>CM076579.1:869162454-869575189 GCA_034641835.2 Pinus albicaulis
AATTAATTGTAATTTTTCTCATTGGCCTTGATGCCATCCTGTACAGCTCCATTCTTATTTTAATACCCAAGAGGTGATTTTTGAAATACTTTCATATCTAGTTTTCATATCTGGATTTCACATTTCAAGTTGACAATATAACAGATAAGTTGACAATTTTTTCAAATGCAAATCTAGATAAAAGCATGGCTGTCTTTGTCAATGATTTTTGGAATACCTCTTATCGTCTAAATTATTAAAATATGAGTTCTGATTTGTTGCATTGTTTGTCAAACCACCTTTTTTGTTGCAGTATTTGTAAAAACCAAAGTTTGATAATATAAGTTTATTAATGTCCAGCAAATGATCAAAGGAGTATGTCAATGGGAAGACCAAGGGTTAGCTCAACTGGTTTTTTTTCATGTTGTTGGGCATCTGCCTAGTTCAACCCTCCTGGTTAGGCACACTAGTCTATGACTTTAGCGAACAGGGTTACTAGGGATGCCATCCACAAACATGAGGAAGCATCTCTTGGGTTTCCCCACAAGGTTTTCCTTGGGGAAAATGTTAGGTCAATGGGATTATAAGAGTACATCACTAGCCAAAATACAATGTGGAAGTGTGGAAGTGTGGACTATAAAGATGCTAAAAATCATATCAAAACAGATTTTTAATTGTGCTAGAAGCAGAACAACAAGAGAAGATAAGAAAGTACATGACTCGGAGTGGAGATAAAGTAATTACAAGAAAAAGATAATATGTATGATATCTGAGGACCAAAGGAACTTTAGTTTGAACTAGTCATGGTATGCTAGTGCTGACAGGTGAGGACGAGCAATTAGATCAAGGGGGGTCTCCCTGCTAGAGTCCTCAATGACCGCAAAATTTTTTTTGGACTAGTGGATGATGTCCTTTGGAGTGTGTCTGGGACTGATAGGGCTCTACAGTATGATCCTTGTGGGAAGCCCAAATTTGAGCAAGCTCTCCTAACATCCAGGCATGGAAAAATTCTCCTGATGGATGGTTGGCTGTGTGGATTTGGGGGCACCCAGCTCCAAGGCCTTGTCGAGTTGTCTACTAAATTGTCTTGTTGGTAAAATGGTGTGCACGTGTGGCCTGGAACAACAACTCCATAAGGACCTTGTGAGGTAAGTGACTAGTCCACTCCTTTCCCATATGGGAAGGGGATATTGAGAAATATATGCACAGATCGACAAAATAATTGTATTAGCGCTGAGAACTCTATTATCACAGTGGTTTGTGAAGCTTTCCAATGAATGAACAAAATGTATTTCATTCTGAAAGTACCCTATAATATATTCTACTATCCTATTATCAACTATATAATTTAGTTTAACTAATTATATAAATGGATGCAAATTAATGCTTATTTAGAGTCTTGTTGATCAAAATAATAGTTTATTGCACCTATATTTTATAGTATTATAGTATTTTGGTATTAAAAATAATATCTTCTAAAATTTGGGTTTCGAAAATTGTTGATAACTTCTTGACTGAAGTGCTTGAGTCTCTCCAAGGAGATGCAATGAGTCACAAATCAATCAAAGTAAGGCAGCAAGCTTCACATTAACAAATCAGCCATATCTTCATCTTCTACTAGCTTCTTAACAAAAGTGTCTCTCCACTCGACCCTTATCAGCATACAACTTCTGCTGATTCTGTGCTGTGGTTATGTTGTCCTTGAGAGCTCGGAGGATATCTTGGCTCTCTTGGATCCATAACTTGGCTCTCGGAGCCCTGCTAACACCAAACATCATGTCCACAAAAGATAAGGAATGATACCCATACAAAGCATAGAAAGGTGACATACCAATAGACATATGATGCGTCGTGTTGTAGCAGTACTCGCCCAAATGCAGCCACTTCAGCCATGCCCTCTGCTGTCCACTGACGTAGTTACGCAAGTAGCCCTCCAGCCACTTGTTAACTATCTCGGTCTGCCCGTCCGTCTGGGGGTGATAACTAATGCTCGGTGTCAACTCGGTCCCCACTAGTCGGAAGAGCTCCTGCCAGAATCTGCCCATGAAGCGGCTGTCCCTGTCACTGACGATGGTCTTGGGTAGACCATGTAATCTGAAAATCTCCCTGAAGAACAGCTCAGCCACCTGCGCTGCTGTGTGATGTGCGGATATGGCGAAAAAATGGGCATACTTCGTCAGCCGGTCAACGACTACGAAGATGCAGTCCTTGCCCTGCACCATGGGCAACCCTGTGATGAAGTCCATCGATATGCTCTCCCATTTCCCCTCCGGAATGGGAAGAGGCTGCAACAACCCTGCAGGATGACTCATCTCTCCCTTGTTTCGCTGGCAAACATCGCACTCCCTGACATGCTGGAGTACGTCCTCCTTGAGGCCCTTCCATGAGAACCTCTCCCGAATAGCCCGGTAAGTCTTGGTGAACCCCTGATGGCCCGCCAATGGAGAATCGTGTGAAGCCTGGAGTATCTTCTTCTTGAGCTGAGATCCCTCAGTCAAGAAGATCCTGTCCCTGTAATAGATGATCTCATCGACCACCCTGTACCAGTCATCTGCTACCTGCCCATCCAGAACCTCACATGCAAACCTATCCTTGGAGTACTCAACCAGCAGTCGAGCCCTCCAATCAGCGTCCAAGCTCATAAGTGATAACGTGGCCGGTCTACGAGAAAGGGCATCAGCCACCACGTTATTATTGCCCTTGACATACTCGATGTCAAAGTCATAGGCTTGGATCTTGCTGATCCACTTCTGCTGCCTCTCCTGCAACTGCTTCTGCTCCAAAAAGTACCTCAGGCTGTTATGATCTGTCCTCATCCTGAATTTGCTGCCCACCAGGTACTGCCGGTACTTGGCCAATGCATGCATGATGGCCAACATCTCCTTGTCGTATATGGGATACAACCTCTCGTGTGGAAGGAGCTTCCGGCTCTCAAAAGCAATCGGGTGACCGCCCTGCATCAAAATTGCACCAATCCCCTCTCCTGATGCATCACACTCTAGAACAAAGGGCTGTGTAAAATCTGGCAACGCCAATACCGGACAACTGCTCATCACCTCCTTGAGCTTGTCAAAAGCTCGCTGGGCTGTGTCCGACCAACTGAATGCCCCCTTCCTCGTCAAGTCTGTGAGGGGTGCAGCAAGCTGAGAGAAGCCCTTGACGAACTTCCTGTAGTATGTGCAAATACCGATAAATCCCCGAAGCTCCGTCACATTCCACGGCTCTGGCCAATCCCTGATGGCCCTGATCTTCTCCTCGTGGACCCTCACTCCATCCACTCCTATAATGTGCCCCAGATATAGCATCTCTGTCAACCCGAACTCACACTTGGAGAGCTTGGCATAGAACTGCTGCTCCTCCAAGATGTGCAAAACGGTCTCAATATGCTGGAGGTGCTCCTCCCAAGTCCTGCTGTATATAAGTATGTCATCAAAGAAGACCAGCACAAACTTCCTCAGATGACCCCTGAAAATGTGGTTCATGCATGACTGGAAAGTAGCAGGTGCATTGGTCAGCCCGAATGGCATGACTAGAAACTCAAAGTGCCCATAGTGACACCTGAAAGCGGTCTTGGGAATGTCCTGTTCCCTCACGTGAATCTGATGGTACCCGGATCTCAAGTCAATCTTCGAGAAGAACCGTGCCCCTCTCAACTCATCCATCAGCTCATCGATCCTGGGAATGGGATACCTGTTCTTCAAGGTCTTCTTATTCAGAGCCCTGTAGTCAATGCACATGCGCAATGTGCCGTCCTTATTCATCACCAGCACTACAGAAGAAGCGAAAGGACTCGTGTTGGGCCGAATGTGACCAAGGGCCAGCAACTCCTGGATAGCCCGCTCTATCTCGTCCCGATAGGCTTTGGGATGCCTATACGGTGTGGTAATCACAGCCTGTATCCCCTGCTCAAGCTCGATCGTATGCTCAAACCCCCGATCCGGCGGCTGCCCTGGTGGAATATCCCCGAAAACCGCTGCATACCTATCGAGAATAGACTGTAGCTCAGGATGCACTGCCTGCCCTGTATCCACTGCCTCTGAAGCCCGCAACTCTACCGCCCACTCTATGTCTCCCTTGCGGAAGGTCGCCTCCATCCTGTGTGTTGACACTGTCTGGGGTGGGTATGTCTGCTGTCCCCGTATCTTCTCATGTCTCCCCGTCTTGGGATCATCCCACTCCATCTCTAGGGCCTTCCAATCTGTCGTGACTTTCCCTAGAGTAATAAGCCACTGAACACCCAATATCAGGTTGGTGTCCAGAATGTCCACGACAAAGAAGTGATCTGTCAATGTATAAGTGCCCATCGTCACTGATAACTCCGGAACATATCGAGCACATGCCATGGTCTGATCTCCTGGGACCAAGACGGAAAACCCATCAAAGCCCTCTGTCTGTATGCCTCTCCGCTCAACCATCTGGGCATCAATAAAGTTGTGGGTGGCCCCACTGTCAACTAAGACCGAAACCCGCTGCCCGCGCACTGTCCCTTGTACGCGCAACGTCAAGTACTTGGGAACTCCCCGCAACGCGGCTAGAGCTCCCCCAGTGGGTGCAAATGATGCCCTACCTGCTGCGGGTGGTGGAGGTGGTAAGGTACTCTGCACTGCATAACAATCTCCTGCCTCCACGTCATCCCTCATCCTCTTTCTCCTTGCTCTCGGAGAAAGACCTCAGCCAAGTGTGCCTACACTGTGACACACCTCGTCACAGGATGCCCAAGAGCTCCTGGCAAGTGGCTTACAAGCAGCTTCCTCCTCGGATCTCTCCTAGTGTCATCTCAAGCGCACGAGTCCGGAAGGGATTACCGCCGCCCGGGAGGCGGAGGACATCGTGTCCTTCCCCTTGAGGCCGAGCTTGTCTCGGGGATAGGGTGTCGAGAGTCACAGGTAAGACATCTTGTGGGGTCGAGTCTGCGGTGGCATCTGCCGAAGGAGTAGGCGGTGCGGTCGTGGGACTGGGCCACCCCAGTGGCTCACATTAATCCTCCACAAACATATGTAAACCATGGGCGGCGAACCGTCGGGGACCCATCACGAAATCCTCAGGGAAATTCGAAATGTATGTCTGCGCACTCCCCGGTACATTTCGCTTTGTCAGCTCAACAAAGTGTTGCTCCGGATCCCTCCTGTCAAAGCGCTCTATCACCCTCCGGGTAAACTCGGCATATGTCGTCACTGCAGAATGTCCGAGTGTTGTCATCCCATGGAACCACCAGTCCTGGGCCTCACCGTCCAGATGTAATGTTGCCACCTTAATGGCCTCTGACTGCGACATCGGGTTAAGCTGGAAATAGATGTCCAGCTTCTCCACCCAAGACTTTGCCGAGCTGTTTGATGAGCCATCAAACGTGGGCAAATGAAATCTACTAGCTGTGCGGTGGTCATCACGGTGGTGTCTGTGCCCTCGGTGATGATCACGGGACCTGCTGTCATGCTGGACTTGGATATAGTCTCTGAAGGTGAGAGAGTCCATGAACGCCTGTCCGTAAGCCTGGTACTCTGCAAAGAGGTCAGCCATCCGAGCCGGGTCTATCTCCCTCTGTACTGCTGTCCCTGCGTCCTCTGCCAGGAAGGTAGGCATGGTAGATCGCGTGGGTGCTGGAATATCCCTCTGTGCACCTCCCGGTACTCCTGCCCCTGCGTCCTCTGGCAAGAATGTGGGCATAGTAGATCGTGTGGGTGCATGAGATGCCACAATGGGGATAGCATCATGCACTGGCACGTGGTGAGACATACCCGATCCCTCACCGATCTGGAAAACCCTGGGGGGTTCCCTCTGTCTGATCTCTATGGCTGTGAGTCTCTGTGTCATCTCCTGCATGTGATGGAGGAGCGTGTCCCATCTCCTCGAACCCTCCTCGTCTGCCATCAGGTTCTGCTGCTCTGTGTCCCTTGCAGGCTGCTCCTGCTCTGAATCTGTCTCAGGTGGCTCCTGATCAGAATCCCTCCCTCCGAAGGGAAACTCCCACCTACTCTCAACGTCTCTGTGTCCGCTCTGATCAAAATAGGGGTTATCCCCGGGCGTCATAGACTGCTAGCACCACAGGCTGAGCCAGAACTATGCTCTGATACCACTGTAATATCCCCAACGGGAAATAAACAGTAATACACAGCAAAACAACAAGCAGCTATATAGAACAAAATACCGGAACTAGTATATGGGACAAATACACATAAAATACCAGAACGCTAAGCCATTTTATTAATCTGAGAATACATATATAAGGGTACAAGAGATAATCAGAATGAGTGCACCTATCCTTGCTCTAGGCAAGTGGAGACCCTCTCAAAATAAGAAATGGCTACAACAGAGACTGCGTCCTAGCTGCTGGAGAAAGCTGCCGTCGAAAAAGCTATGCAACAAGAAGTGCGATGTGCGGAACTGGTGAGACTCGGCGGAATGTGAGGCCGAAATCGGAAGGCCATTTGTAATCAACCCTCGAACAAAACCAGAAACCGTGAAACAAGTGCTCCACCTCCGAAAATCACACCAAATAAACCCTCACCAGGTGGCTTGTCTCTGAAGGCAGCGCGAAGCTCAAAGCTCCAGAAAGAAAAGAGGCCGAATCTCTATTTAACCTCCGGATGAAATAGCAATCTCCTCGAGTACAGAACGCGAAACTACGCAAATCACCACACACAACAAACATTTATCAACAAAAGGCTGCGTCCTCCCTGCCAGCTGCGTCCTCTCTCCTGGTACACGCAGTCCGCTAGGCGGCCAACTCCTGCCTCACGTCCACCAGAAATCCACTGCAAATCACCAACTGAAACTGAAGGAAAAACCTTGCTCGAGCAGGCACTCGAAGTCCCCCGGAGCCAAGGGTGAGATCTCCGACCGGAGACACTCGGTTCGCACTAAACAGTGTTGCAGACCGACTAAACAACCGGCGTGCTGAAGTAGACAGAAGTCTAGCTCTCAATATCAATATCATATCAACAATGCCAAATGGAGTGAAAACCCCACCTTTTATAGTGCTAGCTCCCTCAAAAACCATAACTGCGTCCTCCCTCCTCCTTGACCTGCGCAGTTACCTTAGGGTCAGCGTGAGGCCTTCCCTCATGTGTGTGTGGACCCCCAAGGCCACCCCTTTAAGTCACAACGTTCATCAACTAGGAAAGCACTTTATTTTATTAAAGTGAGATGACCCCCTATTTCTCACTTTATTTATTAATTTAACTAAAGGTGGCAAAACTATACAAAAATGAAATATTCCAATTAGCAGTGCTAATTAGGAATATTACAGTCTCCCCCGGCAGAACGTTGCTTGTCCTCAAGCAACTGAAGTGATGGATGCTGCAAGATCCTCTCATCTTCCCAAGTGGCATCCTCATCTGGCAAGTTCTTCCACCTCACCAAGAACTCCCTGATCTTCCTGCTCCTCAGCTGCCTCTCCCTAGTGTCAATAATAGCCTCCGGCTGCAACACTAGATGCCCCTCATCATCCGTGGGTGGTAGCTCCTCGGTGACTGTCACCTGCTGGCCCAGTGCCTTTTTCAGGCATGATACATGAAAGATGTTATGAATCTTGCTGCCTTGGGGCAGCTCCAACTCATACGCGACTTTGCCGATCCTGCGTGTCACCTGTGGGAGCCCATAAAGCGGGGCTTCGCTTCTCGACCCTTGCAGCCGGCCGAGGGGCGCTCGGTATGGGCCTTGGCCGTGGTGAACCAAGTCCCTACCTCGGTGTCTCTCCACCCGACCTCTGTCGGCATACAGCTTCTGCTGGTTTTGTGCTGTAGCCATATTGTCCTTGAGAGCTCGGAGGATGTCCTGACTCTCTTGGATCCAAATCTTGGCTCTAGGAGCCTTGCTAGCACCGAACATCATGTCCACAAAAGATAAGGAATGATATCCATATAAAGCATAGAAAGGTGACATACCAATAGACATATGATGTGTCGTGTTGTAGCAGTACTCGCCCAAATGCAACCACTTCAGCCATGCCCCCTACTGTCCACTGCGTAGTTACGCAAGTAGCCCTCTAGCCACTTGTTAACTATCTCGGTCTGCCCGTTCGTCTGGGGGTGATGACTAGTGCTCGGTGTCAACTCGGTCCCCACTAGTCGGAAGAGCTCCTCCCAGAATCCGCCGCAGAGCGAGCATCCACTGTCACTGACGATGGTCTTGGGTAGACCATGTAATCTGAAAATCTCCCTGAAGAACAGCTGAGCCACCTGCGCTGCTGTGTGATGTGCGGATATGGCGAAAAAATGGGCATACTTCGTCAGCCGGTCAACGACTACGAAGATGCAGTCCTTGCCCTGCACCACGGGCAACCCTATGATGAAATCCATCGAGATGCTCTCCCATTTCCCCTCCGGAATGGGAAGAGGCTGCAACAACCCTGCAGGATGGCTCATCTCTCCCTTGTTCCTCTTGCAAACATCGCACTCCCTGACATGCTGGAGTACGTCCTCCTTGAGGCCCTTCCATGAGAACCTCTCCCGAATAGCCCTGTATGTCTTGGTGAACCCCTGATGGCCCGCCAATGGTGAATCGTGTGAAGCCTGGAGTATCTTCTTCTTGAGCTGAGATCCCTCAGTCAAGAAGATCCTGTCCCTGTAATAGATGATCTCATCGACCACCCCGTACTGATCATCTGCTACCTGCCCATCCAGAACCTCACATGCAAACCTATCCTTGGAGTACTCAACCAGCAGTCGAGCCCTCCAATCAGCGTCCAAGCTCATAAGTGGTAACGTGGCCGGTCTACGAGAAAGGGCATCAGCCACCACGTTATTCTTGCCCTTGACATACTCGATGTCAAAGTCATAGGCTTGGATCTTGCTGATCCACTTCTGCTGCCTCTCCTGCAACTGCTTCTGCTCCAAAAAGTACCTCAGGCTGTTATGATCTGTCCTCACCCTGAATCTGCTACCCACTAGGTACTGCCGGTATTTGGCCAATGCATGCATGATGGCCAACATCTCCTTGTCGTATATGGGATACAACCTCTCGTGTGGAAGGAGCTTCCGGCTCTCAAAAGCTATCGGGTGACCGCCCTGCATCAAAACTGCACCAATTCCCTCTCCCGATGCATCACACTCTAGGACAAAAGGCTGTGTAAAATCTGGCAACGCCAGCACAGGGCAACTGCTCATCACCTCCTTGAGCTTGTCGAAAGCTCGCTGTGCTGTGTCCGACCAACTGAATGCCCCCTTCCTCGTCAAATCTGTGAGGGGTGCAGCAAGCTGTGAGAAGCCCTTGACGAACTTCCTGTAGTATGTGCAAATACCAATAAATCCCCGAAGCTCCGTCACATTCCGCGGCTCTGGCCAATCCCTGATGGCCCTGATCTTCTCCTCGTGGACTCTCACCCCGTCCACTCCTATAATGTGCCCCAAATACAGCATCTCTGTCAACCCGAACTTACACTTGGAGAGCTTGGCATAGAACTACTGCTCCTCCAAGATGTGCAAAACTGTCTCAATATGCTGGAGATGCTCCTCCCAAGTCCTGCTGTATATAAGTATGTCATCAAAGAAGACCAGCACAAACTTCCTCAGATGACCCCTGAAAATGTGGTTCATGCATGACTGGAAGGTAGCAGGTGCATTGGTCAGCCCGAATGGCATGACCAGAAACTCAAAGTGCCCATAGTGACACCTGAAAGCGGTCTTGGGAATGTCCTGTTCCCTCACGCGAATCTGATGGTACCAGGATCTCAAGTCAATCTTTGAGAAGAATCGTGCTCCTCTCAACTCATCCATCAGCTCATCGATCCTGGGGATGGGGTACCTGTTCTTCAGGGTCTTCTTATTCAGAGCCCTGTAGTCAATGCACATGCGCAATGTGCCGTCCTTCTTCTTCACCAGCACTACAGAAGAAGCGAAAGGACTCGTGCTGGGCCGAATGTGACCAAGGGCCGGCAACTCCTGGATAGCCCGCTCTATCTCGTCCCGATAGGCCTTGGGATGCCTATACGGTGTGGTAATCACGGCCTGTATCCCCTGCTCAAGCTCGATCGTGTGCTCAAACCCCCGATCCGGTGGCTGCCCTGGTGGAATATCCCCGAAAACCACTGCATACCTGTCGAGAATAGACTGTAGATCAGGATGCACTGCCTGCCCTGTATCCACTGCCTCTGAAGCCCGCAACTCTACCGCCCACTCTATGTCTCCCTTGCGGAAGGTCGCCTCCATACTGTGTGCTGACACCGTGTGAGGTGGGTATGTGTCCTGCCCCCGTATCTTCTCATGCCTCCCCGTCTTGGGATCATCCCACTCCATCTCTAGGGCCTTCCAATCTGTCGTGACCTTCCCTAGAGTAATAAGCCACTGAACACCCAATATCAGGTTGGTGTCCGGAATGTCCACCACAAAGAAGTGATCTGTCAATGTATAAGTGCCCATCGTCACTGATAACTCTGGAACATATCGAGCACATGCCATGGTCTGATCTCCTGGGACCAAGGCGGAAAACCCATCAAAGCCCTCTGTCTGTATGCCTCTCCGCTCAACCATCTGGGCATCAATAAAGTTGTGGGTGGCCCCACCGTCAACTAAGACTGAAACCCGCTGCCCGCGCACTGTCCCTCGTACGCGCAGCGTCAAGTACTTGGGAACTCCCCGCAATGCGGCTAGAGCTCCCCCAGTGGGTGCAAATGATGCCCCACCTGCTGCGGGTGGTGGAGGTGGTAAGGTACTCTGTGCTGCATAACAATCTCCTGCCTCCACATCATCCCCCTCATCCTCTTCTCCACTGCTCTCGGAGAAGACCTCAATGAAGTGTGCCTTCCCTGCAGCACACCTATGTCCCGGTGCCCAAGGCTCCTGGCAAGTGAAGCACAACTGCTTCCTCCTCAGCTCTCTCCTAGCCTCGTCATCAAACTGCCCCCGTCCAGGATTCGCCTTGGGAGGCGGAACCCTCGTGTCCTTCCCCTTAGGCTGGAAAGCCTGTCTCTGGGGATAGGGTGTCCGAGTCCTGGGTAACACATCTTGTAAGTCCCGAGTCCTGCTGATGGCATCCTGAAGGGTAGCTGGTCTGGTCGACCGGACTAGGCCACGAAGTGGCTCTGACAATCCCTCTACAAACATGTAAACCATCCGAGCCGCCGACAAATCAGGGACCATCACCGAAATCCTCAGGAAGTCTGAAATGTATGTCTCTGCACTCCCAGACTGTTTGAGCTTCGTCAGCTCAACAAAATGCTGCTTCGGATCCCTCCTGTCAAAGCGCTCTATCACCCTCCGGGTAAACTCGGCATATGTCGTCACTGCAGAATGTCCGAGTGTCGTCATCCCATGGAACCACCAGTCCTGGGGTTCACCGTCCAGATGTAATGTTGCCACCTTAATGGCCTCTGACTGCGACATCTGGTTAAGCTGGAAATAGATGTCCGGCTTCTCCACCCAAGACTTTGCCGAACTGTTTGATGAGCCATCAAACGTGGGCAAATGAAATCCCCTCGCTGCGCGGTCGTCATCACGGTGGTCTGGCCTTACCAGTGATGATCAAGGGACTATTTGTCCATCTTTGGACTTGGATATAGTCTCTTGATGCTGAGAGAGTCCATGGCCTTTGTCCGTAGCTTCATTCTCTGCCAAAGAGGTCGGCCATCGGCTTGGAGTCTATCTCCCCTCATCTTGTCCACTGCGTCCTCTGCCGGGGAAGGTAGGCATAGGTAGATCGGTAGGTCTTGGAGATATCCCCTGCAATACCTCCAGGAGTACTCCACCGCGGATTGAGTCTGCGAGAATGTCGACATAGTGATCGTGTGGGTGTATGTGATGCCATAATGGGGATAGCATCATGCACTGGCACGTGGTGAGACATACCCGATCCCTCACCGACCTGGAAAACCCTGGGAGGTTCCCTCTGTCTGATCTCTATGGCCGTGAGTCTCTGTGTCATCTCTTGCATGTGATGGAGGAGCGTATCCCATCTCCTCGAACCCTCCTCGTCTGCCATCGGGTTCCGCTGCTCTGTGTCCTTTGCAGGTTGCTGCTGCTCTGAATCTGTCTCAGGTGGCTCCTGATCAGAATCCCTCTCTCCGAAGGGAAACTCCCACCTACTCTCAACGTCTCTGTGTCTCCTCTGATCAAAGTAGGGATTATCCCCGGGCGTCATAGACTGCTAGCACCACAGGCTGAGCCAGAACTATGCTCTGATACCACTGTAATATCCCCAACGAGAAATAAACAGTAATACACAGCAAAACAACAAGCAGCTATATAGAACAAAATTCCGAACTAGAATATGGAACAAGTACACATAAAATACCAGAACGCTAAGCCATTTTATAAATCTGAGAATACATATATATGGGTACAAGAGATAATTAGAATGAGTGCACCTATCCTTGCTCTAGGCAAGTGGAGACCCTCTCAGAATAAGAAATGGCTTCTATGACTAGTCTAGGCTAACTTTGGGCTTCTTGTGGCTGGCACAACGATGTGCGGAACTAGGGGGTAGAATCCCCAGGAATGAGCTGAAAAATCGGAAGGCCAAGTTTGTGCTCTGTCTCCGGGCAAAACCCGAGAAACCGCCGGTGGTACTCCGAAAATCCACCAAATAAACCCTCCTCAGTGAAAACGTTGTCTCTCCCAGGAACAGCGCAGAAGCTCAAGAAACACGCTGAGAATAGGGGCTGAATCCTCTTGCAAAACCTCTGGATGAAATAGCAATCTTCTCAGGGCTGGAAAACGCTGAAACTACTGCCAAATCACCACACAACAACACTGCTCAACAAAGACTGCGTCCTCCCTGCAGAAACTGCGTCCTCTCTCCTGGACTGCGCAGTCACTTCAAGTGGCCAACTCCTCTGCAACGTCCACCCAAAAATCCACCGCAAATCACCGACAGAAACTGAAGGAAATACCTTGCTCGAGCAGGCACTCGAAGTCCCCCGGAGCCAAGGGTGAGATCTCCGACCGGAGACACTCAGTTCGCACTAAACAGTGCTGCAGACCGACTAAACAACCGGCGTGCTGAAGTAGACAGAAGTCTAGCTCTCAATATCAATATCATATCAACCATGCCAAATGGAGTGAAAACCCCACCTTTTATAGTGCTAGCTCCCTCAAAAACCCTACTGCGTCCTTGATCTCCTCCTTGACCTGCGCAGTTACCTTAGGGTCAGCGTGAGGCCTTCCCTCATGTGTGTGTGGACCCCCAAGGCCTCTCCTTTAAGTCACAACGTTCATCAACTAGGAAAGCACTTTATTTTATTAAGTGAGTTGACCCCTTAATTCTCACTTTATTTATTAATTTAACTAAAGGCGGCAAAACTATACAAAAATGAAATATTCCAATTAGCAGTGCTAATTAGGAATATTACACAAATAAAGTACAAATGAGTATGAAAGAGGAACCTAGGTTTGCTACAACAAGCAAATCCAAACCCAGGTGATGATCAAGCTGCCCAAATGTCAAATGAGTTCCCCACCATGATTTTGCGCTAGCCCATAAAATTATTGCCACTGGTGCTGTAGGTGAACTGAGATTTTGGCCCTCAAATCTACTCCAAAAATTCTGTAAAATTAAATGTAGGCTCTCCAACCTGCTCCAACAAAACCCAGAAATATTTCATAGACCCAAGTGGTGGAAATGGTCCTGGGGTAAATTGTGTCCTCCGCCAACAATTTATGCTGCTAAATGCTGAATGGAACTAGGAATTCTGCTCTCAGAAGTGCTCAGAAATTTCTGTAAAATTAATCCTAGCCTCCTCTCACCAAACCCACAAAAACCCAGAAAGGGTTTGGGCTGAATCCACCGACCCTCGATGACTCCCAACAAGTGTAAATTGCTCAATTTGGCCAGAAAACGCCCTACAGTTTAGATAGTACTGTTTCTAGACCAAATCTCCCTCCAATAAATCCTCCCTAACTCTTGCAAATTTCTCCCCTCAATCACTAAGTAGATCCCAGCTCAAATGCTCCCCAAATTTCGAATCTCTGCAAGTGCATAGAAGTTTTTAGTAAACCCTTGCGCAGGCCCTGGAATAGATAAATTTGGTCCTCCAAAATGAAACACTCTCGGCCTAGCAAATCCCCAAGGAAAAACTCGTCCTCCTGATAGATAATTCTCTGCAAATTCTCTGGACAAAACTCCACTGTCTGCTAGCTTCTCTCAGCGCCTTCGAATTTCCTTTTGTACCCTAAGAGAAGCACGCTCCAAATGGAAATAGTATGGAATGTAGCTCCTATAGAGGCCCTAAGATGGACTCCTTACTCCCCTAGGCTGACACTCGAACAAGGTTGTGAGGAAACTTCTCCCCCCCGCCCCCCCCGCCCCGATCCTGCTCCCAAAACGCGCTCCATTCGGGATCTCTTTGGGAGTGCTCGGGAGCGCGCTTTCGAGCCTGAAAAAATGCTCCCTGTCTTTTTGGGAACGTTTTAGAGAGCGCTCGGGAGCGAGCGTTCCTTGAATGCTTCCCGCGTTAAAAAAATGCTTCGGGAGCAAGCGCTCCCTGAGCGCTTCCCCCATTAAAAAAACGCTCCTGAAGCGTTATTTTAGTGCGGGAAGCGGTTGGGGAGCATTCGCTCCCGAACGCTCCTTGGCAAAAAAATGCTCCCCGGCGTGTAAAAAATTTCTTGACGTCAAATTTTGATTTTTTTTTGGAAGGGAGGGAGGGGGGTTGGGTAAATGAAAAGCCTTCCCTCCTCATTTAGTTTTTATTGTTTTAGTTGAGAGTGAGAGCAAGAGGAGCAAGAGTTTGAGAAATGGAGAGCGATTTGGAGAGAAGGAGAGCTTGAGAGTTTGGAGAGTGGAAGTGCCAAGGAGAGAGCAAGTTTGCAAGAGGAGGATTGCAGGGAAGAGGTAGGTCTTCTAATCTAGTTTTTTTATTTTCTAGGAATTGTTTTTAAGTTGTTCAAAAATGAAAACTTGTTTTTTTTTCTCAATGTTGCATTCTAGTGTGTTAAAAAGTGAAAAATTGAATTGTTTTTTTTCCTATATTGCATTTCCTATTTCCATTTGGCATTCCTCCATTTTTTTTGCAGGCTAGAAACTTGAAACTTGAAACATCATGGCTATATGGCTAGAGATTTTCTTCATGTTGGTTCCTTTCTTTGTAATAATGGTGTTGGAGAGTAGAAGAAAGAGGCCCATTAGAGAAGAGGAGGATGAAGAAGTGCGTTATAGTGGATTTGATGGAAATCCTAAAGAGGAGGAGGAGTATGCTGAGGAGGAAGGGGAGAGTGGAGAACATGAGGACACAAATACCCCAACTAGACAAGAGAAAAGTCAAACACCTTTGTGGAAATATGTTCAGAGGCAGGAAGGAGGGAAAGGTGGTGGAACCACTAAATTTTTTTTATCCCCATTGCAATAAAGAATAAACAGGTTCATACACTCGTGCCAGAAGGCACCTTTGTGGGAAAGTGCCAGGGGATGGAGACAAAAGTATAGGAATCAAAATTTGTGTAAGTGTGGCAGCACCACAGAGAGAGAAATATAGAAAGGAAGAGGAGGCTACCCTACAGAGATCTAAAAGATCTAGGGGTTTCATTGATTCTTATACACCATCAGGTTCATCACATCATGGACAAAGAAGTCCATCAACTTCCACCCATTGGCAGTGGATATGGAGGCACACCTGGACCAAACATCTCCTTAAGGCATAGAACCATATCCGATTTCCTTGACGAAGGGTGTAGGAATGATGTGAATTAAAAAAATTTCCTGTTTCTATATGCATGTGGGGTGCCATTCAATGTTCTTTGCTCACCTTATTGGCATGAAATGGTTTCTGCCATTAATGATGCCCCCAAAGGATACAGGAGCCCTGGGTATGACAAGGCCAGAACCGTGGGACTTTCTCATGAAAGAGCTAAAATAAACAATTCTTTGGCTAGAATGACAAATTCTTGGAATGAGCATGGGGTGTCCATTGTATCTGATGGATGGGCCAATGTAAAAGGAAAGCCATTGATAAGTATTCTGGCTGTGTCGGTTAGTGGTGCAACAATCCTTTCAGCATATGATTATTCAGACAAATTCAAGACCGACATTAACATTGCAGAACCATTGCTTGAAATAATTGAAAATACTGGGCCATACAATGTCATCCAAGTCATCACTTATAATGCTGCTAACTGTAAGGCAGCAGGAGCAATTGTTGAGGATAAATTCCCTAGCATATTTTGGTCTGGGTGTTTGGTTCACATAATGAACCTTTTGATGCATGATATCATTAAAAACAAACAACCTCAATTCAAATGGCTTGGTGATTTGTACAAGAGAGGTAAAAAAATGATAAGATTTATTACAAATCATAGCAATACCCATGGGCTTTTCCGTACTCACTCCAAATTGGAGTTGTTGAAGATAGCAAAGACTAGATTTGCTAGCTATTACCTCACCTTCGGGTGCCTTTTGAAGTTAAGAGAGTCATTGGCTGCAATGGTATCAAGCCCACACTGGCAGGTATTAAAGGACAGGGCAGCGAAAATAGTTGACAGGCAAGGTTTTGAACATGTGGAGGAGACCGCCCTTGACCCTTTGTTTTGGGCACGTGTGAGGGAAATTTTGAATTTCACCAAGCCCATATATCACATGATTCATTTTCCAGATACAAATAAACTAGTGATTGGGGAGTTTTATGAGCAGATGGATAGCATGTTGGGCCAAATAAAAGATGTTCTTAAGGATAATGATCCCAACTTGTATGAAATGATTCACGGCTGTGTGTGTGCATGGTGGAATAAACTCAATGTTCCATTACATGCGTTGGCATATATCCTTATGCCAAAATACTACTCTCCATCTTGGTTGGGCCAACCTGCACCTGGAGGTGGGTTTAGGATCAAACGTCACACAGATCTAGAGGTACAAGAGGGGTACATGAAGGCATTAGACAAGTTGGTCCCCGACAGAGAGGAGTGTGCTAGATTGCGCCTTGAATTAGGCAGATACTTCAGTTGCACTGGTAACTTTGGTTCTTTCCATGCAATGGAAGACAAAGACAGATTTGATGCTCTCACATGGTGGGAAGCATATGGCGGCATGGGACTTTTGCCAAAGTTGGCAAAAAAAGTTCTCTCAGTAGTTGTGAATACTTCTTCTGCAGAGAGGTGTTGAAGCACCTATAGCTTCATACATAATGTGAGAAGAAACAGGCTGAATGAAAACCGAGTTGAAAGCTTGGTTTATGTGCATTACAACTTGAGGTTGTTGCGTCATTACTGTGATCGGGCATATGAGGATCAATCATATAAAGTCTGGGACAACAACCCAGAGGATGATAATCTGGAGGACGACACTGTACATATGGAAGAATTGGAAGCAGAACTTTTGAGGGATGATGATGAAGCATCAGCAGCCATGCCACCACCACACATAGGGCCAGTCCCACCATCCAGTAGCAGTGCGGGTGCTAGTGCCAGTGCCAGTGCTCGATATCCAACTATTGTTCCTTTGCAGATTTAGCCTCCACCTACATCCTCACGTTGCCCTCCGCCTTCTAGTCATGGTCGTGGACGTGGTACTCCTGAGAGTACTAGAAGACCACCATTCCCTCGTGGTTCTCACAAATTAGACATTTCTCGTGGGCGTGGAAATGGGCCATCCAATAGATAAAATAGATTTGTTGTTTACTAGTCTTTTCTATTTTCTAGTAGTTTTTATCTTTTATAACTGTTGAATAGTTGAAACTTGACTCTTTCATATTTAATGACAATTTAAGTTTGAAGTTTGAATTTGAAAGGTGAAACTTTGAAGTTGGCATTTATAATTTTATAAGTCATTATGAATTATGAATATGATGCTTCATGAAAGTTATATGGTGATCAATGAATCAATGATGATAAATGTTATATATCAATGATGATAAATGTTATATATTGAATTTTGAAATCAATGAATCAATGATGATAAATGATATATATCAATGATGATAAATGTTATATATGGAAATTTGAAATCAATGAATCAATGATGATAAATGTTATATATTGAATTTTGAAATCAATGAATCAATGATGATAAATAAATTATGATATATATCAATGATGATAAATATTATATATTGAAATTTGAAATCAATGATGATAAATGTTATATATCAATGATGATAAATGTTATATATTGAATTTTGAAAGCTTGAAATCTTCAGATTGATGATTCGCAAGACTCAAGAGTCAATATGTTGTATATTTCCAACTCGTGGGCGTGGTTGATGAAGATTATAACTTCTAGATGATTGATGTTATATGATTCAATCTATGTTTTTATGTTTTTTATGTCTAATTCATCATTCTACATGCTTTTGTTGACATATCTGCATCAAAATATATAAAATATAAAAAAATATATATATATTTAAAAAAAAACGCTCCCCGAAACGCTCCGGACCGGGAGCTTTTGAAAATGGCACTCCTGCTCCTGCTCCCGCTCCCAAGCAACCATCAGTGGAAGTTCACTAAAGGTAGAGGTGGAATTCGCTTGGAATTCCTGGTGCTAAACAACACTTTTCTTCTTGTGCTAAACAACCCCAAGAGAAGATGAAAGGTGAAATGTAATAGTCAAGACTCAAAAGATGATTAGCAAATGAGTCCATCCTCTTTTTGTAATTTCTCCCCATGCTTCTAGACTCCTTTTTTAATTATTATTTTATTGGTGGGGGGCATTTTCCACCAAGTGATGTTTTCCTCCATTTTAATAAAATAATAATTTGCTGCCAATCTCCAATAAAATAATACTTGCCACCTTTCTCCAAAATAATATTTTCCCCTTTACTTAATATCACCAAAATTAGGAAAAATTCCCATGCTCACGAAATTGGGGATATTACATCATGAGAATCGGGTACATTCACACTAACAAAACATGTCTTATTAAACTGAACACTTTCTCTCTTAGAGGCCTTTTTCTTCTTCCTCTTTTGCTTCTCCTTTTCTACACTGCTGCTATTAGTATCTCCTTCATGCATGAGTTGTAACCTATCCTAGATTTCTTTTGCAGATTTTCGATCTATTACTGTCTCAAGATCCATATTGTGAATATTGTTATACGTAGCACATTTTGCTTGGGCATTCCATTGTTGTTCTTGCATTGAGGGGGAGTCTTTATAGTGTCCATCGCATACTAGCTTCTATACATCAGGTCCATAGGCTATTAGTTCAGATTTTACTTTCTCTTTCCATCCATGAAAGTTTGCAGTACTAACCACAAGTACACTTTGATAATCCATATTCAACAAGGTCTACTTTCCAACCATTAAGTTGATACAAAAGGAACCTGCTCTGATACCAATAGTTGGAAACTTGACTAAACTAAGAAGGGTGGTGAACTAGTTTAGTGCATTCATGGACATCAAATTTCTATTTACTTTTCTTTTTAACATTTGTTTGAACTATTAAACAAGCAACATTCCTCCATACAAAAGGAAAATTTTAAACACATAAACAACATTCCATGACAACAAAAAATCAACACATGGACACTAGATATAAGTGGAAACCCATAAAGGGAGAAAAACAAAAATTTGTTATTATTGTGATGCAAAGACAAGCTCCTACTTCCTCCATTACATCAAATTTTTGGAGGCCCCAACCTCTCTGCTATTCTACAAGCTACAACTTGTTGGGAAGTGTAATATTCCCAATAATGGATTCTTTAGCAGATCGTGCCTGAAAAACGCGTTCCTCAGGTATGAGGGCCTCAGCTATCATATAATATCTCTGAAAATGTTCAGCAACCAAAATAAATAGACGCAGCAACCTTTACTCAGCTTTTAAGGGCAAAAAGGTGGGGAAAAGTGAGGATTTTGGCCCTAAAATGAGTGAATAAGGAAATCTGCGTATAATGACGGGTCAAGGTTCTGTAATATGTTAGAATAGGTCAAGAGGGACGTCCATGTCGAATTTCAGCTCAAACAAAGGCGTTTTACTATATTAAACAGTTCCTCCTTCCCGACTAGTCAATAAAAACCCTGATTTCCCAAGACTTTGAATATGCAGAAATTTGCTGAAGCAAGGGCAGCGTATTTTCTGAAGGAATATGATGTATAACACTATGAATAATCAGAGAATGAGTTTGAGTACAAGGCATAGGCTTTCAGCAAGGTTAAACATCAATTTTATATAGAAAACCCCTCAAGATAGAGGTGCCGCAAGACAAGAAAATAATCCAGAAACCCTACAGCGTTTTCTGCAGTAGCTGTGAGACAGAAGATGCATATATAGCCAATAATAATGTATAGCAGCAGAAGAGAGTACAAATCTTGAGGAAACAACCTCTCAAGAGAAGAAATGCAAGCCTCCACAACACATGTACATAAAAATGGAAAGCACTGCTATTTCTGCATAAACCCCAGACTAAGAAAAACGCTGTATATGATATAATGCTGCTCTAAAATAGTGTCAACACATGGATATGACAATAGATGGCTCAAAGACAATAGGGGAGCAAAGCTCTAACCCTTATAAGCAAAAATATCTCAATCCTCCAAGGGATTGGCTGAAATGCACAATACGACAAAAATGCCGGAGTTGCTGGGCAGCTACTGCAACTCCAAACTGAAACCAAATAGAGAAGGTTGAAGATGATGAGCAACGGAAATAGACCTCCTCCCATAGATCTCCAAAGTGGAAGGCTGATCCTTACACTTGAGATCTCACTCACAAACCAACCTGCAAACCCTCACTGCAAATATACCATGAAAATAACGCAGATACTGAGAGGGACTGCGCAGTAGAGGCAGAATAACTATTGGCCTGATGCCAAGATATACAAATCAACTCCGATATCTCCCAATCTGATCCTCCAAAGGAAAGATAAACTCTCCCTCTGAAAAACAAGAGAAGGAAGTGGTGTCGTAAAGTCACCACGGCAACACCCTACAACACAGTATTACGCTGCTGTAGCAATAACGTTGTCCTGGAGGATGATGCTAAGAAAATAACCTTGCCCGAGCAGGCACTCTAAGTCCCCCGGGGCTAAGGGTGAGATCTCCGCACGGAGACACTCGGTGCACTAAACAGTGCAGCAGACGGGCTAAACAGCCAGCGTGCCAAAGAAAGACAAATGTCTCACTCAATAATCAATAATCCAAGAATCCAAGCATGAATGAAATGAGGAGGCTCCTTCATCTTTTATAGTGTTGGTTTCCCTCCAAAACCCAACGTAGTCTCTCTCTCTCCTCCACATCCTCATTCTTATCCACATTCTCATCCTTACCTCCACAGAAGCTTGGAGAAACTTCTAGAGTGTTCATAGGCCCCCTCCTCCACGTGGTGTTGGGTCCCCCCTTGACTCCCACTTAAGTCACAACGTTGTGCTACTAGGTGGATGTCTTATTTCATTTAAGTGAGTTTAGACCCCTTTTACTCACTTTTTATTTATTTACAAACTATAGGTGGCAAAATAAACAAAATAGAATATTCCAATTTGCTGTCACAAATTAGGAATATTACAGGCAGCTCCTACACTCAATTAGATAAATTTTCTGCATGCTACAACCCACAAGAGGCTCCTACCTTAATAGGCTCCAACTTGTTCTTTTTCAAGCTACAACTTGAAAGTAGACTACGTTCCCCTGACACATAAAAATTATGTGCTGGTTTACTTCGACAATCATTTTGAATGCCTCCATCTCTGTTTCAATTTCTCCTCCTCAAATGTAGTTCACATATGCTCTTCTACCTTTGTTTCTTTGTGCCAGGTAACTCACGAACAACAACTCAACTCTTCCACATACTCTGTAACTATTCAACATTTCCAAAAGCACATATTTTTTTAAAGATATTTTGCTAGCTATTAGTATTCCATGCATGAATATGAAATGAAAAGTTTGCCTCTTTGCATTTCAAGGTTGTCTATTTGTTTCCAAACTCTTTCAACTCTTGAATATTAAAAATACATGCATTGACATAAGCACACTCAACCAAGTCATTTGTCATTGCCTTGCATGACAAATTTTTCATGCATCTTTAACAACAACTCCTCAAGCAAATCAACTCAAACATCATATGCACACAATATATTGTTGGAAAATGTAACTAGTTTAGGTCTTCATAATTGTCAATGTACTCAAGTCATTATGTTACAAGAAAAAGAAGAAAGAAAAATATTATTTTGAGCATGGGTTTTGTTATCTCTCTCCTCGTTTCCCAAGGCTGAGAATGGAACTAAAGGAGGTAACCTCAAACCAACCTTTAGGTCAGGTAGCTAGCCCTACCACAACCAGAGAGTGCTCTCTCAATGTCACTTTGCAACCAATGAGATGACTGGATATAATGATCTTAGGCTAGTTATGATGCTCAGTAGATTAGGGTTTTGTTTGTTTGAAGTTTTGCTGGATAATAATGACAGTTAGAGGGCTAGGTCTAGGGTTTAATTCATATTTCAAAGGTTTAGCTGCGGAGGCAAGGATGAGGCCAGGTAGGTAAGCTTAGGAACATGCTTAATTTGTCATTGTGTATAGGGTGAACAGAGAGAGTCAGAATGAGCATTAAAACGAATTCATTCATCAGAAGAGCAAAGACATGTTCATGTAAATCGTATGAAAACAGAGCATGAAAAACATGATTTCTGTCTATAAACTGATAAGATTAACATGAAGAAGCATATATGTCGAATAAGGGCAACATAACATTCAACTCAATAAGATTACAGAGAAAAACAAATGCTCAAAGGCATACCACTGGAGTCTCAACACTATGTCTGCAACACTGTCTTTGATTTCATTAAAAAACAAAAGCTTGCACAATAGCTCCACTGCAAATGACAACTATCCAACCTTTCAAATGGCTTGAGTTGGACTACATATAGGAAAACAAGAGTCGTGACGCCTCATAGGGTCGAATCCCTATCCAAACCACATCATAATTACATAAGGTGAGTCACTTCCTAGAATCTAGGGAAGTTGGAAACTATTCCCTAAAATTCAGCTAAAGACTAGCAGTGCGTGTCTCCTTTATTAAATTACTTGTTTCCTCATCACAAGAGGCAAAAACAAACTCAATTACTCAATTGACACCTCATGGGACAGGTTAGCTTGCTCCTTACTCTCTCCTTGGCACTTCCGCTCTCCAAACTCTCAAGCTCTCCTTCTCTCCAAATCGCTCTCCAACTCTCAAGCTCTTGCTCCTCTTGCTCTCTCTCTCAAACTAAAACAACAAAAACTAAATGATGAGGGTGGGCTTTTATTTACCCAACTCCCCCTCCCTCCCTCCCTCCCTCCCAAAAAAAAATCAAATTTTGATGTCGGAATTTTTTCTACGTGCCGGGGAGCGTTTTTTATGCCGGGGAGTGTCCGGGAGTGAACGCTCCCCGACCACTTCCCGCATTAAAAGAACACTCCCGAAGCATTTTTTTAATGGGGGAAGCGCTCAGGGAGCGTTCTCTCCTAAGCGCTCCCTGAAACACTCCCAAAAAGACAAGGAGCGTTTTATCAGGCTCGGAAGCGTGCTCCCAAAAACACTCCCCTCAGGAAGCATTTTTGGGAGTGCGCTTCCGAGAGCTCCCAAAGAGCTCCCGAACAGAGCGGGAGCGGGATCGGGGCCGAGGGGGGGCGGGGGGGGGAGAAGCTTCCTCGCAACCTTGATCCAGACGAAGGGCTCCTCGTGAGGACGACTCTGAATGCTGTCTCTGAAGAATGGGAAACGTTTGTCTAGAGTATTCTGGGAAGGGTAGCGTTACCATCATGGGCAGATATGTGGGCTATTCTCTGCCAAGAGGAGATCAGGAGGATCACCAAGAAATAGTCTAACAGTGGATGAAGTGGATCAACCAGAGTGAAGAAAGAAGAGGAGGAGGATGCAGCCCTTGCATCAAGGGAAAAAAAGCAAGGGAAGAAGAAGGACCTGTCCAAGGTCTGGTGCTTTAATTGTGGTGATCTTGGTCATTTCGCTAGCAGTTGTCCTAAGAAGAAGGACAAAGGAGCTTCTGATGCCAAGGCTGCATCAGCAAATGACGATGGATCTAATGATGATGCAGCGATGAGTGCTCATGCACCTCGAGAGAAGAGGTGGGGTGACATGGATATATAGAGTATCCAGATTGAATGGCGGGATCCTTGAGTCAGCCCTACTCTTGGATCACATACGAGCTACGGGAGCCTTAAGACGGTAGAGGGATGAGTTGGGAGATGGTTGCAGATGACCATATTGAAGAGCAAGAGGTAGCTGAAGAGCTGAAGAGTGAGTAGCGTGATGCAGAGGCAGCAGCAGTGTGGAGGCAGCAGTGCAGAGAGACTGATGGGACTTCAACAACACAGAGAAACTGGGCTCATGCAGTGCAGTGTTGCAACATGATAGTGTCTCCAGGGGGACAGCGTGATTTAGAATCCAGGGAGCTTCAGTGGTGGAGGGAAACTTGACTTGTCTGTCAAACAATGGGGCAGAGTTATTCAGTTGCTTACTTCTCAGCAACTGAGTTGCAGTGTAGCATTTAGAAGTGGGAGTGCTATGGGCAGCATGATGCAACAATTTGAGAGGGAGCTGCAGTATAGATGTGGCAGTGTCAGTGGCAGTGGCATGGGCAGCAATACAGAGAGTAGCAGTGCAATAGATGGAGGGTAGCAGGCCAAGCATCAACAACACAGATCCAGTACTCAAGATCTTGTAATGCATGGTTTGATGTATTGCTAGAGCACACTTCTGATGCTAAGAGGGAGTGTTGAGATTTTGTGTATTTGGGGTAGGATCAGTTGTGCTCTAGGTCTCAAATTTTGTGGAGGGACTAAGGTACACTTGATCTACAAGACCCATAAATGGATTTGAGAAATTTCAAGTTGTGTTCAAGTTATTCAAATAATTAATTATTTTTAATGGATTTCCTAAGTCTAACTTAGGAAAATAAAATAATTAAAGTGAATTAATTAACACATGTGCTGAAATTGTCTTAAGTCACATGGATCAAGCAGTATTTTAATCTCAACCGTTGATGGATGATCTAATCACGACCGTTGAAGAGTTCAACGAAAAAGTATAAGAGAAAGGCTTGAGGGTCAGTTGAAGACACACAATTTCTGTAGAACTGAGGAATAGATCTGGAATTCTAGGGCGGGTTTGCTAGGAATTTCCAGTGGAATTTCTTGCAGTGTGAGGTAGTATTGGCCAAGGGAATGTTCTGATTCCAGGGCCAAGAGACAACAAGAGGCAAGAGGAGCAGCTCAAGGACAACGCAGCGAGGCTTCAGAGCCACATAGAGCAGCAGGGACAACGCAAAGGTAGCTAGGGCCACACTGGGCTGACACTGGCCAAGTAGAGGTAGCGCAGGGGCAGCGTAGACCCTCCTAGGCTGACGTAGACCCTCCTAGAGCCACGCAGAGGTTGATGCAGTCCCTCCAGGGCAACGCTGGGGCTTCAGAAGCAGCGCTGAGGGTTTCTAGGGTCAGATCCGGCCTGAGTCCTGTAAATCCCATTTGAGGGTGTGGATCAGTCAGATGTTTGGCACTAGATCTTCAAGTTAGCTGCAGATTTGATATCTTTTATTCTCTGTCGGGTTTTCCAAGGTTGGAACCCAGATTTGCTGTAGTAAGAACTACTTAATAATAAACCCTCGTATCCGCTGAACAAGTTTTCCCGCTTTGGGTTTTTCCAGGGACTTATCTCCAAAAATCCATGTGTCAATTTGTTGCATGAGTGAATTATTCAGTAATTGATCTGCATGTGTAGGCTGTAGTTGTGTTTATTTTCAATATTCTCTGAATCTAATTTCTGAAAATAACTTGTATTAATTAAATCAAGTAGGAGGAAATAAACCAATGCACTGCAGTAGAATTTTCACATGATAAACATTACATTTATTAGATTATGAAATTAATATCATATGAATTATTTTTAAAATAAATTAAATTATGGAATTAATAAATAATATTATATAAATTATTTTAAAAATTTTAATATTAATAATAGGTGATATTACACAGTATAGTATTATAAATTATTTAAATTAAAATCAATTGATTAAAATTAAATTAAATTGGAAAATTTTAAATAAATTAATAAAATATGTTCTTGTCGGCTCTTCTCATCATCCTTCACTATTTATGCCTTGACCAGTGCGACCTTCTTCATTCTTCATTCACTTCTTGTCTTGAAGATGGATTCCCATTGGAATTCGAAATGTCGACCATTGTTTTATGATACTGTGGATAATCCGGATTCTGCAATTAACGACAACCACATAAGTTTAAAAACCATAAACATTACATTTGTATTATCTTCTTCATGTGTCATGCGCTAGGCCAGGACTAACAGCTGTACATCTAAGTGAAGGCCATGAGGAGAGAATGGTGGTTGGAAAATTGGATAAGCATATGTAATTTCCTTAAGGATAGAAAAAAAATCCAAGATAGGAAGTGGAACGACACTCTTTGAGGATTGGACAAATATCCAAGATAAGAGTGGTCAATGAGGACCGATATTCTTTGAGGATTGGGAATCCAAGACAAGCATAGTCCTAAAAGGACATGCCTAGTGATCATCCAAATGGGGTACCTTGAAGAGGTAGTGTGGTATCTCACGTTAAGCCTTCGAGCATTATGCTCTTGTATAAGAAAGAGCTTGTCAAGTTAAGGCCTTACTATGTTGATAATGTTGGTCATGATATTGATGCTTAAAGATAATGGCTTACCAATCCGACACTTCTTATGAGAACTCTTTAGTTTGAGAATAACCTCGTACCAGGTGCACAATTATGAATACCTCCCTAGTTAAGAGGGAATGTAGGAAAATGTAACTAGTTTTGGTCTTCATAATTGTCAATGTACTCAAGTCATTATGCTACAAGAAAAAGAAGAAAGAAAAATATTATTTTGAGCATGGGTTTGATGCTCCATTTTGATGGTCATCTAGGTAAAGCATGTTCTTCATGATTCTAGGGTTTGTCATATCAAAAGAATATTTTTCTTGAGCCAAGAGAGTCATTATAATTTGTATAAGACCCTATTGGGCAAGTTGTAACATGGAAAATATATTAATTTTGATTCTAGAAAGTGCTAGGAGCATCCAAGCACAAGTCAGCCTAAAAGATGCTATTCGACCTCATGGAAAGGCTACAAGTACATGCAACTTCAACCTCATTTAGCACCAATTCGATCTCTCAAGAAAAGAAGTTCTATCTAGAGCAAGGAAGATCAAGGAAGCAGGAGCAGAAGACCAAGGAAGCAAGAGGAAGTGTAAAAGATCAAGAAAAAATTGTTTTTGGGCCACACTCTCTCACACGTGTGAGGGTTAGAGTTTCTGCAGGCCAAAATTTGCAGGTTTGAGTTGTAGGAGGCCGAAGATTTTAGATCTGAGTTGCAAAGCCAAAATACTATATTGGTTTCACTTTGACTCTCGTTGACTTTGAAGACACTGTCTTACTTAAGGAAGAAGCCCTTGGAAGATTGCCAATGCCAGAAAGAAGTGTTGTTGTTGTTCTAAAGGACCGACGTTGCAAGCTTGAAGATGGGGGCCGAAGTTGAAGTTGGAAATTGGTTGAAGAAGTAACCCTCGTTGACTTGGTTGATCTTTGACCTAAATTGAAATGGTTTCTTGGAAGGCTGACGTGGTGCTTGGAGGAGCATTACGGGAATTTTGAGATCTAAAATGGGCCTCCAAAAGAAATTATAAAATAATAAAATAATATTAGATTACATCACCAAAATATAGAGGGAAAAAAGAAAAAAACTACTTTTTCGACTTATCTCCCTATGGGTTTACTCAAATTTCGAGTGGGAACACTCATTGGATGCATAATCTAATTCCTCATCCAAGGAGTACCCATGTTGCATACTTTCGATGGACCCCGCTACACGAAAAATGAGAAATACATGAAAAACGTGATTGCAATAATGTTTTTTCATATATTTCTCATTTTTCGTGTAGTAGGGTCCATTGAAAGTATGCAACATGGGCACTCCTTGGATGCAGAATTAAATTTTGCATCTAACGAGTACTCCCGCTCAAAATTTGAGTAAAACCTTCGGGAGATAAGTTGAAAATACAAGTTGAAAAAATAGTTTTATTATTTTATTATTTTTTAATCTTTTTACTTTTTTACCCCAAAAATGGTGAACCATCCCCCATGGTTGACATCATCATCTTAAATCCTATTGGTTCTTATAAAGTTTATTTTGGTTGTATATTTTTCTCAGGAGACCCATTTTAGACCTCAAAAGTTCTCTAATGGACTTGGTATAGGGTTTTGGTTCTTGGTTTTCGTTAAAATTTGGTAGCTCAAGGATGAATTTCTCCTAGAAGAAATCATATATTTCAATTATGTTTGAACCACCTATAATAAAATTTCATTCTTGACAATTCTAATATGACTTTCCAAAAATAGTAAGTCACATCTCAATTTGGAATTGATTGTCCAAAAATAGAAATTCATGTCTAAATGATCAAGGATGATCTTGACATATGGAATCCACTGTAAAATCAAATCAATCATGACTATACAAGTCAATAGTTAATATTTTTGTCCTTACTAGTATTATTATTATTATGATAGTATTTTTATAAAATAGTCTAAAGTCATTCACCTTTAATGGATTAATAAAAACAAATTCTCTCATGGAATAAGTAAATTAAATTGAAAATCTCTTACTTGGCAAATCAAATTTCTCTCTTAGAATAAAATAATAACTCCACACTTAAGAGAATGTAACTCTCCCTCACTAATTCAATGTATGGCAAAAGTGTAACTCCTCATTAAATGCACTTGTAACTCCCTCATTCAATTCAATTTGTAAGTCTCACCAAATATTCTCTCGTGTTTAAGTGTTAACACTCTCTCTCCCTAATTCGAATTGTAACTCCTCAAGACAAGTGTACCTCTCTCTCTATTCTTGGGATGGGTTACACTTCTCTCAAATAACTCCTCCCTCATGGAATTCGATTCTTCTATTATTGGCTCAAGGCATGAATTCATTTTGTAACTCCTCTCATTTCTCATCTATTTAAGCAAAAGCAAACAAGAGTTGAGTGTAGCATGTTCATTGTGAAGAAGGAGAGCAAGTCTTGAGTGTGTAAGAGAAGTGTGAGAGCTAGTGAAGAGCAAGAGCAAGGGAAGAGCTAGAGCAAGTGTGAAGAACATGATCGGATCAAGAGAAGGAGAAGATATTCAAGCAAAGAGCAAGTGCACTTTCGCTGCAAGTTGATTAGGTATTGGTGGCTTTATTCATTCTCATTCTCTCCCTCTGTACTTTGCTGAGTGATTGAAGAAATCTAATAGAAGAAGAATCATTTGGGTTTTCCCCCTTGAGGGGTTTTTCCCTGGTCATTGGACCAAAATCTCAGTGTCTCATATTTGTGCTTGTTTGTCTTCATATGATCCTTAAGTTTATGTTCTATCTACAATTGCTGATTTGAAAAGTTTTGAAGAAGAAAATTGCATTCTAAGTAATTGTAACAACATAGAACATTCAATTTTCTGCAAAGTACATTCAATTTTTCACAAAGTACTTTCATCTTTCTGCAAAGTACATTCAGTTCCATTCAGGTTTTTGCAAAGTACATTCAATTTTCTGCATAGAAATTTCATATTTTAACATGGTATGAGAGCCTTGGTGAAGACAAATCCAAGGAGACCAGGATCACCTGAAGAGAGCCCACTTGCTGCCGATTTTTTTTTATCAAGATGACTTTGTTCTACTTCAAGGTAGAGGAGAAGCTGAATGATGTCTCAAACTTTGGTCCATGGAAAGCAGGCTAGATATCACTCTTGAAGAACAAGAAGTTTTGGAGTATGTTGCAGGCACGATAGCTGATCCACCGGAGAATTCAAGTGCTGCTATCAAATCCAAACATAAAAAAGGTAAAATCAAAGCTAAAAAAATGATCCATGATTCTCTTAGTAATCATCTCATTACTTATGTTTCTGGTTTAAAGAAAGATAAAGAAATGTATGACAAACTAATTGACATGTTTGAAATTAGTAACTTGAACCAGATTATTGCCTTGAAGAATCAGCTGAAGAACATCAAGATGAGCAAAGGAGAGACGATTCAAGCATACTTCCCAAGAATGACCAAAATCAGGAATCAACTGTCAACAGTTGGTGAAGTTGTATCCAACAAAGAAATAGTGTTGATTGCCCTTGGAGGCCTTTCTCTTGTTTAGAAGACTTTTATCACCACCATCAGCGGTATCAACACTATTCCCACATTTGATAAGCTCCAGGGAAAGTGTATCCAAGAGGAGGCCACAATGATCTCTAGAGGAAAATTTCACATCATGAAAAAGAAGTACCTACTACATTTTCAGCCTATGACAAGAGAAAGAAAAGTAATAATGTAATGTCCCAAATGGATTTTTTTTTGCGAATTGTCGGAATTTAAATCGACAAAATGCTTCACATAAAATTACCATTCACTTAACAAAATATTTCCATGTAAAATAAAACAAATAGAGCTCTGCAATCCAATAACACAATTAATAGGAAAATTATAATATTCTTTTTACCTTTATAAAGTTAAGTTATAAATAAAGTGGGGGAAGAGGGACACTTAACTCACACTTAGGATAAAAAGTATTTCCTAAAGTCACTTGAGAGACATGACTAGTTGGCAACGTGGGGCCTAGTGGTCAAGTGGCAGCGTGGGAAAAGGGGCAGCGTAGGCAGCGTGGGACCAAGCCAGCGCAGAGAGAGATGGACAACGTGGCTCAAGGAGACAACGCAGTTGATGGTGCTGCCTAGGTGAGAGCAAGGCTCACCAAGCATAAAAGAGGGAGGGTCTCCTCATTTTGATTCATTCTGATTATGCATCTATGAGATTTGTCTTTTGACATTGAGCACGCTTGCTGTTTAGCAAAGTCTGCACGTACTGTTCAGTACATCAGGTGTCTCCGTTCGGAGATCCCAACCTCAGCCACAGGGGACTTCGAGTGCCTGCTCCGGTGAGGAGTTCCATCCTTGTTTTTCCGGAGAGAGTTATAGCAACCACAGTCGGAGCATTCACTCAGAGAGACAGCGCAGTCAGTGAGAGGGAGGATGTAGTCTTGGGAGGAGGTGATTCCGGATTGAGGGTTTGTCGGTGGATTCAACTCGGGATAGTGGGAAAGGGGCCAACCCTTCCCTATTCCAGCATTTTGGAGGAGTCAGGGGCCATTATTTGGAGCAGATCTTTTAGGTTCAACGTTCCTCATTGGGGAATAACATAGTGCCTCAAGGGAGACATTTTCGGGGGTCAGCCATTTCCGGAAAGCTTTCTGGGCTTTCCTGGGTTTTGGGAGGAGAGGCCATTCCCAAAGTTTCATAATTTTCCGAGGTGGGGAGCAGCCCCAAAGATTCAGTTCATTCCAGCAGTAGCAGCGACACAATAGCAGTACCAACAACTCTGGAGATAACGCAGTCTTGAGGGAGCAACCATTCTAAGTCATCTTCTGAGGGTCTTTCTACGCTTTCCTAGTGTAAGCCGAGGTGCCGTCATTCTGATCACCTTTGTACTCATTTCCATTTCTCAGTATTAAATAAAATGGCTCAGCATTCTCCATATTGTCTGTTTTTCTTATGATTTCTCTCTAGTTGCTGTATGTCTTTGTTTATGTGCTTTATATTTCTGTTTATTTCCATTCGAGATATTACAGTGGTATCAGAGCTCATAAATGTGGCTCAGCCCGTGGAGCAGATTGTCTATGACACCAACAGATAAACCATATATCTGTTACTGAGGGAGGAAGTACAGAGACTAGAGGTGGTGGTTGGAGATCACCTTCGGGAAAGGTGACAACGTTCTAGTAGTGGACGCAGAAGAGGAGGAACTGATGGCGGAGGAAAAAGATGCCGGGAAGGATTTTGGGGAACTTCTCCTCAAGTCAGTGTAGGATTTGTCGAGGCGGATAGAAGAGATGGGGCAAAGTTTCACAACAGAGTCTAGACAGCGTGAGACCCCAAGGGGTTTTCATATTGGAGAGGGGTTGGGCACATCCCATCACTTACAGGATCACCTCACAGCGCATCAGATGGCATCACAGACACCTCCCCATTCCATGATGCCTACATTTCTTGCCGCAGACACTGGGGCAGGAGCACAGCAGGAGTGGGAACCGACACACATGGGAGATTACTTTGCTGAGTAACAGTCCTACGGTCAGGAGTTCAGAGATGCCCTCACTTTCCATGATTTTGTTCAGCTCAAGCGGGACAGCAGACCCCGCAACCATCACAGGGTGAACAGGCACTCACATGATGGGGATGTACAACACACTGTAGGCAGGTTCCATTTACCGACATTTGACGGATCATCCAAGTGTTCGGCAAAGGCTTGGGTGGAGAAGTTGGATATATATTTCCAGCTTAATCAGATGGCAGAGCTAGAGGCCATCAAGGTGGCAGCGCTGCACCTAGAGGGCGAGGCCTAGGATTGGTGGTTTCACGGGATGGCTACGCTGGGGCACTCGGGAGTGACAGCATATGTCAAGTTTACACGGAGGCTGGTAGAGCGTTTTGATTAGAGAGATCCAGAGGAGCATTTTGTCGTGCTGTAAAAGCTCAAGCAGACCGGGAGCTCGAACACATACATCTCAGAATTTTTGAGACTCTCCGTGATGGTACGTGATTTATCCGCAGCCCGGATGATCTATATGTTCATAGATGGATTGGCAAAGCCTCTACGGGGATTAGTCAGATCGACGAGGCCAGCGACTCTCCATGATGCAGTTGGGAGGACTCGGGAATTGCAAGATGCATTACCTCGGACTAGAGCTCCTTTTCCCCAGAGACCGACATTCCAGCTGAAGGGGAAGGACATGAGGGTTCCACCTCCAAGGGGGAACTAGGGCAGAGGGTTTGGAGATGATGAGGCTAGGAGAGATCTGAAGCGGAGGAGGCTATGTTTCACATGCCAGGAGCCATGGGCACTAGACATTGTTGTGCCACGGGGAAGGCGCATTACATCGAGGTCTTCTCCGACAGTGGCGGGGAAGAAGAAGAGTATGAGGAAGTGGAAGCAGGAGGCAACAGTACAGCGCAGAGAGGGGATCATCTGCCACCTCCACCGGTAGGAGCGGGAGGTGCAGCTTTTGCACCTACCAGGGGAGCCCTTGTAGCCTTGCGGGGAGTTCCCAAGTACTTGACACTGCATGTCTGAGGCACAGTACGGGGACAACATGTTTCAGTGTTATTGGACAGTGGGGCCACCCACAATTTCTTTGATCCCCAGCTGGTAGAGCGGAGGGGCATATCAACGGAGAGCTTTGATGGGTTTTCAGTACTGGTTCCAGGGGACCGGACCATGCAGTGTGCCAGGTATGTGCTAGCCTTGGCAGTGACTATGGAGACGTACACCCTGACAGATCACTTCTTCGTGGTGGACATTCCAGACACCAACGTGATACTGGGGGTACAGTGGTTGATAACCCTAGGAAAGGTCACCACTGATAGGGAGACCTTGGAGATGGAGTGGACAGATAAGAAGATTGGGAGGCATGAGAAGATTCGGGGTATGCACACCTACCCACCACAGATAGTTTCAGCACATTGGATGGAGGCAGCTTTCCGGAAGGGGGACATAGAGTGGGCAGTGGAGTTGTGTGTGTCAGAGGCAGGATCTACAGGGCAAGCCGTACACCTAGATGTACAGTCCATTCTAGACAGGTACGCTACGGTTTTTGGGGACATACCACCAGGGCAGCGACCAGATCGGGGGTGAGCGCACGATTGAGCTGGAGCAGGGCATACAGTCTATCATCACTACACCCTATAGGCATCCTAAGGCCTATCGGGATGAGATTGAGAGGGCCATCCATGAGATCTTACCTGTGGGGCACATCCGCCGCAGCACTAGCCCTTTTGCTTCTTCCGTAGTATTGGTGAAGAAGAAGGACGACACATTAAGGATGTGCATTGACTACCGGGCCCTAAACAAGAAGAGCATGAAGAACCGGTACTCCATCCCACAGATCGATGAGTTGATGGATGAGCTGAGAGGATCGAAGTTCTTCTCAAAGATTGATTTGAGATCTGGGTACCATCAGATTCACGTGAGGGAGCAGGACATTCCCAAGACCGCTTTCAGGTGTCATTACGGCCATTTTGAGTTCTTGGTGATGCCCTTTGGGTTGACCAATGGTCCGGCCACATTTCAGTCATGCATGAATCACATCTTCTGCAGTCACTTGAGGAAGTATGTATTAGTGTTTTTTGATGACATCTTGATCTACAGCAGGACGTGGGGGCAGCACTTCCAACATATAGAGGCTGTACTGCACATCTTGGAGGAGCAACAATTTTATGCTAAGCTCTCCAAATGCGAGTTTGGGTTGACAGAGATGCTCTATCTAGGGCACATCATCGGGGTGGACGGAGTGAGGGTCCACGAGGAGAAGATCAGGGCCATCAGGGATTGGCTAGAGCCGAAGAATGTGATGGAGCTTCGGATATTTGTGGGTATCTGCACCTACTACCGGAATTTCATCAAGGGATTTTCCCAACTTGCAGCACCCCTTACGGATCTCACCAAAAAGGGGGCATTTAGTTGGACTGATACAACGCAGAGGGATTTCGACAGGCTCAAGGAGGTGATGAGTAGCTGTCCAGTTTTGGCATTACCAGATTTTATACAGCCTTTTGTCCTGGAGTGTGATGCATCAGGGGAGGGGATAGGTGCAGTTTTGTTGCAGGGAGGCCATCCCATAGCTTTTGAGAGCTGGAAGCTGCTGCCGCATGAGAGGTTGTATGCTATATACGACAAGGAGATGTTGGCCATCATGCATGCATTGGCCAAGTTTCGGCAGTACCTGGTAGGGAACAGGTTCAGAGTGAGGACAAACCACAACAACCTTCGATTCTTCCTAGAGCAGAAACAGTTGTAGGAGAGGCAGCAGAAGTGGGTCAGCAAAATCCAGGCATACGATTTTTTCATCGAGTATGTCAAGGGGAAGAACAACGTGGTGGCCGATGCACTTTCACATAGACCGACATCGTTGTCCTTGATGAGTTTGGACACGGGCTAGAGGGTTCAGCTTTTGGTGGAGTACTCCAAGGACCGTTTTGCCTGTGAGATTTTGGACAGACAGGTGATAGATGATAGGTATAGGGTGATGGACAAGGTGATCTACTACATGGACATGATCTTCTTGACTGAGAGGTCCCAGCTCAAGAAGAAGATATTGCACGCCTCACATGACTCGCCATTATCAGGCCACCAGGGGTTCACCAAAACCTATAGGGCCATCAGAGAGAGGTTCTCTTGGAAGGGCCTGAAGGAGGACGTACTCCAACATGTCAGGGAGTGCGAAGTTTGCCAGTGTAACAAGGGGGAGATGAACCATCCGACAGGGTTATTGCAGCCTCTTCCCATACCTGAGGGGAAATAGGAGAGTATTTCGATGGATTTCATTACGGGGTTGCCCACTGTGTAGTGCAAGGATTGCATATTTGTAGTCGTTGATCGACTGACTAAATATGCTCACTTCTTCGCCATATCGGCACGTTACACTGCAGCATAGGTAGTAGAGTTATTCTTCAGGGACGTTTTCAGATTGCATGGTCTCCCAAAGACCATTGTTAGTGACAGGGATAGCCGCTTCATGGGCGGGTTTTGGCAGAAGCTTTTCCGTTTGGTGGGCACTGAGCTGACACCGAGTACTAGTTACCACCCCCAGACGGATGGGCAGACAGAGATAGTGAACAAGTGGCTGGAGGGCTACTTACGTAACTATGTCAGCGGACAACAGAAGGCATAGTTGAGATGGTTGCATTTGGGGGAGTACTGCTACAACAACACTCATCATATGTCCATCGGTATGTCTCCATTTTATGCATTGTATGGGTATCATGCTTTGTCTTTTGCTTTCATGATGTTTGGTGCTAGCAAGGCTCCTAGAGCCAAGGATTGGATCCAAGAGAGTCAAGATATACTCCGAGCTCTCAAGGATAACATGGCTACAACACAGAATCAGCAGAAGCTGTACGCCGACAAGGGTCGTGTTGAGAGGCAATTCGAGGTAGGGGATTTGGTTTACCTACGCTTGCAGTCATATCGGCAGTCCAGGCTGAAGCAAAAGGGGGTTGAAAAGCTCAAGCCTCTCTTTTATGGACCATACAGGGTGACATGCAAAGTTGGCGAGGTTGCATATGAGTTGGAGCTGCCCACTGGTAGCAAGATTCATAACATTTTTCATGTGTCGTGCCTGAAGAAGTCACTAGGACAGCAGGTGACTACAACAGAAGAGCTTCCGCCCACCGATGATGAGGGGCATCTGGTGCTATAGCTGGAGGCCATTATTGACACTAGGGAGAGGCAGCTGCAGAGCAGGAAAGTCATAGAGTACCTGGTGAGATGGAGGAATTTATCAGATGAGGATGCCACTTGGGAGAGTGAGAAGATTTTGCAGCATCCATTGTTACAGTTGCTTGAGGATAAGCAACGTTTTGCCGGGGAGGACGATAATATTCCCAATTAGCAATAGCTAATTGGAAATATTAATTTTGATTATTTTACCTTTATAAAGTTAAGTTATAAATAAAGTGGGTGAAGAGGGACACTTAACTCACACTTAGGATAAAAAGTATTTCCTAAAGTCACTTGAGAGACATGACTAGTTGGCAATGTGGGGCCTAGTGGTCAAGTGGCAGCGTGGGAAAAGGGGCAGCGTAGGCAGCGTGGGACCAAGCCAGCACAAAGAGAGATGGAAAACGTGGCTCAAGGAGACAGCGCAGTCGATGGTGGGGCCTAGGTGAGAGCAAGGCTTACCAAGCATAAAAGAGGGAGGGTTTCCTCATTTTGATTCATTTGATTATGCATCTATGAGATTTGTCTTTTGACATTCAGCACGCTTGCTGTTTAGCAAAGTCTGCACGTACTGTTCAGTACATCAGGTGTCTCCGTTCGGAGATCCCAACCTTAGCCCCGGGGGACTTCGAGTGCCTGCTCGAGTGAGGAGTTCCATCCTTGTTTTTCCGGAGAGAGTTGCAACAACCACAGTCAGAGCATTCACTCAGAGAGATAGCGCAGTCAATGAGAGGGAGGACGCAATCTTGGGAGGAGGTGATTCCAGATTGAGGGTTTGTCGGTGGATTCAGCCCGGGATAGTGGGAAAGGGGCCAACCCATCCCTATTCCAGCATTTTGGAGGAGTGAGGGGACATTATTTGGAGCAGATCATTCAGGGCCAACGTTCCTCCTTAGGGAATAACGTAGTGCCTCAAGGGAGCCATTTTCAGGGGTCATCCATTTACGAAAATCTTTCTGGGCTTTCCTAGGTTTTGGGAGGAGAGGCCATTCCCAAAGTTTCAGAATTTTCCGAGGTGGGGAGCAGCCCCAAAGATTCAGTTCATTCCAGCAGTAGCAGCAACACAGTAGTAGTACCAGCAGCTCCGGAGATAACGCAGTCTTGAGGGAGCAGCCGTTCTGAGTCATCTTCTGAGAGTCTTTCTACGCTTGCCTAGTGCAAGCCGAGGTGCCATCATTATGATCACCTTTGTACTCATTTCCATTTCGCAGTATTAATAAAATGGCTCAGCGTTCTCCATATTTTTTGTTTCTCTCTAGTTGCTGTATGTCTTTGTTTATGTGCTTTATATTGCTGTTTATTTCCATTTGGGATATTACAAAAATTCTCTGCTTTATTATATTAAATAAACTAGGGTTTACATGCTGATGCAACCCATATAGCTGATATAGAGCTGGCTTCAAAAATATGCTCCAATGTTGTGTTGGCCCTCTAACTGAAATTCCACTGCTAAGATCTCTTGTGAATTCTGGATGAATTCACCAAGGGGAGATGGGTATTCGCCCAATCTCAATCAATCACCCGAGGGTTTCCATCCTAGGGCTACAAATGAAGTAGAGAACCGGGTTCTCAAACCTCTCATACAAGAAAAATATCAAATCCAAGATGTCCTGTAATGGCCTCCTATTTTATAGATCTGATGGACCCCTCTAAAAATTCCTATTTTATTATTATTTTAATCGTTTAGCACTTTCCCTCTCTTTATTTCAATTAAAATATTATTTTAATGTGGGAAAATGGTAAACTGGCTACCATGCCTCCTCAGGTTACTGAAAATTGTTGAAAAGTGTAACTAGGATCGGTCTTCATATTGACTATGTAATTATGTATTGATGTAAAGAAGAAGAGAAATATAATAAAATGTATTTTTGTTATGCTTGCTTCATGGGTTTCATGAGCAAGGTTTTATTATAGATAAACTTCTTCTTGATGTCTATTAGGATTTGTCTTCTGATTATAAATGTACTCAAGAGTCATGTATATGAAGTGTCTAGTCAAAAGGATATGCTCCATTGAACTTGTCATCTGACTGTGAAGGAATGGCTCAAGACAACCCTCATATTAATCTCATTAACGCTGGAAGATGTGTTCTCCAAGTTAGCCTATATGCAGTGATGAAGTCGACCTACAAGCATGTTGTAGGGTCGGCCTAAAAACAGAAGAAATGCACTATATATAAGGAAGTTGTTGTTCATTTAAGGACAAGGATTGCGGATATATTTGAGATACTTTCAGCGTGATGAAGTCTGGAATAAATGAGAAGTAAAAGTAGTGTTCAAGTGTGTTAAGTTAAGGTGTGGATCTGTTTTGTGGATTGCTCTGAAGCAGTGAATGCAGAATAGTGTGAAGAAGCTGGGAACAAGTAGAGTGCGGTCAAACCTCAGATGAATACACTGATATACACCTGCAATCAAAAGCGGAATAAAGTCTGTGCTTTATGCGTTGTAAGGACTATGACTAGTCCGAAGTGAAGAAGCATTCGGATGACATTCTGTAATGTAATGCGATGGACTAACGTTGATGCGTAGTCTATGATTATGCTGTGATGCGGAGTCTAAGGGTTATGATAAGTAAACTCTGAATTGCAGTGCGAGAAAAGGAGGAAGGTAAATCTTCCTAATCACAGTTCATAAAAGAAAGTAATATATCTCCAGTAAATAAAGATTCAAGGATATGCAAAGTGAAATATATGATCTCGAATTATCTTGTCCCCAATATCTGAATAAGCGAGAAGGAATGTTTGAAGATAGAGACTGAGTTCTCTAGTGCTGGTGCAGGTCAGTGCAGGTTGGTGCAGAAAAGAAGGATCAGCGTTGGAGCTCGACAAAGAAGTAGTGAGAAGGTCTTGAGGCAATACATAGGTAAAGGGTCTGAGTCTTGGTCATGGTACTTGTCATTTGAAAGTATATAAGAAGAATTTCTCGTGGGTTTTCCTCTCGAAGAGGTAGAGGTTTTTCCCTGGCTCGAAGTGCCTAAATTTGTGTCTCTTGTATTTTGGTAATTGACTTGATGAAAGACTAAATAAGCCAAGAAAAAAAGACATGAGTAAATAAAGTAAGCTCACAAGTAATTGTCATGGAGAGAATTTTAATTAATCACCGCCCCTCCAAATTCTCAACATGGTTTCAGAGCTAAGGGGCTAAAGGAAGGGCTACTTAGCAAAGAAGACACTCAAGGAAGCAAAGATCAAAGTTTGGGTTAAAAGGTAAGATCAGTTTGCAAGGAAGATTCTTCATAAGATCCACTAATCAAAAGATAATCTTTGCCATCAAAGATTTATATTCAAGACTTTGTTGGAAGAGATATCATCCTTTTTTGGAAAACATCATTCATCATCAAGGATTCAAGAATCCCTTCTTTGGAAAACTCAATCTAAGAAGGAGTTCCTATCTTCATCACTATCAAAGAAGCTGCGAAAAAGAGAAAGTCACTCTACTCAAGTAAGTATCTATGACCTTATTTAAATCTGTGAAGATGTCTTATTGTAAAGAGAGCAACAAATTGGTTGGGTCATCAAAATTGAGTGCATGGAAGAAGAGGACAAATTTGAATCTAATTGAAGAAGAAGTTATGGACTAAATCGAAGGATCTACAATTCAGCCTTAAAAAGAAGATGCTCCAGCTCATGCCAAGTACATGAAAGGAGAAATCAGAGCCTAGAGGATTCTCATACAATCAATTAAGGACTCACTTACAGTTAGCAACATTATCAGTGATGACTTGGATGACATTGTATGGCCCAATATTTTCAATTATTTTAAGTAATGGTTCTGTAATGTTAATGTCGGTCTTGAATTTGTCTGAATAATCATATGCTAAAAGGAATATTGCACCACTAACCGACATAGCCAGAACACTTATCAATGGCTTTCCTTTTACATTGGTCCATCCATCAGATACAATGGACACCCCATGCTCATTCCAAGAATTTGTCATTCTAGCCAAAGAATTTTTTATTTTAGCTCTTTCATGATCAAGACCCACGGTTCTAGCCTTGTCATACCCAAGGCTCCTGTATCCTTTGGGGGCATCATTAATGGCAGAAACCATTTCATGCCAATAAGGTGAGCGAAGAACATTGAATGGCACTCCACATGCATATAGAAACTGGAAAAAATTTGAATCCACATCATTCCTACACCCTTCATCAACGAAATCGGATATGGTTCTATGCCTTAAGGAGATGTTTGGTCCAGGTGTGCCTCCATATCCATTGCCATGGGTGGAAGTTGATGGACTTCTTTGTCCATGATGTGATGGACCTGATGGTGTATAAGAATCAATGGAACCCCTAGATCTTTTAGATCTCTGTAAGGCAGCCTCCTCTTCCTTTATATATTTCTCTTTCTCTGTTGCTGGCACACTTACACAAATTTTGATTCCTAGATTTTTGTTTCCATCCCCTGGAATTTTCCCACAAAGGTGCCTTTTGGCATGGGTGTATGAACCTAGGTATTCTTTATTGCAATGGGGGCAAAGAAATTTAGTGGTTCCACCACCTTTCCCTCCTTCCTGCCTTTGAACATATTTCCACAAAGGTGTTTGACTTTGCTCTTGTCTAGTTGGGGTATCTGTGGCCTCATGTTCTCCACTCTCCCCTTCCTCCTCAGCATACTCCTCCTCCTCTTCAGGATTTTCATCAAATCCACTATAACCCACTTTTTCATCTTCCTCTTCTCTAATGGGCCTCTTTCTTCTACTCTCTAACACCATTATTACAAAGAAAGGAACCAACATGAAGAAAATCCCTAGCCATATAGCCATGATGTTTCAAGTTTCAAGTTTCAAGATTCTAGCCTGCAAAAAACATGGAGGAATGGAAAATGGGAATAGGAAATGCAACATAGGAAAAAAATAATTCAATTTTTCACTTTTCAACACACTATAATGCAACATTGAGAAAAAAAATCAATTTTTCAGTTTTGAACAACTTAAAAACAATTCCTAGATAATAAAAAACTAGATTAGAAGACCTACCTCTTTCTTGCAATCCTCCTCTTGCAAACTTGCTCTCTTATAGCTTGCTCCTTGCTCTCTCCTTGGCACTTCTGCTCTCCAAACTCTCAAGCTCTCCTTCTCTCCAAATCACTCTCCAACTCTCAAGATCTTGCTCCTCTTGCTCTCTCTCTCAAACTAAAACAATAAAAACTAAATGAGGAGGGTGGGCTTTTATTTACCCAACCCATCCTCCCTCCCTCCCAAAAAAAAAAAATCGAATTTTGACGTCGGAATTTTTTCTACGTGGCGGGGAGTGTTTTTTTTATGCCGGGGAGTGTTTGGGAGCGAATGCTCCCCGACCGCTTCCCGCATTAAAAAAAAGCTCCCAAAGTGTTTTTTTAATGGGGGAAGTGCTCAGGGAGCGTTTGCTCCTGAGCGCTCCCTGAAACGCTCCCGAAAAGACAGGGAGTGTTTTTTCAGGCTCGGAAGCGTGCTCCCAAAAACGCTCCCTGAAGCGCGCTTCCGAACGCTCCCAAAGAGCTCTGGAATAGAGCGCGTTTTGGGAGCGGGATCGAGGGGGGGGGGAAGCTTCCCCGTAACCTTGGTGTCACCCAGTCTGGGGTAACGAAACCCTTTCTAGGCCAGCGTTGAGGGACGCAGGGGCTTGAGAGGCTAACACAAGGGCTTCAGGGGCAACGCTGGGGTTTCTAGGGCCTAATTTTGGTTGAGTCCTGTAAATCCCGTTTGAGGATGTGCATCAGTCATTATTTTGGCTTCAAGACAACCATTGAGCTGTAGATCTATTATTTCTCTGTCGGGTTTTCCAAATCTGGAACCCAGATTTGCTGTATTCAGAAAATTCTTAATAATAAAACCCTGCAACAGCTAGAAGACTGGTTTTTTTCTCATTGGGTTTTTCTGTGGACTATTTGTCCAGAAAATCACTGTGTCACTTTGTCTATGTGTTGTCGCACAGATTGTCAAGGCATCGCGACAACGGCTCAGATCGGGGGCTGTCACCCTGATCCCCAATCTCTCTATCTAAGCTATCTCCTTGCAAGTTAAGGGAGGTAGACCCTATTATAAATGAGGAGGGAAAATCTAGGAGACACAGCTAAAACACCAAATACTTGATAAAATTAATGAGATTTCACGGATTGATTATTTTAAAACCAATGCCTTATGGAGTCAAACAAGATCTCGTTACACAATTAAAGATAAGTATTGGATGTATAACTGCTGGTAAATGACCACAATGATATTCAATAGAAAGTGCCACGATCACTCATTAAGATACTTGAGCCAATCAACAAAGCTTATCATGAAACGATCATTGAGATAAATGCCAGATACTTAAAAAATTTCCGAAATTAAGAGATTCCAATATAACCCAGTTCGAAAATTAAAATACTCCACAGTCAAACTTCAGATAAAAAATTGAGGCTTATTTGACTATAGAGAAATTTTTTGAAATTTTTTTATGTTTTTTGTATTTTCTAGATTTTTTTAGAATTTTTGGAATTTTTGGAATTTTTTATTATTTTTTAAATTTGAAACTAATTAAAAATCTAAATATAAATAAAAGTTCTAATCTAAATTAAATCTAAAACTAATCTAATTAACAAAATCAAAATCTAACTAAATTAAAACTAAGAGTTAGATTTAAAACAAAAAATTAGAATCTAAACTAAACCAAACTCAAAATGAAAACAACTAAAAATTAAAATCTAAACAAATTTAAATCGATCACTGATCTAACGTTAATGAAATAAAAATCCAACTTAAACTAGAATCTAACTAAAATTAAACTACAACTAAACAAAAATTACGCTAAAGTCCTAAACTTACGCTGAATGAAATAAAACAAAAAAAAATCAAAATTTAAATCTATATTAAAACTAAACTAAGCCATATACATAAAAATTGAATTGCATAAAAATTGAAACATATCGTAAGGGCATTTCAAATTTTATATGTGCATTTTATTGTTTGTTTGTTATGTTGTGCGTTCGCAAGTCGACTTGGACGACGGGCAGAGGCACGATGGGTTTGACGCTGATGGCGAGGAGAGATCTAAGAGCGACGACAATGGAGATGAGGGCTCGATGTCGAACGAAGGATAGAGCTGGGGTTTGAAATTTATGCTGCACTCATTGTTTTGCGTTTGCAGGTTGCAGGTTGGCGTTGAACAGAGGAAATCCGGAAATGAGGACGCAGGCAAAGGATTCGACGGTCAGATAGGAAACGATTTGCAGAAGGGAGATGGACACAGATGGAGGTCGATTGGAGCGAAGGAGGGTTCGATTGGCAAGAAGGAATGATAAATCGATGGCTAAGGAAAAGGGAGAGCAAAAAAATGAAGCGTAGGAGCAATGGCTTAGACGGTAATGCAATGGAAGAAATGGGACCGCAGAATGAATGCTGGGCAGAATGTAGTGAATAACCCAGTCAAAAATTTCTCCCTTCAAAATTAGATTTTGAACGTTGTTCGAATCCAATAATGTCCAGATTGCCCACAGAGACGATTTGAGGCGAGATCTGGCCCTTGGGGGCTAGATCTGGCTCAGATCTTAAAAAAAATTCTGATTCAAACCCACAACCTGCAAGAAATCAGCCAGATCTGAAGATATACACACCAAGAAAATGATTAAACCCTTACAATCTTTAAAATTACAAATTTACAAACTAATCTACAAATCTGAGGCCCTCATGGCCAGATTTGAATCCATTTTAGCACAGTTTTCAGAGATTTAAAATTTTAAGGAGAGGCACAAGGCTTAGAAAACCCTGCAAAACCACCAATTTCGTAAGATAGAGTTGGAGTTTAACAAATAATGAGCTTTTCAGATTTATGTTTATTGAGAGTTGGCTGGTCCAACCGAAGATTTCCCCAGGCGCTCAATCTGAAAAAAAATTTCCCTGCACACTTAGATTTGAACCTTAGATTGATAGAGATTTAAGAAAACAACATGAGATGCTTTAGAAAAATCAAAATGTCATTTTATAAATCCAGAAAACTGCACAAGATACCTGTATGCAGATTAATCCATGAAGGCCATCAACCATAAAATGCAAAAAACAAAGTAGCAGAGTTTAGAGACAATTCACCACATAGATCCGAGAAGGAACATCAAAATTTGTAACCCTAAAGTCTTTATGCTTTATTACTCAAAAATTTACAAGAGTTTCCAAGACAAGTGCACGATCCTAAGATTGGATGACTTAAGACTGATAAAGACCTCTAAATTTATAGGATAAAATCTTGAACAGCTAGTTTGGATGATCCTTGTCAAAATAATCTCATCCATCCAAAAGATTTAATCATCTTTTAATCAGGAGTGTTGAAATTATAAATTTGGGGAATAAACGAATTTATCATTTAATTCAATTTTAATTAACTCAAAAATATTATTTTTGAGTTAATTACCCCAAAATTTTGACTTTGACTTAACCACCAAGGCTCAAAGGTCCAAAATTTCTTAAAATTTTCAATATTCCCTTGGCCTGGAGCTTTTAAAAATCATTTTCCAAGGACCCATAAATTTTGCTATTGAAAGATTTAATCCTAACTTAGGACCCTAAATTAATTAAATTTCTGATTTAAGATTTTTTTTTAAATTAATTGACCAGAAAATTTAATTAATTGATTGAGAGGGGATTTTAATTATTTTTCCAACCCTCTTTACATAAAATAATACATTTAGACACATGAAGGGGGAATACCCATTCGTATAGACCCTCAAATAAATACCCAATTTTGCGACTCAAAACATGATCTAGTAGACCAAGTAGTTGAAACTACTTTTACAAGGACTCGATAGAACACTAGGACTCACTTAGTATGCTGATGATAAAATGCACCCTAGCTTTGGGGTGAGGCTGGAGGGAAAAACTCTGCTGATCACTTTCGTGAATCAGTGAGACAAAAAACCTCCTAGGATGGAAATCATCAACAACATACTAGGCTTACCTAGGTTGTTACATACATTGACGGTCTTACTTAGATCATTTACATCATAACATGCAGAATGGGTTTACATCATTTATAACAAAATGTCGGCTGACGATGAAATCTGGATGACATGAGCCTCGAACATGATAAGTCCCATTTGAAAAAAATGGGGGTGTACTGCTATGGGGTCGTTGACAAAGTGTGGTCAACATCTGGCTCTACTTGGATACACGTTGCTTGATTGAAGGAATGTGAGAATCCAGAATCTGCATCCAAGCAACACACAAGATTACATAAGTAGCGTCTATCCAAATATCATAACATTAAGCACATGAAAAATAGAAGCTCTTCTATCATTCTACTTAACATGAAAAGTAAATCTACTCTAATTGCAAAATGAAATGTTGAAATAACAAGGTGTAAGGTTAGAGATACAATACAAAGGATGCCTTGTGGCATCAGATGTGCTCAATATAATGCATGCTGAGCATTTGCCTGCTTTCAAGCAAGTCTGTGGGCTGCTTTTCAGATGTGCCATGTCCAATCTTGCTAATTGTAGGACTCTGTCTTATCTGAATGTCAAGCTGCTCTCGACCATCAGACGAATCAAACCACTTACTTCTTCTTTGCTTCTTTCTCTTCTTCTGAGTGGGTTGTGATGTCAGCAATGAGACCACTGTAGATTTCTTGTCCTCATCTTGAAGATGTTTGTACAAAATATCTGAAGAACCTGGAGCGTGACCAATATTATTCTGGATATACTCTGTCAATGGTGACACATAAGCTTGGTCTTTCTCAACATCCTTTGAAACCATAGTTAAATCCTCCGTGTGATGAGATGGGAATGGCTTTAGCAGACAAGAAGTCTTATGATCTGTTGATGAATCTTCATAATCAAATTTTGGCTGAAACTTTTGTATATGTAATTTTTCCATTTTTTCCAACCTTTTCTGTATGGAACTCATCTCCAACAAGTGATTTTCCTTCATGGTAGTCATTTCCTGGGTGTGTCTTGCTTCCATTGCAATCATATGATTCTGTATAATGGACATCTGATTAGAATGATTAACTTCCATTATCTTTAACCTATTTTCCATGACATTTATTTCCTGTGCATGACTTGCTTCCATGGAAGTTATCTTATTTTGAAGATTGATTTGGTTAGCTTCCATGTTTTGAATCATTTGCGTATGATTGGGTTGCACATCCTTAATCATCTGAGCTGGTTCCTTAACCTGACTTTCATGATCTTCTATATGCATGTGATAGTCCTTACCAACAACATTAATTTGATGGCTCGACCCTACCATTCTACTATCTATGATTCTTTTGAAAACATGGCAAGTAACCTCTTCATGAAGAGCATTACAGACTCTACAATAAGGCAGAGCTTCATCCACAAGATTTGAAAACTCTAGTTGATTTGTCGGTCTCTGCTCATAAGATAGGCCTCTTTTCTGCAAAGCATTATTATTTCTAGGTTGGGAATTCTGCGTTTGAGCCCTTTCCATTTGGATCAACCTAGCCTGTAAGACACTTATTTCCTTAGCATGTTCAGAGATCAATTTCGCTTGATTAAGCTCCATGCTTTCAAGCTTTTGCATTAACCTTTTCATAGGGTCATCATCATCTTCTAGAGGTTCTTTTAACTTAGTTGTAGCCCTATCAAAACCAGGAATTTCAGACTTCCCAGATGCCCTTTTATCTTTTTCAAGCTCTTCAGCTAAAGATTGACAAGCCTTATAATTTGCAGTTTTAGCCCGCCTTAACTCATATGAAGTATCAGAATCAAAAGCATCAATATAAAAATTCAGAAGAGATCCATCAGGAGGTTTATGAGTTTGAGATATTTCTCTAAGGATACCATTAAATCTCCTGTTAAATTCTTTAGTCGTTTCATTTTCTTTCTTTTTTATGGTACTGATCTCTCTTACCAAATGCCTATCTTCCCTTTTATCACCATATTTTTCCTTAAAGGCAACTACAATTGATTCAAAAGTATCAAATGAATTATCAGGTTTTTCCATAAACCATTCAGCAACATCCTCGCCAAAAGTAAGAACAAAAGTTTTCATCTTTATATCATCGAAATTATTATTTGCAACTGCAAATCTATTCCACCAATTAGTGAAAGCAAACAAATGATATTTGACACTAACTGCTTCATTTCCTTGAAAAGATGGTAATTTATCCATTTGAGGGACATCATGGGGATAACCCTGAATATTAACAAAATTACACGGGGCAAAAACATTCATGATATCGTTTTTAGGATTTTAGAAATAGATCCGTGTTCAAGAATAGTCAAAAGGTCCTCAAGAAGCGAACTTCTTAGCAGGAACTCTTGTAAGAAATGAAAGAATTGGAGTCGCCACTTGAACATGAAACTAATCTTAAAACAGAAGAAATAATCGAGAGATGGCAGATGGATATCAGGGGGGGATTCTTGTCTGGGAGTAAAAAGATGAATAAGTGGAGTCGCCACCCAAACAAGAAGCCAACCGAAATGTCCAGGTGCTAAAGATGAAATGATTAGTGAGATGATGAAAGATAAGATGATGAAGAGATGAAAGAACGCCAGAAAATGTGATACCTCGTGATACGCTAATGAATGGCGAGGAAAGATTAGAAGATTAGAAAATGTCGTTAAGGCCAAGGACAGAAAAACTCTATCCTCGGCAATGACGCCAAAAAATGTTGTCGCATAAATTGTCAAGGCATTGCGACAACGGCTCAGATCGGGGGCTGTCACCGTGATCCCCAATCTCTCTATCTAAGCTGTCTCCTTGCAAGCTAAGGGAGGTAGACCCTATTATAAATGAAGAGGAAAAATCTAGGAGACAGCTAAAACACCAAATACTTGATAAAATTAACGAGATTTCACAGATTGATTATTTAAAACCAGCGCCTTATGGAGTCAAACAAGATCCCGTTACGCAATTAAAGATAAGTATTGGATGTATAACTGCTGGTAAATGACTACAATGATATTCAATAGAAAGTGCCACGATCATTCATTAAGATACTTGAGCCAATCAACAAAGCTTATCATGAAACGATCATTGAGATAAATGCCAGATACTTAAAAAATTTCCGAAATTAAGAGATTCCAATATAACCCAGTTTGAAAATTAAAATACTCCACAGTCAAACTTCAGATAAAAAATTGAGGCTTATTTGACTATAGAGAAATTTTTTGAATTTTTTTTATGTTTTTTGTATTTTCTAGATTTTTTTAGAATTTTTGGAATTTTTTATGTTTTTATTATTTTTTAAATTTGAAACTAATTAAAAATCTAAATATAAATAAAAGTTCTAATCTAAATTAAATCTAAAACTAATCTAATTAATAAAATCAAAATCTAACTAAATTAAAACTAAGAGTTAGATTTAAAACAAAAAATTAGAATCTAAACTAAACCAAAATCAAAATGAAAACAACTAAAAATTAAAATCTAAACAAATTTAAATCGATCACCGATCTAACGTTAATGAAATAAAAATCGAACTTAAACTAGAATCTAACTAAAATTAAACTACAACTAAACAAAAATTACGCTAAAGTCCTAAACTTACGCTGAATGAAATAAAACAAAAAAAAATCAAAATTTAAATCTATGTTAAAACTAAACTAAGCTATATACATAAAAATTGAATCGCATAAAAATTGAAACATAGCGTAAGGGCATTTCAAATTTTATATGTGCATTTTATTGTTTGTTTGTTATGTTGTGCGTTCGCAGGTCGACTTGGACGACGGGCAGAGGCACGATGGGTTCGACGCTGACGGTGAGGAGAGATCCAATAGCGACGACAATGGAGATGAGGGCTCGACGTCAAATGGAGGACAGAGCTGGGGTTTGAAATTTATGCTGCGCTCATTGTTTTGCGTTTGCAGGTTGCAGGTTGACGTCGAACAAAGGAAATCCGGCAATGAGGACGTAGGCAGAGGATTCGACGGTCAGATTGGAAACAATTTGCAGAAGGGAGATGGACGCAGATGGAGGTCGATTGGAGCGAAGGAGGGTTCGATTCGAAAGAAGGAATGATAAATCAATGGCTAAGAAAAAGGGAGAGCAGAAAAAATGAAGCGTAGGAGCAATGGCTTGGACGACAATGCAATGGAAGAAATGGGACAGCAGAATGAATGCTGGGCAGAATGTAGTGAATAACCCAGTCAGAAATTTCTCCCTTCAAAATTAGATTTTTAGCGTTGTTCGAATCCAATAACGTCCAGATTGCCCACAAAGACTATTTGAGGCCAGATCTGGCCCTTGGGGGCTGGATCTGGCTCAGATCTTAAAAAAATTTCTGATTCAAATCCACAACCTGCAAGAAACCAGCCAGATCTGAGATATACACACCAAGAAAATGATTAAACCCTTACAATCTTTAAAATTACAAATTTACAAACTAATCTACAAATCAGAGGCCCTCATGGCCAGATTTGAATCCATTTTAGCATAGTTTTTAGAGATTTAAAATTTTAAGGAGAGGCACAAGCCTTAGAAAACCTTGCAAAACCACCAATTTCGTAAGATAGATTTGGAGTTTAACAAATAATGAGCTTTTCAAATTTATGTTTATTGAGAGTCGGCTGGTCCAACCAAAGACTTCCCCATACGCTCAATCTTAAAAAAAATTTCCCTGCACACTTAGATCTGAACCTTAGATTGATAGAGATTTAAGAAAACAACATGAAATCCTTCAGAAAAATCAAAATGTCATTTTATAAACCCAGAAAACTGTACAAGATACCTGTATGCAGATTAATCCATGAAGGCCATCAACCATAAAATGCAAAAAACAAAGTAGCAGAGTTTAGAGACAATTCACCACATAGATCCGAGAAGGAACATCAAATTTTGTAGCCCCAAAGTCTTTATGCTTTATTACTCAAAAATTTACAAGAGTTTCCAAGACAAGTGCACGATCCTAAGATCGGATGACTTAAGACTGACAAAGACCTCCAAATTTATAGGACAAAATCTCCAACGGCTAGTTTGGATGATCCTTGTCAAAATAATCTCAACCGTCCAAGTCCAAAAGATTTAATCATCTTTTAATCATGAGCGTTGAAATTATAAATTTGGGGAAAAAACGAATTTATCATTTAATTCAATTTTAATTAACTCAAAAATATTATTTTTGAGTTAATTACCCCAAAACTTTTTTTTTGACTTAACCACCAAGGCCCAAAGGTCTAAAATTTCTTAAAATTCTCAATATTCCCTTGGCCTGGGGCTTTTAAAAATCATTTTCCAAGGACCCACAAATTTTTCCTTTGAAAGATTTAATCCTAACTTAGGACTCTAAATTAATTAAATTTTTGGTTTAAGATTTTTTTTAAATTATTTGACCAGAAAATTTAATTAATTGACTGAGAGGGGATTTTAATTATTATTCCAACCCTCTTTACATAAGATAATACATTTAGACACATGAAGGGGGAATACCCATTCATATAGACCCTCAAATAAATACCCAATTCTGCGACTCAAAACATGATCTAGTAGACCAAGTAGTTCAAACTACTTTTACAAGGACTCGATAGAAAACACTAGGACTCACTTAGCATGCTGATGACAAAATCCACCCTAGCTTTGGGGTGAGGCTGGAGGGAAAAACTCTACCGATCACTTTCGTGAATCAGTGAGACAAAAAACCTCCTAGGATGGAAATCATCAACAACATACTAGGCTTACCTAGGTTGTTACATACATTGACGGTCTTACTTAGATCATTTACATCATAACATGCAGAATGGGTTTACATCATTTATAACAAAATGTCGGCTGACGATGAAATCTGGATGACATGAGCCTCGAACATGATAAGTTCCATTTGAAAAAATGGAGGTGTACTGCTATGGGGTCGTTGATAAAGTGTGGTCAACACTATGTGTGCATGTACTTTTTCTAGACCTGGATTGGTGAAAGTCTGTTATGTGTTTTGCTTCGATGTTAATCTGAGTTTATTCAGTTAATAACTTAATTAAGTAGGAGGAGCATAACCAGATTTAATAGTGGGGTTTCTACATAATTATTATTCCTAAATTTTCACATGTAAAATAGAGGAAACAAGATTGCATGCCAAAGCTGATACAGGATCAAGTGAAGGGAATCAAGCCTTTGCAGCCATGTCCAAGAAGAAAGGAAGATTCGGTAAATTTGGTCCTCAGAATAAAAGAAGAAATATGGACAAAGTACGATGCTTTGGATGTAATGAACTTGGGCCTTATAAAATGGATTGTCCTAACTGTTGGAAATTGGGTTCAGCGCTCCCCATGTGTTTCACGACAGCCTCTCATGGATCCTAACTCTGGCGATTGTAGCAGAGACTAAAGCCTGTGGGTTTTGGTCTAACGACAATCGTGATTCCAACAATTGGAATCAGAGCGACAGGTCTCGAGTTCGAAACTCACCCAGCTCGCGTTGGGGGGGAGATTGTTGTACATTGGGTTCAATGCTCCCCGTGTGTTTCGCGACATGGACTAACCACCTCTCATGGATCCTAACTCTGGCGATTGTAGTGGAGACTAAAGCTTGCGGGTTTTGGTGTAACGACAATCTTGATTCCAACACTGACTTTGGAAAGGACAAGAGGAAAAAGGAAGAAGCTCATGTTACAGATGAACGGGAAGAACTTGATGCAAAGAAATCTAAGAATGGAGAAGTGAAAGATCTCTATTATGATTGAGATCATCTTTGTCTTTAAGTGATTTCTGATGGTTGTAAGATAGTATGATTGGAAACAATGTATATTAAAAGCATCATGATAGAAGCATGGGAGGAGCACTTGAAAAAGGAGATCCTGGAAACCTCACTAATAAACAACATTGATGGAAGGCAGTCATCAAGATCAAGGGTCATAATTCTATAATCAATATAGAAATAGATGCTGACATTTTCTAATGGAGTTATCTATGGATTCACTGGTTAGAAAGAAAGCAGAAAGGTTTCATCAAGAATTCTATGCTACAAAATTCTAGGATTAGAACATGATGACATATTGGTGAAGCAGGTCAAGGGAATGAAGTTCTTCATTCTAGTAAAATTGCTACAGGATGACTCAAAGGGAAAAGGTATGAGGTACATATATTTATATGCTGACACTGAATGTTGTGAAGACATGTCATATGTGTTATCACTTTCTCCAACTTCCTAAGGCTGACAGTGGTATTAGAGAAAGGTAACCACAAACCAACTTTTGGCCAGGTAGCTAGTCCTTCCTGGACCAGAGAGGGCTCTCTCTATGTCACTTTGCAGTCAAAGGGATGACTAGATGTAATGTTTTCGGCTAGTTATGATGCTCAATAGATTAGGTTTTTGTTTGTTTGGAGTTTTGCTGGATAGGAATGACAATTAGGAGACTAGGTCTGGGGTATTGATTTGATTTCAAAGGTTTAGTTGTAGAGGTAAGGGTGAGGCCAGGTAAGTAAGCTAAAATACATGATTAATTTGTCAGTGTATAGAGTGAGATGAGAAAGAACCAGAATGAGCATTAAACTGAATTCATTCATTAGAAGAGCAAGACAATTTCATGAAAATCTTATGAAAAACAGAGCATGGAAAGCATGTTTTCTGTGAATAAACTGATAAGACTTAGCATAAATAAGCATATATGTGGAAGATGAGTAACATAACATTCAACATCACGAGTTTACAGAGAAAAAAAAATGCTCAAAGGCATACCACTAGAGTCTCAACATTATGTTTGCAACACTGTCCTTGATTTCATTAGCAAAAGCTTGTACCATAGCTCCACTGCAAATAAAAACTATGCAACCTCTACAATGACAAAAGAGAGTCTATTTATAGAAAATATAGATCACGACACCTCACCAGGTCGAAATCCCATCCCAAATGGATCATAAATGCAAGAGATGAGTCATTTCCTAGTTTCTAGGAAGGTTAGAAACCATTCCCTGAAATTTAGCTACAAACTAGGAGTATTTGTCCCTTACATTAATTACACATTCCATCATACAAGGAAACAAAAACCAACCTAATAACTCTAATGACAACTCATAGCCTCGAATTCGTGACCATTTCTGAGCTTGATAGCTGTACTGAAGGAATCCAATGTTGATCTGTGACAATTCTGACTGAAGAATTTAAAAACAAAATGCAGAAGTGTAACAAAACCTTGGAGGTACCTTTGAGGCACTTTGAGAAGTCCAAATTCACTTTTGAAAAAAATTTCAACTAGCCCTATGTGTCTAGTTTCCAGAACATCTTGAATTTTGCAAAATGACCCATGGGAAGGCCTCCAAAAGTTCATTCTCCCAAGGTTACTCCAGTGTGTTCTAGAAGCATAACAGTGTGTTCCAGAAGCGTAACAAAGCCATTTGAGAGGGATTTTTGAGGTCTTCCCAGAGGATTTTGGGGTTGCAAGTGGTATGGTTGGAAAGCTTAGGATGTCTGATACAAAATGGAGTCCTCAAGCACTGCAAACCGCTGTTCCAAACTCATGAAAAGTTGATTTGAAGACTACTTGTCTAGAATTGCAGAAAATGACCTGGAGCAAGTGTATTGTTGGCATTTCTATCAAACCATAACACCCATGCATACTCTGAAGGGGGTTTTTTTCCTTTGGCCTATGATTGACAAAAACCTCTTTCACTTTTGTAAAATTCATCCCCATTACTTCAGAAACTGATTTTGAAGCCAAATTGTCCCTGTGATAGTAGGGTAAGTTAGTGAGATGAAATGGGGGTGATAGGGTTGAGTAAAAATTCTGAAAAAAATTCAGCAGATAGGGTAGTGTCTTGACTTCACAATGAAAGTGGAATGAGGGGAAATGGATGAGTTTAGGGTGTTCAAAACCTCAAAACACAAGAAATCCCCAATTTGACTGTGGGAAAACTTGTGAAAAAGTTTGTTAAGTAGATGACATACGAGATATGAAGCTAAGTAAAAATTCTGAGAAAATTTCAGTGAGGAGTATGGCACCTTAGCTTCACAGTGCAAGTGTAATGAGGGAAAATGGAGGGGTATAGGGTAGTCAAAACCCTAAAACACAGTCACCCTAGGTTTTCATTGTCTTCACTTTGTTGAAAAGCTAGAATGAGGGTTTGATGGTGTGAAACATGTTATGGATGGTGATGTAGATGATAGGAGTGTATAGATGGGGCATATGGGATGTAATAATTATGTTTTAGACGATGGGTTAGGGTTTTTAGGTCCAAGGGGTAGGATAGGGTTTGTCATAATTTTTTTTAATGTGTGGACAGTGAACACACGGTAAAACATTAAATGACATAAAAAAGATTTAAACCTTCAACATCTGACCCACAACAGTGGCTTGGAAGGTTGCTTACCTTGTATGGAGGCTACAACAAAGGATGGATGACAAGATTTGAGAGTTTGGAGGGTTTTGAGCTTCAAAACGTTGGAAACTGTCCTCGAAACAGAAGTGTAACAACTGAGATTTATGCCAAGACAGAAAGGTAACAACGTGTTTCTCACCTCACACAGGAGCGTAACAAAAGGATTCTACACTACCCAGAAGCGGAACAAAAGGACTTTTACACTATATAGGAGCGTAACAAAAGGACTTTTAGCTCCACAGAAGCATAACAAAAGGACTTTTACACTATCCAAGAGTGTAACAAAAGGACTTTTACACTATCCAGGAGCGTAACAAAAGGACTTTAAGCTCCACAGAAGCATAACAAAAGGACTTTTACACTATCCAAGAGCGTAACAAAAGGAATTTTACACTATCCAGGAGTGTAACAAAAGGACTTTTTGTAAAAAATTCCTCTTTCCCACCCCAGTTTTCAGTTTCACCTTATTTCTCCAAATAGTTAAATGCCCTTTCCCATATCCTTACATTCAACAAACTGGAAAACAAATTTTTGCTGAAAACACAAATTCTGGAAAATTTACAGAATGCTGGAAAATGCAGAAAAAAAAAATCAGCAAGCATAAAATAGCTATTCAACACATTTAACACTGATATTTTTGGTCAACATGACCCTGGAAAAACCCCCTACAACTCTTGGGGAAAACCAGTTCGAAAGCTTCTCTTTTATTTTTCTGAATATTGCTTTTTACAGTGAAACAGGGAAAACTCAGAAAAAATTCCAGCAACCAATTTACAGACTTATCTCGATTTCCGTGCTTGCACACCGCCTCGGAAATTGTGCCAAATCAGCAACAACAGAAAACAGAAAATTTACAGCACCTTAGGACAACATTAAATGTTGTACGGCCACCTCGAGAAGCGTGCCAAAATAGCTGTACTTTGCTGTACAGACTGTACAGATTTTGTACAGCAACCTCTCGAAATTCGTGCCAAAAAACAGAGCTGTAGTTGCTGTCCTCTTCCTCGGTTTTTGTGCCGAAAATGACAGCCACCCTCTTCTTTGAAAAATGTGCCTGATTTTTGTGCCTTGGAGTGCGTGCTTGCTGCTGTACCCTCTTCCTCGATTTTTGTGCCTCCTCACTTGGAAACACTGCCTCTCCTTTGCTGTACGGATTTTTTGCCTCGGTATGTGTGCCAATAAATGCTGCTGTACCTTTGCTGAAATCTCTTCACTGCTGCCCTCCTTCTCACTGCTCAGAAAAATCTCCAGCTCTCCTTCTCTCCTTCTCCCAATCTGCTCATGAAAGAATGAATAACCTTTTCCTCCTTTCCCTCCTTTAACCTAACCCTAAGTGACTTTTGGGGAATCCCTAAATCCAATGGCTGAAATAGATTGAGATCTAGGGCTGAGATTAAATGCTCATTTAAATCTCACTTTCTATATTTTAATTCACCCCACTTTAATAAAGACCCACTTAGTCATTTATTTCCAAAGTCACTTTTCCTTTCTAATTTTACATTGACTTTATTAAAGTCACTTTAAAATTAGACTTCAGTAACTTTATCACTTAAAGTCACTTTTAAATTAGACTTTAGTAACTTTATCACTTAAAGTCACTTTTAAATTAGATTTGACTTTATAAAAATTATAAAGTCACTTTAGGAGAAAAATTAAATTCTTTTGGACACTTTTCCCTGGGCCAAAGATCAAAGCCTTAGGGAACCACCTGTCCTCCGGTACCAAATTTCAACACTCCCTCTTACCGAGGAAGGTGTTCCTCACCACACCCATCTTGTCTCTAAAGTAGACATGCTTGCCCCGTGGTAAGGCTTTGGTAAGAATATCTGCAACTTGCTCATCAGTGGGAATATACTCAAGCTTCACAGCTCCTTTCTGAACATAGTCTCTGATGAAGTGATATTTGATCCCGATATGCTTTGACCTGTCATGAAATACTGGATTCTCAGTGAGTTTAATGCAACTCTGATTATCACAGTAAATCACTGAAGGTCTCAACGGCTGACCAAATAAGCCAAACAACATCTTGCGAAGCCAGATGGCCTCACAACTAACTAGACTGGCTGCCATATACTGCACTTTGTTGAACTTCAATGCTGACTCTTGCTGACATTTCCATAGCTTCTTCTTACGACCAACCCAAACAACACACGAAGTGCTCTTCTATAGGCCCTGCTTTGCCCAATGAAGTCAGTGTAACCTGCCAATCTCACTCCATCCCCCTGCCTGTAATCCAAACCATAATCCACTGTCCCCTGCAAGTATCGCAAAATGTGTTTTGTAGCCACCCAGTGAACCTTCCTAGGCTCACACATAAACTGACTCATCGTGTTGACTGCAAAACAAATATCTGGTCTAGTGTTGACCAAATACATCAAGGAACCAATCAGCTGTCTGTACAATGTGGGATCCACCAACTCGGAATCCAAAGCATGAAGCTTCTTCCAGTTGGTGATCATCGGTGTTGACATGGGTTTACAATCCTCCATGTGGAATCTGCCAAGGATATCCACAATATACTTCCCCTGCCCCAGGAAGAAATGCCCCTCCTCCTGCCACACCTCCAAACCCAAAAAGTAATGCATCAAGTCGATGTCCTTCATCTCAAACTCCGCCGCAAGATCTCTCTTGTAGTGCTCTATGAGTCTCTCTACACTTGTAATGACTAAGTCATCCACATACAACACCAGAATGAGAGGCTCCTCACCTATCACAATATAGTAAAGGTTTGGATCTGCCTCACTCTTTGTGAAACCCATCTCCTACAAGTATGTATCTATCCTGGAGTACCAAGCTCTGGGAGCTTGCTTCAGGCCATAAAGGGCCTTCTTCAGTCTGCACACATGGGACTCCTTCCCATTCACCTCAAAGCCCTGTGGCTGCTCAATGTACACCTCCTCCTGTATGAAGCCATTGAGAAATGCGGTCTTCACATCCATCTGGTGGATCTTCCAACCCATCTCTGCTGTTATCGATATAATGGAGCGGATCAAAGTATATCGAGCCACGGGAGCGAAGGTCTCCTCATAATCAACTCCCTCTACCTGGGAGAACCCTCTAGCCACAAACCTCGCTTTGAATTTTTCAATGCTGCCATTTGCAGCATGCTTTACCTTGTAAAGCCATCTGGAAGTAACCACGGATTTGCCCTCAGGCCTCGGCACCACCTCCCAAACATCATTCTTCATGATAGAAGAATACTCCTCCTACATGGCCTCTCTCCAGACCTGCTGGCTAGCTGCCTCCTCATAGCTAGAAGGCTCAGAGTCAAGGATGTTGGTAGCCATTGCCATATAGCTACAAAACCTCTCAGGTGGTCTGCTCTCTCTGATCGGCCTCTTAGGCGCAGCAACAGATGTGGCCTCTCTCAAGGTGTCCTGAAGCCACTTGGGCTTCCTCTTCCCTGAGCATACTTCTCCCATTGGAGAATGAAACTCTTCCTCCTCATCATCATCGAGAGCCTGAACTCCTGACTGTCTGTCTGCTGTCCTCCCCTACACCTTTGGTTGTAGAAGGCGAAGTGCAGGTGTGAGCTGATGTGATTGGACTCCCTAGTGAGCTTGCTACGTGAATTTTCTCGCATCTTCACCAGCTTTACACTGACTACGTGAGCCATTGCTCAGCGACGGAACCCGACATCGTCATAGATTTACCTCCGGATCCTCCTGATCCCTGCCCACTGGATCCCTGTGACTGACTCAGCTGCTTCTGAGGGTCTGGCTGATCCAGATACTCTAACTCCCGTGACCTCCTAAAGGCCCTATCCTCCTCGAACTTCACATCCCGCCTGACAACAACTTTCCTCTATGCAGGAATGTAAATCCGAAAGGCCTTTGAGGTCTCACTATAGCCCACAAAGATACCCTTCTCTGCGGTGGGCTCTAGTTTGGTCCTCTTCTCCTTGGGTATGTAGGAGTATGTGATGCACCCAAAGATACGAAGATGACCAATATCAGGCTTCTTCCCAGAAAAAGCCTCCTCCAGAGTCGTGCCCCAAGGCACGATGCAGACTCCTGTTCTGCAAATAAACAGTTGTGTTGCAGGCCTCTGCCCACAAAAATAATGGCAACCCCTGATCATGTAACATGGCTTTGGCAGCCCCTCCGATGGATCTGTTCTTCCTCTCCGCAACCCCGTTCTGCTGGGGGTTGTAAGGAACAGTGAACTCCCTCCTAATGCCTGCCTCCGCACAATAGTCAACAAACTCTCCAAGGGTGTACTCTCCTCCATTGTCCAACCTCAGGGACTTGATCTTCCGACCTGTCTGAGTCTCCACAAGAGCTCTGAACTCCTGAAACCGCTTGAAGATCTCACTCTTGGTCTTCAAGAAATAAATCCAGGTCCTCCTGGAGTGATCATCAATGAATAAAACATAGTACTCATATCCACTCAAGGAAACATGAGACATCCGACTGCTCACATCAGAATGAATCAAATCAAGTATCCCAGTCGCTCTGCTGTCACTGCTGGGAAAAAGGGATTTGGCAAACTTGCCCATCGCACATCCTCTGCAAGTATCAAAGTGATCAGTACTGAAATCTGGCACACCTGTAGTGATCTCCCTCAAAGTCCTCAAGGCTCCATGATACATGTGCCCCATCCTGCGGTGCCAAATCTCACACAGCTCAGAACTGCTAGCTCTGCTGTCGGTACTACTGCTCAATGCCAAAAGGGGCTGAAATGCAAACTTGCTTTTCCTTACCATAGCGTACACCTATCCTCCCCTGAGAATCCAGTGGAGCACCCACAGGATACATCAACACAATACACGACAGTATCTCATATCCTCTATCCTCCAAAGCTGAGACGGATATGAGGTTCTTCCTCATCCCTGGCACATAAAGAACATTTGACTCCTTCAAGGGAGGTTTGGGTTCCCTATGAAATGTCGGTGTTCCCACACCCACTGCTCTAACAACTCTGTCATCACCGAGTACTACCTCTATATCAGTGCCACTCTCTGAAAGCTCTGAGAAGTACTCACGGACTCCTGTCATATGACGTGAAGCCCCACTATCCACATACCAGATACCCGAAGATGCTCCGCTAGTCGAGGGAAATGCATGCTCCCTCTGAACCTCTGTGGTAGGTAATCCTACACTAGAGGACTCACACGCAATGAACTCAAACTCCCGGTCAAAGCGATCTGCAAAGTCCTCAACCTCTGCTGATGTTGCCATTCTTTGGTTCTTCCCCTTCTTTTTCTTCTTCTCCGGACACACAACTGCATCGTGTCCCATCTTCTGACAATTCCAACACTTCACCTTGGAATAGTCCTTCTGTGTGTTACCTTGTTTACCTTTACCTTTGCCTCTGCCCCCACCATTGCTTGTGGAAGCCTGCTTCTTCCCTTTGCCTTTCTTGCCTCCTGCCAACAGTGCTACATCCTCATCCTGCTCAACTGGCTTGGCTGCCCCAAGCTGACCTTTCCTGATCTCTGTCTGAATGCAATCATCCCAAAACCTCTCCCATGTGGGAAGGGTCTCACGTGCACAAACCCCATCAGCAAAGTTGTAATATCCCGGATGGGATATTTTAACTAAAAATGCAGAAAAATACTGAATACCACAATTTGCCGTAAAATAAACATCTACTCAACAGAAGATTGCCATGTAAAATAAAGAGACAGGAAACACTGCAATCCAATAGCATATAGAACAGAAGAAAAATCTCAGCTTTTATTATAAATAATAAAAAGGGGTTTACATATAGATCTGACCCAGAAAGAGCTGAGATAGAAAACTGGCCACCAAGATAAGCTGCTGAACGGCGCTGGCCACAAATTGAACTGCTGCACTCTCCCTTCGGCAACAGCTGACACTGAACCCACTGAAAATGATGAAGCCCAAGTTGAAGATCTGAATGATCCTCACACCAAACTCTGAAGCTCTGTGAAACTCCTAAGTGAAGTCTCCTCAAGAGTATTGGGTTTCCGTCCAATACTCACAAATCACCCGAGGGTTTCCGTCCTGGGGCTATGGCATGAAGTAGAGAACCACGTCCTCAAACCTCCCATACACAAGAAAATGATCTACTCCAAAGATATCTCCCAATGGCCTCCTCCCTTTCTTTTATAGATCCCTTGGAGCCTTCTAGATCAATATTTTATTATTATTTTATTCATGGAACACTTTTCCCTTTTATTAAAATATTATGAAATATTCCTTTTTAATGCAGAAAAGGGTAAATCGGCTACCATGCCTCCTCCGGTCACTGAAATCTGTGTCTAACTGTCCCATCATGTAGGTCTCCTCGTTCCAATTCCAATGAGCTATTACACTAAGGTGTTCCACCGTGTATGCTTCCCGGAATGCCACCTTGAGCATAATCAGCTGAGTTAAGCCCATAAATAACTCAAAATTCCGAAAGTTATTGGAATGCATCGGAACGAAAGCCAAACTGCTCGGATGGTGGAGTATATCAAGAGAATGCCTCCGAACACCATGAAAACTCCTCAAAACTCCTCTGAAAAGCTCCTGAGCCCACTGATAGCACCAATCTGTACATGTGACCTGTTTGCTCCTAACTCTGGAAGTTCCTCCTAGCCCTGTTGACCACATTTTGTCAACAACCCCATAGCAGTACACCCCCATTTTTTCAAATGGGACTTATCATGTTCGAGGCTCGTGTCATCCAGACTTCATCGCCGATCGACAGTTTTTATATGATGTAAACCCATTCTGCATTTTATGATGTAAATGATCTAAGTAAGACCGTCCATGTATGTAACAACCTAGGTAAGCCTTGTATGTTGTTGATGACTTCCATCCTAGGAGGTTTTTTGTCTCACTGATTCACGAAAGTGATCGGCAGAGTTTTTCCCTCTAGCCTCACCCCAAAGCTAGGGTGGAATTTGTCATCAGCATGCTAAGTGAGTCCTAGTGTTTTTTATCGAGTCCTTGTAAAAGTAGTTTCAACTACTTGGTCTACTAGATCATGTTTTGAGTCGCAGAATTGGGTATTTATTTGAGGGTCTATACAAATGGGTTTTCCCCCTTCATGTATGTAAATGTATTATCTCATGTAAAAGAGGGTTGGAAAAATAATTATAATCCCCTCTCAGTCAATTAATTAAATTTTTTGGTCAATTAATTAATAAAATCCTAAACCATAAATTTAATTAATTTAGGGTCCTAAATTAGGATTAAATCTTTAAAGGCAAAATTTGTGGGTCCTTGGAAAATGATTTTGAAAGCCCCAAGCCAAGGGAATATTGAGAATTTTAAGAAATATTGGACCCTTGGGCCTTGGTGGTTAAGTCAAGGTCAAAATTTTGGGGTAATTGACTCAAAAATAATATTTTTGAGTTAATTAAAATTGAATTAAATGATAAATTCGTTTTTTCCCCAAAATTTTAATTTCAATGCTCCGGATTAAAAGATAATTAAATCTTTTGGACGGTTGAGATTATTATGACGAGGATCATCCAAACTAGCCGTTAGAGATCTTGTCCTATAAATTTAGAGGTCTTTCTCATTTTTGAGTCATCCGATCTCAGAATCGTGTACTGATCTTGGAAGCTCTTGTGAATTTTTCTTGATGAATAAAGCATAAAGACTTTGGGGTTACAAATCTTGATGTTCCTTCTCAAATTTACGTGGTGAATTGTCTCTAAACTCTGCTACTTGGTTTCTTGCATTTTATGGTTGATGGCCTACATGGATTGATCTGCATACAGGTATCTTGTGCAGTTTTCTGGGTTTATAAAATATCATTCTGATTTTTCTAAGGGTCTCATGTTGTTTTCTTAAATCTCTATCGATCTAAGATTCAGATCTAAGTGTGCAGGGAAATATTTTTAAGATTGAGCGTCTGGGGAAGTCTTCGGTTGGACTAGCCGACTCTCAATAAACATAAATCTGATAAGCTCTCTATTTGTTAAATTCCAGGTCTATCTTACGATATTTGGGTTTTGCAGGGTTTTCTAAGGCTTGTGCCTCTCCCAAAAAGTTTAAATCTCTGAAAATTGTGCTAAAATGGATTTCAAATTTGACCATGAGGGTTTTAAATTGTAAACTAGTTGTAAATTTGTAATTTTTCTGTAAGGGTTTAATGTTTCTTGATGTGTATCTTCAGATCTGATTGATTGTTGCAGGTTACAGGTTAAATTGGAATTTTTTTTTTTAGATCTAAGGCAGATCTAGCCTCCAAAGGCCAGATCTGGCCTCAGATCCCCCACTGTGGACAAATCTGGGCGTTATTGATTCAAAGAATTTTTAAAATCTGAGTTTTGAAAAGAAATTTTAAATTTTGTTGGAGTTGGAGGTACTGGGTTTATCATTGAAAACGCTGCCCTAGCTTCTCCATTCACCGATTTGCAAGTAGACCCTCCTTCAAAACCATCCGCATCCCTTTCCGCTCCTCTTTGCCATCGTAAACTTGCCCTTTGCCCTCGTTTTGACCTGCAACCACGTCCACCATCCATCTGCATTCTCGTCCCCTTGCCGACCAACCTGCGTCCTCCAATCTTTCTCCTGCCGTCCAACCTGCAGCAAACAATAAAACAATAAATTTAGAGCCTGCCTTCATTTCGCCGGCCCACATTTGCTTGTACGCTGCTCCATTGGCGTTAAATCCGTTGGCTGTCGTCCACCGTCCTGCCTGCTCCAGTTGCCTTCGTGCCCTTCGACCTGCAAACGAAAAACTCACTCTCACATCAAAAAAATCAAAACCCGCGTTTAACTCTTTTTTATCTTGGGTCGGTTTCTTATTTTTTTTGTAAATTTCGATTTGGTTAATTTTTTGGGTTTTAGTCTAGTCGACTTTAAATTTTAATAGAATTCGATTTTTGCTTTAGTTTTAACTTAATTCAATTTTAGCTTTAAAATTTGATTTTTTTTTTATTGTTTTAGCTTAACTTAGTTTTAATATTGTTAGACTTTGATTTTAGATTTAACTGTAGGATTTTGACTTTAGAGTTTAACGTTAGCTTTTAGATATTTAATTTAGCCGTAGTTTAATTTGATTCTAACTTTGTTTAGATTTTAATTTTGTTAAGTTAGATTAGTTTTAGAATTTTAATTGGTTTTAGATATAAAAATAATAAATAATAAAAAAATAAAAAATTCCAAAAATTCAAAAAAAATAGAAAATACAAAAATATAAAAATTTTAAATTTTCTATATTCAAATGAGCTTTTGAAATTTTTATCTGAAGTTTTGACTATGGAAACATTTTCTGGATCGAAATTAATTATGGCATCATAAATCTGGAAATATTGCAAATATCTGGCATTTTCATCTCATTGTTTCATGGTTGTAATGTTTTTCATTGAATATCATTGTGATTAATCATAAGCAGTAGTTAATTGTCACTTACTTGTTTACAATTTGCATAACGAGATTTTGTTTGACTCCATAAGGCACTAGTTTTAAATGTGAAATTATATTTAGATCTGTGGAATCTCATTCATTTCTATCAAGTATTTGATGTTTTAGCTGTGTCTCCTGGATTTGTCATCCTCATAATAGGGTCTACCTCCCTTAACTTGCAAGGAGAGTTTAAATAGAGAGATTGGGGATAAGAGTGACAGCCCCCAATCTGAGCCGTTGTCGCGGTGCCTTGACACTCTGTGCGACAACATTTTTTGGCGCCATTGCCGGGGATAGAGTTTTTTTGTCCTTGGTCTTAACGACATTTTATAATCTTCTGATCTTTCAACGACATTCATCTCTTTATTCATTTTCATCTCATGTATCTGAGTTAGCTTCCTGTCCTAGTGGTGACTCCATTGGCTTCATCTTCCATAAGGACCTATACGAGAAGGCATCCTAGTAGCTTGGTTAATCCTACTCCAGATCCTGAAAGGGTTTTTAGAGTCCGATTACACAAGCTCGCTTCTCGTACACTCTTTGATAATCTCGGCCAGGAAGCTCTCTCTGATATCCATTCGCTTTTTTGTGATCCGCCTCAACCTAATATCATGGATACTTTTCGCCCGTGTAATTTTGCTAATATTCAAGGTTACCCCCATGATATCCCTCAAAAAGGAATGAATAAATTACCTATCTTTCAAGGAAATGATGCAATTAGTGTTAAATCTCATTTGTTTGCTTTCACTAACTGGTGGAATAGATTTGCAGTTACAAATAATAATTTCGATGATGTAAAGATGAAAACTTTTGTTCTTACTTTTGGTGAGGATGTTGCTGAATGGTTCATGGAAAAACCTGATAATTCATTTAATACTTTTGAATCAATTGTAGTTGCCTTTAAGGAAAAGTATGGTGATAAAAGGGAAGATAGGCATTTGGTAAGAGAAATCAGTACCATAAAAAAGAAAGAAAATGAAACAATTGAAGAATTCAACAGGAGATTTAATGGCATCCTTAGAGAAATATCTCAAACTCATAAACCTCCTGATGGATCTCTTTTGAATTTTTACATTGATGCTTTTAATTCGGAAACTTCATATGAATTAAGGCGGGCTAAAACTGCAAATTATAGGGCTTGTCAATCTTTAGCTAAAGAACTTGAAAAAGATAGAAGAGCATCTGGGAAGTCTGAAATTCCTGGTTTTGATAGGACTGCAACTAAGTTAAAAACATCTAAAAGTAAAGAACCTCTAGAAGATGATGATGACCCTATGAAAAAGTTAATGCAAAAACTTGAAAGCATGGAGCTTAATCATGCTAAGAAACTTGAAAGCATGGAGCTTAATCGAGCTAAATTAATCTCTGATCATGCTAAAGAAATAAGCACTTTACAAGCTTGGTTGGTTCAAATGGAAAGAGCTGAAACGCATAATTCCTCATAATAATAATAATCGAAATAATAATACTTGGCAGAGAAAGGGTCAGACAAGTGAGCAGAGACCTCCGAATCCGCTTGAATCTACTAATCTAGTTGATGAAGCTCCTCCTTATTGTATAGTTTGTGATGCTCTTCATGAAGAGGCTACTTGTCCCATTGTCGAAAGAATCATAAATAATAGAATGTTTGGGGCAAGTAATCAGATAAATGTTGTTGGTAAGGAGTTCTCTTTGTCTATGGAAGATTGGATGGAAGTTAAGGAACATAGTCAAGATGTTAGGCCTTTCACATCTTCGCATAGCATCAATAATTTTGATTATGAGAATGATTTGATTGTTGAAATGTTTGGTGAAAAGCCTTCTCCTGATCGAGTTTTAGAAATCGCTAAAGACAAAGGATTAACTTATCAAAGAAGGGATAAAGAGCAAAGTCATAATCAAAATCCTCCTCGAAATTTTAAGCCTAGTCCTGGTTTGGATATTGATTTGGGTGCATGGTTGAGAAATGCTAAGATCTTGGTACCTTTTACTGAGGCTATAAAGCTTCCTAATCAGAAAGCTAAAGTTTTAGATGTTCTTGGAGCTTCACATGTTAATGTTACTCAAAATGAAACTCCTGAAGTGTCGTATCAAGATGCCCCTATATACTTACAGAAAATGGAATCGGATAACAAAGATCATCAACCATTTTTTGTTAGTTTGATGGTTAATGATTATAAATTGAATAATTGTATGCTAGATTCTGGTGCTTCAGCTTGTGTTATGACTAAGAGGGTCATGGAATAGCTTAATTTAAGAGTTTCTAGACCATATTACAACATATGTGCCATGGATTCTAAGAAAATTGAAGTTCATGGGTTGATCAAGGATTTACAGGTTCATTTAGCGGTTTACCCTGATATCATGATTGTTATGGACATAGTTGTAGTTGATGTTCCGGATGCTTGGGGTATGTTGTTATCGAGAAAGTGGGCTTCTGATCTAGGAGGAAGTATTCAGATGAACTGGTCTTATGCTATGATTCTTTCTCCTAGAGGTGAAGGGTTTGTGAGGCTTAATAGAGAACCTGAAAGAAGATTCCATGTAGAAGATCCTAAAAGACCTCATAATGAAATAATTAAGGAACAACCTGACATGGGGAATTATGCTATTTTGTCTAATTTCACGATTCCTTTAGATGACAAGGTTGATGAGAAATCTAAGGACTTAAATGATCAGGTTTGGTACATGCATTTTGATGGTGCGGCATCAAAGTATGGTAAGGGTGCTGGAATTGTTTTGAAGTCTCCCCTTGGTAATATTTTAAAGTTTGCTTATAGACTTGAGTTTGATGCAACCAATAATGTGGCTGAGTATGAGGCTTTGTTGTTGGGTTTTGAATTGGCGAAGGCTTTAGGAATTAAGTTGCTTAGTATCAAGGGAGACTCTGATCTGGTTATCATGCAAGTTAAGAACAAATTCACATGTAAAAATCAGAGGTTAAAGAATTATCGAAATGCTGTATGGGATGTTATGGAACACTTTGATGCTATTAACCTTGAAGCTGTCCCAAGAGAAAAGAATGCTTTAGCAGATGAGCTTGCCGTGGCCGCTTCTACCTTACAATTATCTGATGAATTAATTAAGGAAGAGATAAAAATGGAAATTATTTTCAGACCATCTGTCCCAGATAATTCAGAACATTGGCAAGTTTTTGATTATGAAAAGCAGGCTATTCGTTTTCTTAATCATTTGGATGAGTTTGAAGATTTTCGGATAAGTTCTAAGGAGGATGGATCTGAGGATCATGATGATATTATAAATCCTACTCCTTGGAATATTGTTGCTTTAGAACAACACTTTGATCGGCATGATGCTACAAAGTTAAAGGAAGAAAATAGAAGCGATCCAGGTGAATTCATTGAAGTAAATCTTGGTACTTCTAAGGATCCTAAAATTGTTAAAATCGGTAAAGGTACTAGTGAAGAAGAAAGGAAGCAATTGATTAATTTACTTCATGAGTACAGGGATGTTTTAGCATTTTCTTATGATGAGTTAAAAGGATATAGGGAAGACGTCATGCAACACACTATCCCTTTAAAAGATGAGAATGCTAAACCTTTTCGTCAAAAGCTTAGGCAAATAAATCCTAAGTTAGCTTCTTTGGTTCAGAAAGAGCTTTCGAAGATGCTTGCAGCTGGAATCATTGCTCAAACAAGACATTCAACATGGTGTTCCAACCTGGTGATTGTTAGGAAGAAGAACGGTACCATTAGACTTTGTGTTGATTTTAGAAACCTTAATCTAGCATGTAAAAAGGATAATTACCCTTTGCCCAACATGGAGACTATGTTGCAAAGAGTAACAGGTTCAGAAATGATGTCATTGCTAGATGGTTTTTCTGGATACAATCAAGTTTGGGTTAAAAAAGAAGATCGTCACAAAACGACATTCACCACGCCATGGGGTACTTTTGAATACATTAGAATGCCTTTTGGTTTGACTAACGCTGGGGCTACCTTTCAAAGAGCTATGGATTATGCTTTTAAAGGTTTAATTGGAAAAATTATTGAAATTTACCAGGATGATCTTATTGTTTTTTCTAAAGATGGTATTACTCATATAGGTCATCTTAGGCAGGTTTTTGATAGATGCAGAGAGTTTGGGATTTCCTTAAATCCGGCTAAATCTGTTTTTGGGGTAACTGAAGGGAAGTTACTTGGTCACATCATCTCTAAGGATGGGATCAAGATTGATCCTAAAAGAGTTGAGGCAATCCAAAAGATTCCTCTACCTCACAATCTTAAATCCCTTCAGTCTTTTCTAGGAAAAACTAATTTTCTTAGAAGATTTATTCCAAATTACGCAGAAATAGCTAAGCCTATTCAAAATCTTCTTAAAAAAGATGTAAATTTTTTATGGAAAGAAGATGGTAAAAAGGCTTTTCAAGGGATTAAGGGTGCTATTGCTCAAGCTCCGGTTTTGGCGAGTCCTGATTACTCAAAAGATTTTATGATTTTCTCTTTCGCTTCTGAAGATACTATTGCTGGTGTCTTGTTACAAAAGAATAAGGAAGGTCACGAACAGCCTATTGCTTTCATGAGTAGAGCGCTTCAAAATTCTGAATTAAAGTATACTACTATGGAAAAGCAAGCCTATGCTTTGGTTAAGTCTCTTAAGCATTTTAGGACTTATGTGGGTTATTCTAAGATTATTGCTTTTGTTCCACATTCTGCAATTAAAGATATTTTAACTCAAACTGATTGCTTAGGGACTCGTGCTAGGTGGGTTACTAAAATTCAAGAATATGATCTAGAGATTAGACCCACTAAGTTATTCAAAGGTCAAGGCCTGGCTGAGATGTTGACCGAGGGTAATGAAAAGGCGCTTGGTTTGATAAGTCTTAATGATGCATCTTCACCTGAGCTGCTGCAAAGGTTAGGAGAGCATGAATGGTATAGGGACATTATTCATTATTTGTTAAATCTTACATGTCCTGATCATTTAGTTGCTCATAGAAGAAGGACTCTTAGATTAAAAGCTACTAAGTATTGCCTCATGAAGGATGGCCTTGGATGGAGGAATCCTGAAGGAATAATACTTAGGTGTGTTGATGAAGTTGAGTCTAAAAAGTTGATTTCTGAGTTTCATTCAGGATTTTGTGGTGGTCATTATGCTGCTAGAACTACCGCCCACAAAATTTTGAGAGCTGGTTATTTTTGGCCTTCGATTTTTTCAGATGTTCATAAATTTGTTAGAAGTTGCCAAGCCTGTCAACTTTTCACTGGGAAGTAGAAGCTAGCTGCCTTACCCCTACAACCTGTGGTTGTTGAGGCAACTTTTCAACATTGGGGTCTGGATTTCATCGGGAAATTCCATGAAAATTCTAGCAATGGCTACTCCTGAATCTTAACTGCGACTGATTATTTTACTAAATGGGTTGAAGCCATTCCTGCTAAGAATGCCAATGAAAAGGTCATTATGGACTTTATTGAAAATCAAATCATTACTAGATTTGTTGTCCCTTCCAAGATCACTACTGATAATGCCAAGGCTTTTAGTTCTCTTGAATTCTCATCATTTTGTTTTAAGTATGGCATTACTTTATCTCATTCATCTAATTACTATCCTTAGGGTAATGGCTTAGCTGAATCAAGTAATAAAAATCTTATAACCATTATCAAGAAGATAGTAGGAGATAACAAGCGATCTTGGGACAACAAAATCAAGTATGCTTTGTGGGAAGATAGGATTACTAAAAAGAATGCTACTGGTAAAAGTCCCTTTGAATTAGTTTATGGCTTGGACGTCACTTTGCCTGTTCACCTTAAATTGCCAGCTTACCAACTTCTTCAACATTTTTCCATGGATAAAGATGTTGTTCAAAATGGAATTGATCAGATTGTGGAGTTGGATGAAACTCGTAGGAAGGCTTTGGATAATATGTTTAAGAATCAATCTAACATTAAGAAAAGCTTTGATAAATCATCTAGATCTAGATCTTTGCAGGTTGGAGACATGGTATTGCTTTGGGATAGAAAAAATGAGAAGCCTGGAAAACACAAGAAATTTGACAGTTTGTGGCTGGGACCTTATATTATCAGAGGCATTGCTGGACCAAACTCATTTCACTTGAGCACATTGGAAGGTGAACCACTGCAGCTACCTGCGAATGGCCAATTGCTCAAGTTGTTCTTCAAAGATGACATCTGATGCCATTTGGGCATCCTCTGTATTGTATTTCTAACCCTACCGCTTGTTATTTCAGCATTTTATTTTTGCAGTTAGAGTAGATTTACTTTTCATGTTAAGTAGAATAATGAATAAAAGAAGAGCTTCTATTTTTCATGTATTTAATGTTATATGATGATGTTTGGATGGACACTACTTATATAATTTTGTGTGTTGCTTGGATGCAGATTCTGGATTCTCACATTCCTTCGATGAAGCAACGTGTCCCCAAGTAGAGCCAGATGTTGACCACATTTTGTCAACGACCCCATAGCAGTACACCCCCATTTTCTCAAATGGGACTTATCATGTTCGAGGCTCGTGTCATCCAGACTTCATTGCCGATCGACAGTTTTTATATGATGTAAACCCATTCTGCATTTTATGATGTAAATGATCTAAGTAAGATCCTCCATGTATGTAACAACCTAGATAAGCCTTGTATGTTGTTGATGACTTCCATCCTAGGAGGTTTTTTGTCTCACTGATTCACGAAAGTGATCGGCAGAGTTTTTCCCTCCAACCTCACCCCAAAGCTAGGGTGGAATTTGTCATCAGCATGCTAAGTGAGTCCTAGTGTTTTTTATCGAGTCCTTGTAAAAGTAGTTTCAACTACTTGGTCTACTAGATCATGTTTTGAGTCGCAGAATTGGGTATTTATTTGAGGGTCTATACAAATGGGTTTTCCGACTTCATGTATGTAAATGTATTATCTCATGTAAAAGAGGGTTGGAAAAATAATTATAATCCCCTCTTAGTCAATTAATTAAATTTTTTGGTCAATTAATTAATAAAATCCTTAACCAGAAATTTAATTAATTTAGGGTCCTAATTTAGGATTAAATCTTTAAAGGCAAAATTTGTGGGTCCTTGGAAAATGATTTTGAAAGCCCCAAGCCAAGGGAATATTGAGAATTTTAAGAAATATTGGACCCTTGGGCCTTGGTGGTTAAGTCAAGGTCAAAATTTTGGGGTAATTAACTCAAAAATAATATTTTTGAGTTAGTTAAAATTGAATTAAATGATAAATTCGTTTTTTCCCCAAAATTTTAATTTCAACGCTCCGGATTAAAAGATAATTAAATCTTTCGGACAGTTGAGATTATTATGACGAGGATCATCCAAACTAGCCGTTAGAGATCTTGTCCTATAAATTTAGAGGTCTTTCTCATTTTTGAGTCATCCGATCTCAGAATCGTGTACTGGTCTTGGAAGCTCTTGTGAATTTTTCTTGATGAATAAAGCATAAAGACTTTGGGGTTACAAATCTTGATGTTCCTTCTCAAATTTATGTGGTGAATTGTCTCTAAACTCTGCTACTTAGTTTCTTGCATTTTATGGTTGATGGCCTACATGGATTGATCTGCATACAGGTATCTTGTGCAGTTTTCTGGGTTTATAAAATAACATTCTGATTTTTCTAAGGGTCTCATGTTGTTTTCTTAAATCTCTATCGATCTAAGATTCAGATCTAAGTGTGCAGGGAAATATTTTTAAGATTGAGCGTCTGGGGAAGTCTTCGGTTGGACCAGCCGACTCTCAATAAACATAAATCTGATAAGCACTCTATTTGTTAAATTCCAGGTCTATCTTACCATATTTGGGTTTTGCAGGGTTTTCTAAGGCTTGTGCCTCTCCCAAAAAGTTTAAATCTCTGAAAATTGTGCTAAAATGGAATTCAAATTTGACCATGAGGGTTTTAAATCGTAAACTAGTTGTAAATTTGTAATTTTTCTGTAAGGGTTTAATGTTTCTTGATGTGTATATTCAGATCTGATTGATTGTTGCAGGTTACAGGTTAAATCGATTTATTTATTTTTTAGATCTAAGGCAGATCTAGCCTCCAAAGGCCAGATCTGGCCTCAGATCCCCCACTGTGGACAAATCTGGGCATTATTGATTCAAAGAATTTTTAAAATCTGAGTTTTGAAAAGAAATTTTAAATTTTGTTGGAGTTGGAGGTACTGGGTTTATCATTGAAAACGCTGCCGTAGCTTCTCCATTCACCGATTTGCAAGTCGGCCCTCCTTCAAAACCATCCGCATCCCTTTCCGCTCCTCTTTGCCATCGTAAACCTGCCCTTTGCCCTCGTTTTGACCTGCAACCACGTCCACCATCCATCTGCATTCTCGTCCCCTTGCCGACCAACCTGCGTCCTCCAATCTTTCTCCTGGCGTCCAACCTGCAGCAAACAATAAAACAATAAATTTAGAGCCCGCCTTCATTTCGCCGGCCCACATTTGCTTGTACGCTACTCCATTGGCGTTAAATCTGTTGGCTGTCGTCCACCGTCCTGCCTGCTCCAGTTGCCTTCGTGCCCTTCGACCTGCAAACGACAAACTCACTCTCACATCAAAAAATCGAAACCCGCGTTTAACTCTTTTTTATCTTGGGTCGGTTTCTTATTTTTTTTTTAAATTTCGATTTGGTTAATTTTTTGGATTTTAGTCTAGTCGACTTTAAATTTTAATAGAATTCGATTTTTGCTTTAGTTTTAACTTAATTCAATTTTAGCTTTAAAATTTGAATTTTTTTTTAAATTGTTTTAGCTTAACTTAGTTTTAATATTGTTAGACTTTGATTTTAGATTTAACTGTAGGATTTTGACTTTAGAGTTTAACGTTAGCTTTTAGATATTTAATTTAGCCGTAGTTTAATTTGATTCTAACTTTGTTTAGATTTTAATTTTGTTAAGTTAGATTAGTTTTAGAATTTTAATTGGTTTTAGATATAAAAATAATAAATAATATAAAAATAAAAAATTCCAAAAATTCAAAAAAATAGAAAATACAAAAATATAAAAATTTTAAATTTTCTATAGTCAAATGAGCTTTTGAAATTTTTATCTGAAGTTTTGACTATGGAAACATTTTCTGGATCGAAATTAATTGTGGCATCATAAATCTGGAAATATTGCAAATATCTGGCATTTTCATCTCATTGTTTCATGGTTGTAATGTTTTTCATTGAATATCATTGTGATTAATCATAAGCAGCAGTTAATTGTCACTTACTTGTTTACAATTTGCATAACGAGATTTTGTTTGACTCCATAAGGCACTGGTTTTAAATCTGAAATTATATTTAGATCTGTGGAATCTCGTTCATTTCTATCAAGTATTTGATGTTTTAGCTGTGTCTCCTGGATTTGTCATCCTCATAATAGGGTTTACCTCCCCTAACTTGCAAGGAGACAGTTTAAATAGAGAGATTGGGGATAAGAGTGACAACCCCCAATCTGAGTCGTTGTCGCGGTGCCTTGACAATCTGTGCGACAACAAGCCCTGCCATGGGTGATACCAAAAATGGGAATATTACAGACCTCTCGCCCCAAGATTGCTTGCCCTCAAGCAATCGAAATATGTGGGCCACTCTGTTGGCCCGCCGCATCTCAGACCCAATGCCTGGATCCCATACCAACCTCTGGGTGCTGCTATGCACCTGTGTCAAACCTCTCGGAACAGATCTCTCAATGCCGGGATCCCAAACTGATCTCTCTCTGTTCCAGACAACAAACAATCCTCCCGAATCCCAATGCCACCATGGCCAATCATCGCCGAAGTCCCACGGCTCAGGCTGCGCACTGTCTCTGGCTATAGCTGATGCTCTCAGAGGTGAAGCCCACCAGCAAGCATCAATGCTCCCGTGCTCCTACTGTGCTGTACCTGTAACTGCATATGCTGCCCCACCAATTGCATACCAACTCATCACCTCTCTCCAATCCAAGTCTTGACTCAATCCCATGCGGATCCTGTTCTCCTGGAATCGGGAAGGAGTCCTGAAGTAACGACAACCGGTGCCCTCTTGCCAACTGGAATTTGTAACATCTACTATGTCTAAGGGCCCTTGCTCCACTGTGCTCGCCACGAAAAATACCGTACCATCAAGAGGGTACCAACTCATGATCTCCCACAAGTCCATCCTGGAAGAAGAATCCAATGTAGCAACAACCACACATGGAACACGCCCAGGGTGTTGCCGCCAGCCCGTAATCAACTCCCACTGCTCTGCCCTGTCTACCAATGGAAGCTGCCTGTAGGAGGAAGCCCCTCTCTCTATAGTGGGCCAAAGTGCGCAAGACATGCTGCAAGCCCCATCGATGTACTCCTGGAGAGTACTACTCATCGAAAGTACTGCAGCTCGGCCGACTGTATGTACATCTATCTGTACCTCATCAATGTGTTGGCCCAAAGATGGATGCTCCACCATCTCCAACAACTCATCCCTCTCATCAGGAACGTAAAACTCTTGCTGTCCCCTAGCTCCCTGCAGAACTATCCCATCGACCTCCAACGTCTCTAGAGGATATGGATCTGCAACTGGCGTCTGTGCCTCTGATTGCTCCTCCTCATAGGCCGACCCTAATGTTAGCTGCATATCCATCATAGGCTCAATGTGGGTGCCCATCTGGATCTCACCCAAGGAAATGTCATGCCTGATGTCCATAGTATCCTCCTCTGCTGACTCAGGCTCCATCATATGCTGCTCTGGCTGAATCGTCACAAGTGACTCATCACCCAAAGTATCACCTATATAGTCCCCTGACTGGTCACCCTGCACACTAGAACAAAGCTCTGGTCTACTGTCATCGTCATCTCTGCATGGCTGCTCTCGCTCCCCAGAAGCATCCTCATATGATTCCATGGACTCATCTGAAGAAGAGTCCTCATCCTGGCATACGGAAGGAACGTCTACCTGCTCTACCTCTGCCACCTCATCTGCATCTCTCAAACATGAGTGATTAGGCCCCCAAGGTTCTTTGCAAATGAAGCAAAGTCCCTTCCTCCTCAGCTCATTTCTGCTGCCTGACCCACCAAACTGGAGTCGCTCCTCCCTGGTCAACTGTCTCCTGAGAAACTCAATGTTTTGCTCAACTAGCCCTTGGGCTAGTTCATAAGCAGCAGGCGAGACCAACTGCTCTCTCCTCCAAATGCTCAAAACCCGGGTCTGCAACTCTCGGCCAATGGTCTCATGATCTCTCATACATGATGACAAGATGGACTGCATGTGTGCTATGATAGTATCAGGATGATGCCTCCTAATGCTGAAGAAGCATTGGAACATCTGCAAAATCAGGTCATCACACTCAAGGTCAAATATGATGACATAAGTCTTGATTATGGCCATACTCCATAGAATCTCAAGCTTCTTCTCGAAGGTAGAGCCTGTGCTATTGTCCAAATCCTGAAAAGTCCCTACAATCAACCTCATAATCCTTCTCATAACATCATCATTATATGGCTCTATAGGTGCGGTCAATTTCATGATGTTATTGAGGCAAGCTGCAACTAGAAGTGTGACCCCTTCACAAGGCTCTTCCAAGAATTTGGGCTGTATACGAGCAAGCATAGCAGGCTTTAGAGCCCAAATCAACTTCTTCCCTTCTGCTTGGTCTATTGTAGACATGAGTTCATTAAGCTCTTCTAGTTTGGACAAAACTCTCCATGACATCTTCATGTGTTTCAGATCTGTCCCAAGCGCAGAAATTTTGTGACCAATCTTCAATGTTCCCTGCAAATCTTTTCGCTGTCCTTTTTGAAGGATGGTACAAATCTCTCTTGAAAGGGGTTTGCTGTTCTGCTTGGTTTCTGGGTGCGTGCCATGGTTAGTTTCTATGTTCAATCTTCTCAACTTATTGAGGAGTTCCTCCATCACGGAATTCTTGCATGAGAACATTATTTTCTGGGTTTGCTATTTTTCCCAGTGAAGTGTTTTAACAACAGATTATTTGCACAATGTTTCACGTGCAATTCTGAGTTGCTTCAACTCAGTATTGCATTCTTGAGCTGTTGTAACTCAGCATTACATATGTAATGGACATTCCACTCCAACCAACCCTTTGTTGAACTGTTAGATCCTAGCAGCATCATAAATATAAAGACTGAATAGTTCTATCCATGCACTCAAATACGTAAGCACTTCCTCAGTTGGGACTCAATACAAGGTTCATACATCATGAATCAACAACATTACATAAGCCCAACACTGTTATGACAGAATTCAGCAATCTGGAGAATGACAAGATGACTTTCAAAACCTTTGTCCAATTCAAGTGTGACTTTCAGCAGTACAATCTCCAGTGATATGGTTCCCAAATGAACATTGGTTGCTTATAAGATGACAACGTTCTCTTTCAGCAGTGTGAACCAGCGTGCAACAACCAAGAAAAGAATGGTTTAAGTTGTGGTCCTTACACAGTAAGGAACAGATTTCTGGGTACCTTTGTCAACAATTGGAAACTCCATTTTGTTGCAATCTCCCTTATATCAGTTGATTATTACGGAAGTCGTGTCTCTTGGCACAAATATCTGTTAGCCCCCACGCAGATGATTGCATGACCCACGGCAGAATAGATCAACATTTAGGTAAGAAATACAGCGCCAAGGAAATATCTCCTACGCACAAGCAATAAGGGTATACTAGACAGAAGTAGCATACGCCCAGCTAGCAGAGAATAAAAATTTACGGTTGGCTGTCTAGGAAATATGCACCGCCTCTATTTCCAAACTGAATCATGATTCAAGCGTTCGGCAAACCGTTCCTTTCTGCTTTAAACAAAATCCATCCAACGCAAAATTTGGCCCATTGATAGCACCATGACTCCCGCAGCTAATGTTATTCGGGCAACACACAGCAGAACCCAAAATTCGGTACCTCAGTCCACGTGGTGAAACTTAATCCTCATGATAAACACCTTTGAACCTGGAATCGAGACCCCGCACATTATTATCCCCAATTAATATTAATGCTGCGACTGTTATAATTCATCCAGGAAGTCGATTTGACCACCAAAACTGCATCCGCCCAACAATTGAGCACCGATCTTAACAGCATGCAACCTCACACTTCCTCGATCATTAATTTTGGATGAATCTTGTGGGCCCTGCTCATAAATCCTCGAGCTCGTTCTGAGAATTTCAGTGCTTGAACGGTTATGCGTTGGCTTGCCTTGACGGTGGCTTTAATATTTGGTCAATCGCTCTGCCTCTGGAATGGTGACCCGATCACTGCACTGCGTAACTCCGTTTCACCCTCTGAAAATCCCGTAGCGGTGGTGTAGCCTACGAACCCACCGTTCTACACCTCTTTCTTTTTCCATGCACAATTTTTATTCGTGCTGTTTGATTGCTGCAAACCACGTCGAGTTTTAATTCGGTCCTTAATACGGCGGCCCAAATTCACACCCCCGATTCTTCTGTTTGAACGAGTGTACGCCCAACACACCGAGTTTGAATTACGCATCCACACGTTCTCTAGGCGACTTGATACAGAGAGTTTAGTTTGTGGAAGCTCACGCCAGATCGATGGGAGTCCTCAATCAACCGTCGCAAGTTCTAAATTAATATCAGTAATTCTATCTGATGGGGTGATAATGATGAGCCTCTGCCAGCCGCAACTCCGCTCCGTAACAATGTGACTACGATTCAGATTGACTTGTCTGTCGATGCCGAGAAAGTTTTGTGATTTGATAGACCAAAAAAAAATGCGCTACTCAGACGTGTAGCTCTTCGATCCCGCTAATTCTTACAGAGATGGATACATCGCGCAGAATTTTGGCTAACGCCGCCTATGTAGATTGCTTCAATCACGATTTCTGCAGCGCTTAAGAATTCACTTAGTGTTCAAAACTCTGGGTTATATCTAGCATTTATTCTCGCATTAGGGGATCACCGATCGATCTGCAATTAACCTGCACTTCGATTGATATTGACACTCTGTCTCAATCTCGTGGATTTTCTCCGAATAATTCTTGCTTCCACCCAAAATCGACTTGGTTTCACAAGTGTAATTTTCCCTTTGAAGAACCCAACTTCCAATTCAGCATGAGGGAAAAAGACAACTTAGCCCCAATTTTTAAATAATCTGCAGCTACTAGAAATCTCGACCCCTTGACAAAATGATTTCAACTTTTGGGCCTTGCAGTATTTCTGTGATGGATTTTCTCACAAATCCTCTATTTTACTAAAGTTGATCCATAATGAACCCGCAGGCTGAGCCAAAACCAGTGCTTTGATACCACTGTAATATCCCGGATGGGATATTTTAACTAAAAATGCAGAAAAATACTAAATACCACAATTTGCCGTAAAATAAACATCTACTCAACAGAAGATTGCCATGTAAAATAAAGAGACAGGAAACACTGCAATCCAATACCATATAGAACAGAAGAAAAATCTCAGCTTTTATTATAGATAATAAAAAGGGGTTTACATATAGATCTGACCCAGAAAGAGCTGAGATAAAAAACTAGCCACCAAGATAAGTTGTTGAACGGCGCTGGCCACAAACTGAACTGCTGCACTCTCCCTCCGGCAACAGCTGACACTGAACCCACTGAAAATGATGAAGCCCAAGTTGAAGATCTGAATGATCCTCACACCAAACTCTGAAGCTCTGTGAAAATCCTAAGTGAAGTCTCCTCAAGAGTATTGGGTTTCCGTCCAATACTCACAAATCACCCGAGGGTTTCCGTCCTGGGGCTATGGCATGAAGTAGAGAACCACGTCCTCAAACCTCCCATACACAAGAAAATGATCTACTCCAAAGATATCTCCCAATGGCCTCCTCCCTTTCTTTTATAGATCCCTTGGAGCCTTCTAGATCAATATTTTATTATTATTTTATTCATGGAGCACTTTTCCCTTTTATTAAAATATTATGAAATATTCCTTTTTAATGCAGAAAAGGGTAAATCGGCTACCACGCCTCCTCCGGTCACTGAAATCTGTGCCTAACTGTCCCATCGTGTAGGTCTCCTCGTCCCGGTTCCAATGAGCTATTACACTAAGGTGTTCCATCGTGTATGCTTCTCGGAATGCCACCTTGAGCATAATCAGCTGAGTCAAGCCCATAAATAACTCAAAATTCTGAAAGTTATCGGAATGCATCAAAACGAAAGCCAAATTGCTCGGATGGTGGAGTATATCAAGAGAATGCCTCCGAACACCATGAAAACTCCTCAAAACTCCTCTGAAAAGCTCCTGAGCCCACTGATAGCACCAATCTGTACATGTGACCTGTTTGCTCCTAACTCTGGAAGTTCCTCCTAGCCCTGTCATGGGTGATACCAAAAATGGGAATTTTACAAAAGTTCATCCATGAACTGGGGAGGCCATTCACTGCTATCCGCACCAACTCAGTGGGTTGAATGACCTCTCCAATTGCTGTCAACTCATCTCTCACATTAGTAATCTTTGTGAGATATCCAGCTGCACTATTAGTCTTACCCATCTTAATGGTTTTTAGCTTCTCTTTCATGACCATTTTCCGGTTCTCATTGGTACTCTGGTAGAGATTGGACAATGCTGTCCACATCTCATGAGCATTTCTCTTTCCTCTCACATGAGTAATGCAATGGTATTTGATTCCATCTAGAATCAGTCTCTTACCCTTGTTGTTCTTTCTATTATATGTTGCCAACTGAGTAGCATCAGTAGGCACATTAACAGGCTGCTGTGTGGTATGAACCATAATATCCCGGACTTCTGCCTCCTCAAAGATACTCTGCATTCTCTCTTTCCAAACGCTGTAATTGGTATGCCCATCCAACCTATCCTCCACCCTCAATCCCAATGACATCTTGCTGTCCTAAAACTGAAAAATAGCACTGCTGTAGTAAAGATAAAAATTCTGTTTGTGAAAAAATCAGCTTGCTAGAATTTTCTGAGTGAAAAATCAGCAGGCTGTATTTTTCTCCTTGCTGTCCCAAACTGCACTTTCAGCACTCAAGCTCTGATACCATGTAAAAATTTCCTTTTTCCCACCCCGGTTTTCAGTTTCACCTTATTTCTCCATATAGTTAAATGCCCTTTCCCATATCCTTACATTCAACAAACTGGAAAATATTTTTTTTCTGAAAACACAAATTCTGAAAATTTACAGAATGCTGGAAAATGTAGAAAAAAAAATCAGCAAGCATAAAACAGCCATTCAACACATTTAACACTGATATTTTTGGTCAACATGACCCTGGAAAAACCCCCTACAACTCTTGGGGAAAACCAGTTCGAAAGCTTCTCTTTTATTTTTCTGAATATTGCTTTTTACAGTGAAACAGGAAAAACTCAGAAAAAATTCCAGCAACCAATGTTATGTAAATTTTATTGATTGTTAGTTAGATATAGTTATATTAGGTTTTATTAACTGAAAGTGCATGATCAAAGATCATGCCTCTTCACCAAGGGACACCTTGAGGCTATATTTAAAGCCTCGGTGATTCCCCATTGTAATGATCTCTTATCTATCATCATTAATAATATATACTTATTCAAGTTTACCAGAGTTTTTACACTCCATTGGTATCGGAGCCATCGCTCTTCGGGATCTGTGTGATCACCCTAAGGAATTACAGAATTCCAAATTGCAGATTTTTTATCAAGTGCTGGTGGTAGCATTTGTTTAAATTTTTTTACAAATACTCCCGGTCTCTCACATTCCTTACGCCCTCCCCCTCACATATCTCACAGTCCAGTGGCCCTCATCTCACCACTCTGCACACTGGTCCCCTACCTTTCCCATAACCCTTCCCCTTTCGGTAAAATACAGTGAGAAGACAGAGAAGTAACAGAAGGCCGAGAAGGATATAGGAGTTTACGTTTTGGGTAGTATACACTTGTATGAAGGTTGTTGTAGCTCAGACCTACAGTTTTGTGGGTGTATGAACAGTGACAGGCTCGAATTGCAGCCTCAGTAACTCGACCTCTGGATTACAGTGGACAATCATCACTTGTGAAGCTCGGATTACAAAGAAACATTTGATAAAGGTTGATAAAGGTCGAAATAAACGTACCGCTGGTCAAACGCTGTGGTCGGGTCAAACGCTGTGGTCACCCGTCGATTGGAAAAACGTAATTGGTATTATATTATATATATTATACAATAACCGAAGTCATATTTGAATTATAAACGGACGGACGGCTCTTTAAATTATATACGGATAAGACGGTTAATTTTTTTAAGCATACAGGTTACGTATTAAAGCAGACGGTGTCATTGTCCGCCCCCCTGTCAGCGATCTTCCGCCACCTATTCCTATTCCGCCTGTCTTCGCCTGTCCGCCATTTTTCCCTGTTACTCTCCACTACAGCCAGATAAACACTTTTGAATTCGTGTCAGCAAAAAAAAATTACGTTTTTAAAAAAAAATCGTGAACAGGTGTAACGGTTGGTAAAGATCCACGTTAATTCTTTTGAGCAACGTTGTATTTAAAAAAAAAAATCGATTTGTTTTAAGAAACATCATGTCTGTTCAAAACGGAACTGGCACATTTTAAAAAAAAAAAAATGATTTTTTTATTATTATATAAAATATATAATATATAGTTAAATTGATAATTATATATATATATCTATATATATATTATAATTATATAATTCATTTATATATTATATAATTCTCATTTAATAATTATATATATATATAATAATTATATAATTAAATTATATATATTATATAATTTTTAATTAAAAATTATATATATATATAATAATTATATAGTTAATTTTTTTTTTTAATTAATTAATTAAAAATTAATTAATTAATCAATAAAAAAAAAAAAAAGGGGAAAAGAGAAAACTGGCAGAAAAATACTCCCCGCCTCATACGCGTTCGATGTCGTCATCAATGTCAATGGCTGAATTCTAGAAAAAATTGGTGGATCTCGAGAAACAGATCACTAATAATTCCGAAGAATTCGGAAAAATATTAGTCGATCTTGAAAGTACAGTTTCAGGGCACTCCAACGACATCAGAAAAATTCATGATACGACAAATCGAATAGAAAGACAAATGTGGCTAAATCATCACGAGGCCACAGAAAGGCAGAACGAAGCAATGAACAATATGACAGAACTCTTCAACAAGCTCAATGATAAGATAGATAAGTTGAGTCAGACACAATCCCCAATATCTCCTAACAGGGAACAAAATCAACAAAACAATTCCGCAGATTCAGAGAACTTAGAAGAGCATCAGGAAAAAACCGATTCTCCACATCATCAAGAAGATAGTAATGCAGATTTTCAAAATAAGCAGCTCTGGAATGCATTCGTTAATCAATATCCTCTTCTTGTTCCACCATTAGAATATCAGCGCAAAGCCAAGATCGACCTACCCAAATTTGATGGTAATGAAAAAAATAGCGTTGCATGGCTTAATAAAGCAGAAGAATATTTTGAGATTTATGATATTACTAGTGATGACGAAAAAATTAAACATGCTTCCATGAAAATGGAAGGAGAAGCATATAATTGGTATATGTGGTGGAAAAAGACGACGCTCGCTATCAGTTGGAGGAAATTTAAGGATGCATTCTTCAAATGGTTTCAAGGCATAAAAGAAGAAAAGTTCTTTTCAACATTTATCAAATTACGCCAAAAAGGAGATGTGGATGAGTACACTCGAGAATGGGAGACCTTGGCAACACGAGTACCCGGATTGTCGGAATCTCGTTTAATCCAGTCCTACATCTCAGGACTTAAAATCCATATGCAAGAATAGCTCGAATTACATGAAATTACGTCCGTAGAAGTAGCAAGGCAAAAAGCAAAAGCTGCTGAAAAGAAATCTGAAAGGTTATCGAAACCAGAAAAAGTATATTCGAGACACAGATTTCCTCAATCTGAAAATATAGATGACACAAAATATGTCCCACACCATCTTCGTGAAGAAGAAAAATCTAGTCTGGAAAAACAAAGAATGCGAGAGGGCAAGTGCAAACGTTGCGGTGAAAACTGGGACCCTAAGCACAGATGTGCTAATGGAAAAGCAAAAAATCTATACAGTTGTGAAGCAACTAACAACGCTAACAGTAATGATTCATCTATAGAAGGATTAGAAGACAACTTAGAGTTCTCTCCAGAAGTGGATGGCGAAACTATTCCGCAAGTGTCATTATCAGCAATGACAGGTATATCACAACCTAAAACTCTAAGGTTAAGAGGACATATCAAGAACAACAACGTAGTGGTTCTCGTCGACACTGGCAGTACCCATAATTTTCTAGATTCAGCCATGGCAAAAAGACTTAACATATTTACCTTCCCCATGCCTAATATGAAGGTAATGGTGGCCGATGGTAAGAAGATTGAGAAAGTAGGGAAATGCCATAAAGTCAAACTACAGATAAAAAACTTTCATTTAGAATCTCCATTCTACACCGTTCCATTACGAGGAGTAGATGTGGTCTTAGGAATTCAATGGCTACAAACTCTAGGTACTTATTCTGCTAACCATCAGAAGCAGTTTATAAGTTTTAAGTGGAAAGGGCAGAAACACAGGTTGTATGGATTCCAAGCCCCAGAAGATCAACTGATGACGAAGATGATTCAAATAGGAGCGCCAACATCTACAGTACAATGTCATCAGTTAGAAATGTTATCTTCAAAAGGGAGCCACGAAGAGTCACCAAAAGTCAAGACAGCATCCGACCTTGTCGATATCAGATATTTTCACTATCCAGATCAACAAAAGATTGAACTCGAGAATGTGCTCCACGATCTTCTTAAAATGTGGGAAGTAAGAGCCCGCCGCTCAAGGAACCCAGGCGTTCGTCAACATTGTCCATCGTTACATATGCTTTGAGGACAAAGCATCTTTAAGAGAGGGGCAATGTTATGTAAATTTTATTAATTGTTAGTTAGATATAGTTATATTAGGTTTTATTAAGTGAAAGGGCATGATCAAAGATCATGCTTCTTCACCAAGGGACACCTTGAGGCTATATTTAAAGCCTCGGTGATTCCCCATTGTAATGATCTCTTATCTATCATCATTAATAATATATACTTATTCAAGTTTACCAGAGTTTTTACACTCCAACCAATTTACAGACTTATCTCGATTTCCGTGCTTGAACACCGCCTCGGAAATTGTGCCAAATCAGCAACAATAGAAAACAAAAAATTTACAGCGCCTTCGGACAGCATTAAATGCTATACGGCCACCTCGGGAAGCGTGCCAAAACAACTGTACTTTGATGTACGGACTGTACAGATTTTGTACAGCGACCTCTCTCGAAATCCGTGCCAAAAAACAGAGCTGTAGCTGCTGTCCTCTTCCTCGGTTTTTGTGCCAGAAATGACAGCCACCCTCTTCCTTGAAAAATGTGCCTGATTTTTGTGCCTTGGAGTGCATGCTTGCTTCTGTGCCCTCTTCCTCGATTTCTGTGCCTTCTCACTTGGAAACACTACCTCTCCTTTGCTATATGGATTTTCTGCCTCGGTATGTGTGCCAATAAATGCTGCTGTACCTTTGCTAAAATCTCTTCACTGTTGCCCTCCTTCTTCTCACTGCTTAGAAAAATCTCCAGCTCTCCTTATCCCAATCTGCTCATGAAAGAATGAATGACCTTTTCCTCCTTTCCCTCCTTTAACCTAACCCTAAGTGACTTTTGGGGAATCCCTAAATCCAATGGCTGAAAGAGATTGAGATCTAGGGCTGAGATTAAATGCTCATTTAAATCCCACTTTCTATTTTTTAATTCACCCCACTTTAATAAAGACCCACTTAGTCATTTATTTCCAAAGTCACTTTTCCTTTCTAATTTTACATTGACTTTATTAAAGTCACTTTAAAATTAGACTTTAGTAACTTTATCACTTAAAGTCACTTTTAAAATAGACTTTAGTAACTTTATCACTTAAAGTCACTTTTAAATTAGATTTGACTTTATAAAAATTATAAAGTCACTTTAGGAGAAAAATTAAATTCTTTTGGACACTTTTCCTTAGGCCAAAGATCAAAGCCTTAGGGAACCACCTGTCCTCCGGTAACCAAATTTCAACACTTTTAGCTCCACAGAAGCGTAACAATACACTTCTCCACTGAACTTTGACGCTAGAAACGTAACAAAGGTTGTTTTAAAGGGCTGTAAGCGGGTTTTGATAATATGTTAAAGTTGTGCTTCGAAGTTTAGGAGCTATGGAGGATAAATAAAGATAAGAGCAACTCTCTCACTCACATGAAAAGGTATAATGAATCAAATGAGGGATGCTTTGGCTTTTATAAGCTTTTGAGATGCTCCTTTACCAGTTTTTCTTTTTTACACTTGATAGTGGCCCTTTTTGTCCCTTTAAATGAGATATGAAATAAACTTCTCCCTCTCAAATTTGTGAAATACTCCTTACCCTTTAACATTTGCAAATGACCTGTTGACACTTTGTGCAACTTGTAAAGTAACACGCTGCTCTTTCAAATGAGGTAAGAAGGCAGAGTAAATTTCTTTGAACGTTTTGACATGAAAGGTGTTTCTTTGGCACTTTGAATAAGATGAGAGCATAATTTAACCTCTTTTGTATTCCCTGACATTTGAGATGACCTTCTTAGGCTATTGAAATGTAATATTGGGACAAATTTTCTCCTTTTCTTGAGACAGTGAGACTGCTTTTGAAGACCCTTGAACTCTCACATTGGACATGACTTTTTAAAACAGATAAGATGTCTTTGAAGCTTGAAATGTGACTCTTCTGCATTTGACTAGGACATTAGGTCAAAATGATCTCCCTTGGAGCTCTGACAGTGGACGATGATTTTTTGTTCTTTTAAAAGAGACATTGATATAGTGAAACTATATTTCATGAAACAGTGGGACAGAGAAGAAATATTTGAAACTTTTTCTAGAAATTTGAGCCATATGAAACAAGAGAGATGGCTTTATTTGAACTTCATAAACATGCCTGCTCCTTCACTACGGTTTTATGGATGAAGTGGAGGGCCACTGCCTTATTTTAGTGAAAATTTGATGATTTTTCCAAAGGCAGTGCTAAACCTAGACTTGACCTAAATGAAATGAAATGACATAACTCTAGACCTATTGAATGATAATGATGGAGATGGTGACCTTGAAATTAATGATGGCGATGACCTTGTCAATGATGATGATAAATGAAATGAAGGAGCAGCATACATGGTCTAGCCTTTTTTCAGTGACCAAAATTATTTTTTAGAATTGGTTCGAAAAAGCAAAAATTTTGACCTATGACCTAATGGAAAACAACTGAAAGAGTCATTTGATCACTGACATACTTGAGCTAACAATATGGTTGCAGGTAATCGACTTCTATCTTTAGAAGTATGACCTATGGAGGATGATCTCTTACGGTGCACAGGTTTCCACTAACAGATGAAATTAAATATGTCCTCATATGGAATATGAGGTAGTTATATACAAACAAGGAATTGGATGCTGGAAGTTCTTGGGTATGAAGCCGTGCGTAGAAAGAATTGAAGAGATCATGAAGTGCAACCATGTAAAGAGGCAGTTATCATCTAGAAGCCAAGAAGATGTGACTAGGTGATCTCCTAGGAAGATATGTGGACTTTGATAGAAGTATGGTAAACAAGAAGACCCTTGACAAGACATATCTTTAGGAGATGTGTCAATCTGAATAGAGGATCCCAATGCCTACAGGAAGATGTCATGGTGAAAGATCATCATTGAGGTGACTTTTGATTTAAAAGTTCATATGTATATGTTTATCTGGATGAGTTTATGCAGGGTCGCCAATCATGTGGAAGAATGTAAGATCATTGGGAGATGGTTCGAAGGAAACAACATGACATAAAGGTGGAACTAATAAGGAAAACTAATGAATCACTTTCTGATAGTTGACATGACTCGTGGATGAAAATGATGGATGATTTGTGCCCTATGGAGCCAAAGGTTGAAGATTCCTCAATCTATGGCATCGAGGGGAGGAATTCTTCATGAGCAGTGGAGTGTCTCACCATTGCTACTGTAGGTCCCTGGTTGAGAGGGAGCCTAGTGATAAGTTTCTTCCTTGGAAGAAACTTGAAGTATGTCCTTCCTAAGTTAAGAGGGAGTGACATTTATGATTCTCTAATACATGTGTTATACACTATACCAGGACTAACAGCCATAAGTCTCAGTGAAGGCCATGTGGAGAGAATGGATAGACACACCATTCTGGTCTTCACTTGGAAGACAGAATGGAGGACTGGGTAATCATCTGGCATTTGATACTCTTTGAGAATGTGATAGGCATTCATGATAAGAGTAGTCGGGGATCGATATTCTTTGAGGGCTGGCTACCCAAGAGAAGAATAGTCCAAGAAGGTCATACTCTGAGAACAACTGGGTGGATTATGCACCTTGGAGAGACAATGACTATGGTGTCTATAAGTCAGGTGTCTCACCAGCATTGTAGCCCATTGTCTCTTTGAGAGATGGGGCTGTTAGTCAAGGCCTTGCACTAGGACAATGCTGGTTGATATGATGCTATACAGATGCGATTACCAATCTGATTCTTCTTATGAGATTCTTCAGTTTGAAAGTGACCATGTCCTTGTATGAATACCTCCCTAGTTAAGAGGGAGTGTTGAAAAGTGTAACTAGGATCGGTCTTCATATTGACTATGTAATTATGTATTTATGTAAAGAAGAAGACAAAGATAATAAAATGTATTTTTGTTATGCTTTTTTCATGGGTTTCATGAGCAAGGTTTTATTATAGATAGACTTCTTCTTGATGTCTATTAGGATTTGTCTTCTGTTTATAAATGTACTCAAGGGTCATGTATATGAAGTGTCTAATCAAAAGGATATGCTCCAATGACCTTGTCATCTAACTGTGAAGGAATGGCTCAAGACAACCCTCATATTAACCTCATTAATGTTGGAAGATGTGTTCTCCAAGTCGGCCTATATGCAGTGATGAAGTCAGCCTACAAGCATGTTGTAGGGTCGGCCTAAAAACAGAAGAAATGCACTATATATAATGGAGCTGTGGTTCATTTAAGGACAAGGATTGTGGATATCTCTGAGATACTTTCAGTGCGATGAAGTCTGGAATTAATGCGAAGTAAAAGTAGTGTTCAAGTGTGTTAAGTTAAGGTGCAAATCTGTTTTACGGATTGCTTTGAAGCAGTGAATGCGGATCGGTGTGAAGAAGCTGCAGACAAGTAGAGTGTGGTCAAACCTGAGATGAATATCTTGATATACACCTATAATCAAAAGTGGAATAAAGTTTGTGCTTTATGCGTTGTAAGGACCGTGACTAGTCTAAATTGAAGAAGCATTCGGATGATATTCTGTAATGTAATGTGAAGGACTAAGGTAGATGCGTAATCTATGATTATGCTGTGATGCAGAGTCTAAGGGTTATGGTAAGTAAACTTTGAATTGCAGTGCGAGAAAAGGAGGAAGGTAAATCACAGATTTACCTTCCTAATCACAGTTCATAACAGAAATTAATATATCTCCAGTAAATAAAGATTCAAGGATATGCGATCTTGTCTCCAATATCTGAATAAGCGAGAATGAGTGTTTGAAGATAGATTTAGAGGCCGAGTTCTCTAGTGCTGGTGCAGGTCAGTGCAGGTTGGTGTAGAAAAGAAGAATCAACGTTGGAGGTCGACAAAGAAACAGTGACAAGGTCTTGGAGGCAATACATAGGTCAAGGGTTTGAGTCTTGGTCATGGTACTTGTCATATGAAAGTCTATAAGAAGAATTTCTCGTGGGTTTTCCTCTCCAAGAGGGAGAGGTTTTTCATGGCTCGAAGAGCCTAAATTTGTGTCTCTTTTATTTAGATAATTGACTTGATGAAAGACTAAATAAGCTAATAAGAGAAGACATATGTAAATCAAGTAAGCTCACAAGTAATTATCAAGGAGAGAATTTGAATTAATCACTACCCCTCCAAATGCTCAAAAAAAATCATTTCTAACCATCCAATCCTATAGATCTTCTCGTTTAGGTTCCAATGAGCTATTACACTAAGGTGTTCTGTCAAGTATTCCTCTCTGAATGCCACCTTAAGAATAATTAATTTAGGCCCAATAATAACCCTACTTTTTGAAAGTTTTTGGAATGCAACGAAACGAAAGGCAAGCTATGTAGATGATGGAATACGCCAAGCAAATGCCATCAGATCCCTTAGAAGCTCCTCAAAACCCCATGAAACATCTCCGAAAGCCCCGGAGCCCATTAATGAAGTAAACCTGCACCCATGACCTGTCTGCATCCATCTTGGAAGTCCATCTTGACCATGCCATAAGTGAAACCAAAAAAAAGGAACATGACAAATCCTCCCGCCCCAAGATTGCTTGCCCTCAAGCAATCCAAACCAGTGGACCAGTCTGGTGGCCCAATGCGACTAAGAGCCAATGCCCGAATCCCATACAAACCACTGGGTGATGCTATGCCTCTATGTCAACCCACCATGAATGGACCCCTCAATGCCCAGATCCCAGACCAATCTCTGACTGAACCTGTCATCTACAAATCTTCCTGGATCCCAATGCCACCAAGGACAAGTATCAATGATATATGGCTCCTGATGTGCTATAGCGACGACTACAAATGCTGATCCATCAACTGTGTACCAACTCATCACCTCTCATCACCTCTCTCCAATCCAACCTTTGCAATAGACCAAGGTCAACCCCACTAGTGTCGATGCTGTGATGGAATGCTAATGGACGACCAACCTATGCTCGAATGCCAAATGGCCCATGTAGTGTCTCCTATCTCTGACGGCTTCTGCTGTACCACGCTCCTGACTAAGAATGACACTCCATCAATAGGATACCAACTAATGATCTCTCGCCAATCCATCTTGAGGGAAGGATCAGATGCATGAGCACCTGTATATGGTACAAGTCCACTGTGTTGTACCATGCTCAACTAATGCAGCTATGCCTAACTAATCAATTGGATATGTCTAGGAATCCCTGCCTTTCTCCCTATAAGTGGGCAACCCATGCTACACACCCTATCTATGTACTCCTGGAGAGGGTCGCTGCTTCGCTAGCTGCCACCGCCTCTACCTGCACCTGGTTAGTGGGTAGACCCAAAGATGGATGCATCATTGTCTTCAAAAGAGCCTCCCTCATCTGACTGAAAACTCCATACTTCACCAGTCCACTTGTCACCTGCAAAACTGTCATGTTAGGTCGCAACGACTCTTCATGACCAATATCTGCAAATACTACCTCCCTGGTGGCTGCCTGCACATCTGCCTGCTCCTCACCAATGGCTGGCCCCATGGGTGTCTGTTCATCCTCCATCATGGGCTCAACATGAGCCGCTAGATGACCCTCCAAGAATGGCCCATCCCGCACACTGTGTGTATCATCTAACTCATGCTTTATGTGCTCTCTATGCTAAAACATCAGTCGCTCATTTGCTCCTTGGTCTCCTTCCCTCATGGGAACAATCGGTTGCTCATCATACTCCTCTACCACACATGGATGCATATCTGGGTTATTGTCATCAAATCCACATGAGTGCTCATGCTCCTCAGAGGCATCCCCATAAGAACCCATGAGCTCAACTACAAAAGAAGAATCCTTGGCTAGAAAGTGTAACGGGCAAAAGTCATATACACAGCAGAAATCTTTAAAATACTTCAAAGACATAAATATCCATTGTAAGACATGTAACTGTATATTGAATTGATATGAGATGATTATAATGAGGGTGAGGGCCTGCTTATATACCTAGGAAGGTACCTCTTCACAACAATCATGTCCTTAGAGACATGGCTCTTCATTAATAACTATTAGTTAATTAAACATTAATCATTATTATTGTCATTTATATTATTTGTGTTATTTTTATATATATTTTATTCGTAATATTGCCTTCCTCTTCAAAAAGCTTTGTCCTCAAAGCTTACTGATGAAAAGCCTTGATCTCTTTTTGAACTCGTTGCGTAACTATCATCTTTGTTGTTATAAGACGATATGATCCTTGGAGTGATAAATAAAATTGTCGAATCGAAAATGGATCTGACTATCTTAGATTAATTTTCTATGGAATCCTCTGGTAACTGGAATTTTGTAATGAATTGTTATCGTAGGATTGGATTCTGCAAACTTCAATATTCTTGGGAACATAAATCTGTTGCTTATGTTTTGAGTTATACAAGTTCATAGATTGATTGAGGTATCTATTTCTGTGATTCAGATGTAGATAAGGATTTCTTCTTGCTGGACTTTCCCTTATCATGCGAGTGGCAGTGTCTTGCATCCCTTCAGGTGTTGTTGTTGTTGAGTTGGCTACCAAATGATCATTTGGAATGTCCATCATTTGAACTACAATTTCTGAATATGTTTTAACTTCTCTTTCTTCTTTAGTTGTGATATTGACTGGATCGGTATTTATTCCTTTATTTTCAACTTGGACTGAAATGACTGATGACATCAATATTTTTTCTTGAACTTGTTATAACTTATCATTTAGTGACTCTTGTCACTTTTAAGCTTCTTTTTTATTTGCGTAAAAGGTTTTGGTTATGATTCTTTAAGCGTAAAAGCTCGTCATTTTTTGAATCGTTGACTTTCTCCTTAGTATCCTCCTCTTTATCTTTTGTACTTTGATTTGTTCTTTTTAAGCGCAAATTTTCCTCTTCCTTCTTCGATAGATTCTCGTGGAAATTATTTTTAGAACTTTCATTTTATTGCTTTAATTTTTGCTTTTTAATTTTAGGCTTTTTGATCTGTGAAAGTAATTTCTCATTGTGGTCCTTTAGATGCCAAATTTCATCGTTACTTTCTATATATTTTTCATGAAATCGATCTTCGAGATCTTTATATTTCTTTTCTGATGCTTCATTTTTTTGTTGAAGCTTTGCGATTTCTTCCTTTAATTTTTTTATATGCATCTGTTTATTATCACTATGCTCTTCGGTACTGAATAATCTTCCACACGCTAGACATTTTAAATTGCATTTTTTAAATATAAGTGTATCCAATAATGTCTAGACAAAATGAACATTTAGTCCAAAATTACAATTGCTGTGTGGAACTCATCTTTTCTTCCTTCATACCTAGATTATTCATCTTCTTTTTTCAACAATTGTCTCCACTTATATTTTTTTTAATTTTTTTATTATATATATATATATATATATATTTATATTATTCTCAACAATTGTTTCTTGAACTCTCCTTTTATTTTATATATATTTTTTAATCTTTCTTTGTCTTTTTCCTTTTTAACTTTATTTATTTATTTTTTTACGTATTTTTTTTCTATATATATTTATAATTTTTTTTTTCTTTTTGAAAAGTTAAAACCCTAGTGAAACGTGGCTATTCACCTCTTAGGGGTATAATATAAAATATATGTCCACTTATGTGCCTTCGGTTAAGTTTCTACACGTAAAAAGTAAATCTTACCATTCACATAAAGAGATTTTGTATTCCTTTTGTTCTTTTACTTTGAAAATACCATGGGAAATTACCATGGGTTGCTAAAACCACGAACTTGTAAACCACTTAATGAAGAATCAAGATAATCTTATCTACATTTCCTTTTCTTACATATAATTTTAAAGGTATTTGGAAAGATTCCCTTTTGACTTTATCATGCACTTTTTATCAATAACGTAAAACCTTTATATATATATATGAATGTTCTTCAAAATTTACATCGGACTATATTTTTTTCCTAGAATCATTGAAATGTCAATGGCCAAAGGCCTTAATGGTGATATGGAGAATCTCCAAACTCTGAACGAAGCGCTTCAATTACACGAAAACAAGGTAGACGAGAGGTTGATGGCCAAAGGTCTAGTGATCAGCCAACGTGGCTCTGATACCAATGTAATGACCAAAAGTTGTATACGCAGCAGAAATATTTAAGATACTTCAAAGACGTAAATGTCCATTGTCAGACATGTCACTGTATATTGAATTGATATGAGATATGATATGATTACAATGAGGGTGAGGGCCTGCTTATATACCTAGGCAGGTACCTCTTCACAACGGTCATGTCCTTAGAGACATGACTCTTCATTACTAACTATTAGTTAATTAAACATTAATCATTATTTTTGTCATTTACATTATTTGTGTTATTTTTATATATATTTTATTAGTAATAGAAAGCTAGAGGGGGCCTCCTCCTGATCTACCTCTGCCACCCCCTCCGTTTCAATCCTGTATGAATGGTCAGGTCCCCAAGGTTCCTTGCAGGTGAAGCAAAGACCCTTCCTCCTTAACTCATTCTTGCTACATGGTCCACCAATCCTGAGTAGCTCATCCCTGGTCAATTGTCTCCGAAATAGTCTAATATTCTGCTCGACCAACCTTTTGGCTAGCTCATAAACATCGGGCGAGACCATCTGCTCCTCTCTCCAAATGGCCAACAACTTACACTGTAACTTCTTGCAGATGGCATCACGATCTCCCATAACTGAAGACAAGATGGACTACATGTGTGCTTTGACCGTGTATGGATGATGTTTCTTAATGCTGAAAGAGGATCAAAACATTTGAAAAATCCGGTCGTCACACTCTAGATCAAACATGATGTCATAGGTCCGGAGCTTGGCCATATCTTCCAAAATCTAGAGCTTTTTCCTAAAGGGAAGACCAACAATGTTATCCAAGTCCTAAAAGGTCTCTACTATCAATATGAAAACTCTCGTCATAACATCATCGTTGTAAGGAGGTATAGGTGCGGTCAACCTCATAATGTTACTGTGACAGGATGCAACTAGAAGTCTGACCCCTTCATAGAGTTCCACCAAGAGCTTGTGTTGTATGGGAGCAAGCATAGCTCGTTTTAGAGCCCAAATTAGTTTCTTCCCTTCTAACTAGTTCACTTCGGAAATGAGTGCATCCAGTTCATCTATTTTGAAAAGGAATTTCCATGTGACCCTCATGTGCTTCAAATCTGTCCCAAGTTTAAGGATTTTGTGCCCCATCTCACGCTCTTTTTGTGGCTGTTCTTGCTGTAGCAAAGTGAGTATCCCCTTGGAAATGGATTGGTTGTTGCTGCTGCTAGTTTATTGTGGGAATTTACGAAATTTTCATCTATGTTTTAGCTGAAATGATCAGCTCTGCCCTTGATGTTCAAGAATTCTGAGATAAATTCTGGAAGATTAGGCTGTTACAGGCATATAAAATGTGATTCCAAGAGGAACTTCATATCCGGAGCAAGAAATGCTACCAAATTCCTGAGATTTGAATGAGTTTTTCAGTGGGGCATTTCTTCAAACACCTCATATGCACACTGCTGTAGATGAAGTTCCCTTATTTCAGTTTAGTTTAGTCTTGAAGATCAAATGTATATGCTCATATATGTCTCACAACAGAGATATATCGTGCATTAAACTCAACCCCACAAATCTCATTTAAATAACAATATGCTGTAATGAAATCTGCCATTCTCCATAAACATTTAACCCAGAATTATACAGTGAAACACATTTGTTATGAGACTGTAATAGAGCACTGATATAAAAGCTGGGAAACAGAGAACCTGGCTATATAAATGAGGTGAAGACATCATCCTTTTCAGCATGCTATGTAATATTCATGCTATGTAATATTCCCAATTAGCAGCAGCTAATTGGCAACATTAATTTTTCTCAAAGGGGACAACGCAGTTGAGTGGGGCCCAAAGGAGAGCTAGGGTCTCAAGCATAAAAGGAGGGAGAGGCTAGCCATTCACTCATTCTATTTTGCATCTTCTGATTTTCTGTCTATTAGACATTGAGCACGCTTACACTGTTTAGCGAAGTCTGCAAGTGTTGTTCAACACACGGGTGTCTCCGAGCGGAGATCCCAACCTCAGCCTTGGGGGACTTCAAGTGCCCGCTTAGGTGAGGAGCTTCACCATCGATTTTCAGAGCAGAGCACGCAATACCTTTCAGCCTGGAGCCATGCAGTCACTAAGGCAGCGCAGTCACACTCAGAGATTACACAGTCTTGGAGGGAGGCAGCACCGGGAGTGAAGGGAGATCAGGGATTCCAGTCCGGGAGAAGTGTGAAGGGATCAGCCCTTCACAAGTCATATTTTAGTGGAGGAGGAGGCCATCATTTCCAGTTTTGCAGTTCAGGGCCAGCGCATTCACCTGGAGTGTGTGATTTTCCCAAGGGGGTGAAATTCCAAGGTCAACCTTTCCAGAATTCCTTCCTGGGTTTTTCCAGATTTTTGGAGGAGAGTCCATACCCGAAGTGTCATAATTTTCTGAGTAGGGGAACAACCCCAAAGAGTAGCTCTATTCTACATAGAGGCAACAGTTCCAGCAGCAACAACAACAGCTCAGGAAGTTACGCAGTCAGAGAGAGAGAAGCCATTCACAGTGGGATTTTGAGAGTATTTTCAGCTTTCCTTGAGCAAGCCAAGGTGCCATCATTATGATCACCTTTGTACACATTTTCCTCTTTCAGATTATAATAAAATGGCTCAGCTTTTCTCCATGTTTGCAGTGTTTTTCGTGATGTCTCTCTATCTGCTGTAGTTATTGTTTATGTTTCTTTATATTGCTGTTTATTTCCTATTCGGAATATTACAATGGTATCAGAGCTCAGAGACTTGGCTCATCCTGTGGAGCGGATCAGTCTATGACACTCGGAGGAAAAAAATACATCACTTACCAAACAAAACAGTACAGGAGCCGAGAGCGGAGACTTGAGGCCACATTTGGAGAAGGGGACTGCATTCCAGTGGTGGACGCAGAGGAGGAAGAACCTATGGATGAAGAAAGAGATGACGGGAAGGAGTTCAGGAATCTCCTCCTGAAGTCTGTGCAGGAGCTCTCGAGGAAGATAGAGGAGACGGGTTAGAAGTTTGTTGTAGATAACAGACAACGTGAAACCCCAAGGGGTTTTCACATCGGTGAGGGATTTGACACTTCCCATCACATATAGGAGCAGAACACAGTGCAACAGGTGGTGCCACACACTCCCCCACGTTCCACGATGCCCACATTCTTGACTACAGGTACCGGAACAGGAGGACCCCAAGAGCCGGAGATGGCTCATTACGAGGACTATTTTGCAGAGTATCAGTCTCATGGGCGAGAGTTTGGTGAAGCTCTCGCTTTCCACGACTTTTGCCAGCTCAAGAACAGCAACAGACCCCGTAACCAGAACAAAGGTGGTGGGTACACGCAAGGAGGTGAGCTGCAACGTACCGTGGGCATATTTTTCTTGCCAACTTATGACGGGTCATCTAAATGTTCAGCGGAAGCTTGGGCGGAGAAGTTGGACATTTATTTTCATCTTAATCAGATGGTAGAGGTGGAGGCCATCAAGGTGGCAGCGCTGCACCTTGAGGGAGAAGCCCATGACTGGTGGTTCCATGGGATGGCCACGTTGGGTCACTAAGCAGTGATAGCGTATGCGGAGTTCACACGGAGATTTGTGGAGAGGTTTGATCGGAAGGATCCGGAAGAGCATTTTGTCGAGCTGACCAAGCTCAAACAGACCAGGAACCCGGAAACTTACATTTCCGAGTTCTTGAGACTTTCAATGATGGTACCAGACTTGTCCGTAGCCAGGAGGATTTACATGTTCATTCATGGGTTGGCAGAACCTCTGTGTGGGCTAGTAGATCCATGAGCCCTGCTACACTTCAAGATGCAGTCAGGAGGACGAGAGACTTACAGGATGCTTTACCCAGGACCAGAGCTCCTTTTCCCCAGAGACCGACATTTCAACCAAAGGGGAAGGACACGAGAGTTCCACTGCTAAAGGGGAAACAAGGGCGAGGGCCTTTGGACAATGACACCTAGAGAGACTTGAGACGGAGGAAGCTATGCTTCACATGCCAGGAGCAATGGGCACCGGGTCATCGATGTGCCGCAGGGAAGGCACATTACATAAAGGTCTTCCCCGACAGTGAGGGAGAAGAAGATGCCTATGAGGAGATAGAGGGAGAGGCCAACGCTGTAGTGCAGAGAGGGGATTATCCACCACCTCCTCCCCCAGGAGCAGGAGGAGCAGTGTTTGCATCCATAGGAGGAGTCCTTGCATCTTTGCGAGGAGTCCCGAAGTATTTGACATTGCGTGTCCGAGGCACCATTCAGGGACAACGTGTTTCGGTTTTGGTAGATAGTGGGGCCACTCACAACTTTATTGATGCCCAACTGGTAGAGAGGAGGGGCATACCAATGGAGAACTTTGATGGCTTCTCAGTACTAGTACAGGGTGCCAGAACTATGCAGTGTGCGAGATATGTCCCGGCATTAGCAGTGACTATGGGGACCTACACTATGACATATCATTTTTTGTGGTCGACATTCCAGACACCAATGTGGTGCTGGGAATGGAGTGGTTGATCATGCTGGGGAAGGTCACCACGGACTAGGAGACATTGGAGATGGAGTGGACGGATAAGAAGAGTGATAAGCACGTGATGATCAGAGGCATGCACACATATCCTTCGCAGACAGTTTCAACACACCGGATGGAGGTAGACTTTCGGAAGGGAGACATAGAATGGGCAGTAGAACTGCGTATTTCAGAGGCAGGGGCCACAAGGCAGGCAGTTCACCCAGATGTGTAGTTGATATTGGATAGGTACTCCACGGGTTTTGGGGATATACCACCTGGACAACCACTGGATCTGGGGTTTGAGCATACCATTGAGCTAGAGTAGGGGATTCGGGCTATGATCACCACACACTATAGGCATCCCAAAACCTATAGGGATGAGATTGAGAGAGCCATTCATGAGCTCTTAGCACTGGGACACATCCGACCTAATACTAGCCCATTTGCTTCTTCTATTGTGTTGTTGAAGAAGAATGATGGCACACTGAGGATGTGCATCGACTACAGGGCACTCAACAAGAAGATGATGAAGAAACGATACTCCATCTTGCGGATTGACGAGTTGATGGATGAGTTGAGGGGATCGAAATTCTTCTCCAAGATCGATCTGAGGTCGGGATACCATCAGATCTGAGTGAGGGGCCAGGATGTCCCCAACAAGGTTACTTGGAAGCGGGAGCGAAGCGCGGAGCGCCATTTTTAAAAGTTTCCGGGTCCGAAGCGTTTTCGGGAGCGTTTTTATATATATATATATATATTTTAATATTTTTAATATTTTTTATATTTTGATGCATATATGTCAACAAAAACATGTAGAATGATGAATTAGACATAAAAAACATAAAAACATAGATTGAATCATATAACATCAATCATCTAGAAGTTATAATCTTCATCAACGACGCCCACGAGTTGGAAGCAGACAACATATTGACTCTTGAGTCTCGCAAATCATCAATCTGAAGGTTTCAAGCTTTCAAAATTCAATATATAACATTTATCATCATTGATTTCAAATTTCAATATCTAACATTTATCATCATTGATTCATTGATTTCAAAATTCAATATATATTTATCATCATTGATTTCAAATTTCAATATCTAACATTTATCATCATTGATTCATTGATTTCAAAATTCAATATATAACATTTATCATCATTGATATTATATAACATTTATCATCATTGATTCATTGATGACCATATAACTTTCATGAAGCATCATATTCATAATTCATAATGACTTGTAAACAGTAAACTTATAAATGCCAACTTCAAAGTTTCACCTTTCAAATTCTAACTTCAAACTTAAATTGTCATTAAATATATGAAATCAGAAAGAGTCAAGTTTCAACTGTTCAACTGTCAACAAAAAATAGAAAATAGTAAACAACAAATATATTTTATCTGGCTGGCCCCTTGCCACGCCCACGAGAAATGTCTAATTTTTGTGAGCCACGAGGAAATGTTGGTCTTCTAGTACTCTCAGGAGTACCATGACCACGACTAGAAGGTGGAGGCTAGATCTGCAAAGGAACAACAGTGTGATATCGAGGAGTGGCACTGGCACTGGCACTGGCACCCGCACTGCTACCAGTGGATGGTGGGACTGGCCCTGTGTGTGGCGGTGCTGCTGATGCTTCATCATCATCCCTATAAAGTTCTGCTTCCAATTCTTCCAGATGTAACGTGCCGTCCTCCAAATTATCATCCTCTGGGTTGTTGTCCCAGACTCTGTATGATTGATTCTCATTTGCCCGATCACAGTAATGGCTCAACAACCTCAAGTTATAATGCACATAAACCAAGCTTTCAACTCGGTTTTCATTCAGCCTGTTTCTTCTCACATTGTGTATAAAGTTGTAGGTGCTCCAACACCTCTCTGCAGAAGAAGTGTTCACAACCTGTGAGAGAACCTTTTTAGCCAACTTTGGCAAAAGTCCCATGCCGCCATATGCTTCCCACCATGTGAGAGCATCAAATCTGTCCCTGTCTTCCATTGCATGGAAAGAACTAAAGTTAGCAGTGCAACTGAAGTATTTGCCTAATTCAAGGCGCAATCTAGCACACTCTTCCCTGTCAGGTACCAATTTGTCCAATGCCTTCATGTACCTTCTTGTACCTCTGGATCTGTGTGAGGTTTCACCCTAACCCCACCTCCAGGTGCAGGTTGGCCCAACCAAGATGGAGAGTAATATTTTGGCGTAAGGATATATGCCAAAGCATGTAGTGGAACATTGAGTTTATTCCACCGTGCACACACACACAGTCATGAATCATAGCATACAAGTTGGGATCATTATCCTTAACAATATCTTTTATTTGCCCCAACATGCTATCCATCTGCTCATAAACCTCTCTAATCACTGGTTTATCAGTATCTGCAAAGCGAATCATGTTATAAATGGGCTTGGTAAAACTCACAATTTCCCTCATACGTGCCCAAAACAGATGGTCAAGGGCGGTCTCCTCCACATGTTTGAAACCTTGCCTGTCAACTATTGTTGCCACCCTGTCCTTTAATAGCTGCCAGTGTGGGCTTGATACCATTGCAGCCAATGACTCTCTTACCTTCAAAAGGTGCCTAAAGGTGAGGTAATAGCTAGCAAATCTAGTTTTTTCTATTTTCAACAACTCTAATTTGGAGTGAGTACGGAAAATCCCATGGGTATTGCTATGATTTGTAATAAATTTGATCATTTTTTTACCTCTCTTGTACAAATCACCAAGCCATTTGAATTGAGGTTGTTTGTTTTTTATGATATCATGCATCAAAAGGCTCATTTTGTGAACCAAACACACAGACCAAAAAATGTTGGGGTATTTATCCTCAATAATTGCTCCTGCTGCCTTACAGTTAGCAGCATTATCAGTGATGACCTATATGACATTGTATCGCCTAGTCTTTTCAATTATATCAAGTAATGGTTCTGCAATGTTAATGTCAGTTTTTAATTTATCTGAATAATCATAAGCTGCCAGGAAGACTGCACCACTAACCGACACAGCCAAAACATTTATCAATGGTTTTCCTTTTACATTGGTCCATCCATCAGAGATAATGGACAGCCCATGCTCATTCCACAAACTTGTCATTCTAGCCAAAGAATTGTTTATTTTAGCTCTTTCATGATCAAGACCCATGGTTCTGGCCTTGTCATACCCAGGGCTTTTGTATCCTTTGGGGGCATCATTAATGGCAGAAACCATTTCATGCCAATAAGGTGAGCGAAGAACATTGAATGGCACCCTACATGCATATAGAAACCGGTAAAATTTTGAATCCACATCATTCCTACACCCTTCGTCTAGGAAATCGGATATGGTTCTACGCCTTAATCCAGTGCCACTGCTTCCAAAACCACTGGCATGGGTGGAAGTTGAACTTGTTTGTCCATGATGTGTTGGGCCTGAATCAACGAAACCCCTAGATTTTTTAGATGATCTCTGTAGGGCAACCCCCTCTTCCTTCCTATATATCTCTCTCTCTGGTGCTGGCACAAAAGTACAAACTTTGATTCCAAGATTTTTAGTTCCATCCCCTAGCATTATCCCACAAAGGTGCCTTCTCAGACGGGTGTATGAACCATGGTATTGTTTATTGCAATGGAGGCAAATAAATTTAGTGGTTCCACCACCTTTCCCTCCTTCTTGTTTCTGAACATATTTCCACAAAGGATATTGGTCTTGTTTAGTTGGGGATTCTATGTTCTCAGGGTCTCCACTCCCCACTTCCTCCTCAACATAATCCTCCTCCTCTTCAGGATTTTCTTCAGATCCACCATAACCCTCCTCTTCTCTGATTTGCCTCTTTCTTCTAGCACTCTCCAACACCATTATCACAAAGAAAGGAACCAACATGAGGAAAATTCCTAGCCATATAGCCATGATGGAAACAAGTTTCAAGTTTCTAGAATCTAGCCTGCAAAACAAATGGAAAAATGCCAAATGGGAATAGAAAATGCAACATAGGAAAAAAACAATTCATTTTTAAAGTTTTAAATCCAATAAAATGCAACATTCAAGAAAAATTCAAGTTTTCATTTTCAAACAATTTAACAATCTACAAATTCATCCTAGAAAATACAAAATTGGATTAGAAGGCCTACCTCTTTCTTGCAATCCTCCTGTCAGCCTTGCTCCTTGCTCTCCTGTCAGCTTTGCTCCTTGCTCTCTTGTCAACCTTGCGCTCTCCTTCTTGCTCTCTCTCAAGTCAACAAACAATGAAATGCAAATGAAACCCCCCGCCTTTTAAAAAAATCGATTTTTCTCATAAAAAAATTTCCGCGCGGCGGGAAACGTTTTTTTCGCCGGGGAGCATTCGGGAGCGAACGCTCCCCGAACGCTTCCCGCGTTTAAAAAACGCTCCCGAAGCGTTTTTTAAACGTCGGAAGCGCGCTTCCTGAAACGCTCCCGCAAAAACAGGGAGCGTTTTTACAGGGTTGAAAACGCGCTCCCGAAAACGCTCCCGTCAGGAAGCGTTTTCGGGAGCGCGTTTCCGAGCGTTTCCGAAACGCTCCCGCACGGAGCGAGTTTCGGAAGCGGGAGCGAAGGGGGTTTGAAGCTTCCCCACAACCCTGGTCCCCAAGACTACTTTCAGATGCCATTATGGCCATTTCGAGTTTTTCGTGATGCCCTTCGGGCTAACCAATGCACCGGCCACTTTTCAGTCTTGTATGAACCACATCTTTCGTGGTCAGTTGAGAAAGTTCGTGCTGGTGCTCTTCGATGATATCCTTATATACAGCCGCACCTGGGAGGAGCACTTGCAGCACATTGAGGCTGTACTGCGTATTTTGGAGGAGCAACATTTCTTTGCTAAGCTCTCCAAGTGCGAGTTTGGATTGACAGACATGCTCTATATGGGGCATATCATTGGTGTGGACGGAGTGAGAGTCCACGAGGAGAAGATTTGGGCCATCCAGGAATGGCCGTAGTCGAAGGGTGTGACAAAACTCCGGGGATTTGTAGGCATCTGCACCTACTATCGGAAGTTTGTCAAGGGATTTTCCCAAGTTGCTGCACCCCTTACAGATCTCACCAAGAAGGGGGCATTCAGTTGGATTGATACAATGTAGAGAGCCTTTGACAGGGTCAAGGAGGTGATGAGTAGCTGCCCAATGTTGGCTTTGCCGGATTTCACGCAGCCCTTCATTTTGGAGTGTGATGCTTTAGGAGAGGAAGTGGGCGCAGTTTTGATGCAGGGAGGTCACCCCATAGCTTTTGAGAGCAGGAATCTATTGCTGCATGAGGGGTTGTATCCTATGTATGACAAGGAGATGCTGGCCATTATGCATGCACTGGCCAAGTTCCGACAGTATCTGGTGGGCAACAGGTTTCGGGTGAGGACTGATCACAACAGCCTCTGGTTTTTCCTTGAGCAGAAACAATTACAGGTTAGGCAGCAAAAGTGCGTCAGTAAGATCCAGGCTTATGACTTTGACATTGAGTATGTCAAAGGGAAGAACAACGTGGTGGCCGATGCTCTATCACGCAGACTAGCAACGCTATCCTTGATGAGCATAGATATAGACTAGAGGGCTCAACTACTGGCGGAGTACTCCAAGGACCGCTTTGCTTGTGAGGTGCTGGATGGTCAGAATCCAAATCATAGATGACAGGTACAGGGTGATGGATGAGGTCATTTACTTAAGGGACATGATCTTCTTGACTGGGGATTCTCAGCTCAAGGAGAAGATACTGCGTGCCTCCCATGATTCACTATTATCGGGCCATCAGGGATTCACGAAGACTTGCAGGGCTATCAAAGAGAGGTTCTCTTGGAGAGGCCTCAAGGAGGATGTACTCTGGCATGTCAGGGAGTGCGAGGTATGTCAGAGGAACAAGGGGGAGATGAGCCACCCAGTTGGATTACTACAAATGCTTCCCATTCTAAAAGGAAAGTGGGAAAGCATCTCGATGGATTTCATTACTGGGTTGCCCACAGTGCGGGGCAAGGATTGCATCTTTGTGGTTGTTGATCGACTAACAAAGTATGCTCACTTCTTCGCAGTATCAGCACGGTACACAACTGCACAGGTGGCGGAGCTATTCTTCTGTGATATTTTCAGATTGCATGGTCTTTCGAAGACCATCGTCAGTGACAGGGATAGTCGTTTCATGGGCGGATTTTGGCAGGAGCTCTTTCGTTTGGTGGGTACAGAGTTGACTCCTAGTACCAGCTATCACCCTTAGACGGATGGGCAGACAGATATAGTGAACAAGTGGCTGGAGGGCTACTTGCGAAACTATGTCACGGGGCAGCAGAAGGCATGGCTGCGTTGGCTGCATTTGGGAGAATACTGCTACAACACCACTTTCCACATGTCTATCGGTATGTCTCCGTTTTATGCTTTATATGGATATCATGCTCTGACTTTTGCTGATGTTATGTTTGGAGCTAGCAAGGCCCCTAGGGCCAAGGACTGGATCCAAGAGATCTAGGATATACTCCGAGCTTTTAAGGACAACTTAGCCACAATGCAAAATCAACAGAAGTTATATGCTGACAGAGGGTAGGTAGAGAGACAGTTTGAGGTAGGTGACTTGGTCTACCTACGACAACCGATACTCCTCAGGAGAGATATTCTCCGGAATATCAGATGCTATGTAAATGTCTTCAGGAAGTGACGAGGTCCTGGTGGACTGAGTAGTGACAACGGGCGTAGACGCAGCTACGCAGACAATAGGCCTAACAGGTACTGATGTGACATGAGGAGATGACATGAGAGGTGTCGATGGTGACATCCCTAACGAAGGAATAACCGACCTCGTGGATGGAGTCGATATTCCCATAAAGGCCACAATGACCATGACCTGACTCAAGGACCTATATCCCGCTGGAAGCGAAGGACCAGGTGAAGACATGACAGAAGACTCGGAGTTGTTTTCTAGAAAAAGCTGGTAATCTTCACCAGATGTAGGAATTTCCTCACTAGGAGAAGGATTGGGTGAGTCCATATCTGACCCTGCCGCTAGATCTTCTAAAAGACGGCGAGGACTAGGAGGTATAATGGTAGCCAAGAAAGGCGATCCCGATGTAAGAGGAGGGAAATATTCCCCTACTCCAAATCCAAACCAAGCGTTGGACAAGGGCCAATTGAATTCAACTGGTCCACCAAAGGGAAGCTCAGATATAACCGGTCCCCCGTCGGGAAACTTGGATACAATAGGCTGCTGAGGTTCAGTAAAGGACTGAGAGATCTCTGATGAATCATCTGTGTAAGGACTACCAGTAGACGAAACTGAGGGTTCCGCCACTATGACAGTAACGAAAAGAGGAAGAGATCAAAACAAAGACACACGGGCAAAAACCAAGGCAAACAATCAAACGGCCGAAAAACAATCTCTAAAAGGGCGTGTGATCGTAGGTGATTAATTTTACCACATTGAAACTAGAAAATTTTTTACTGTTTCATGTTTTAAGAGTCTAGAAACAAGTAAAAGATGACTCTATCTCTTTCAATTTGGAAACAAGCGTGAAAGGACAAGCGCTTGACGATCTTTTCAAATTTAATGAGTCAGAAAAGATCGAAATGACTACTTTGGTAATCTAGGCAGATGGGTGTACCGGATATCCGTGAACTGCCATATACACCTTGGTTAAAAGAATGAAAGAGAAATCAACCAAGGACTTGACGTACATGCAGGTAATCTCCCCGAATGCTGTGTCCAGTGTATCACGGGTATAAGGCGGCAGACTCGGCTTCCTACGGATAAAGGATAGCAACCTAGTGGGGTCTCCCTTTATATATGCGACGGTACGGGGAGAACAAGTCTGTACTAGCGCTGTCTAAAGCCAAAAGGCGAACGACAACTACTAGGTTTAACGACGCCGAAACATGTCACTAGCCTAGACCTCTAGATATTTTGTTAATGTTTCAATGTTGCCTTAAGGTAAATTGAATAAATTTTAGAGTTGATCTTCAATTATGTTTCAATTTTAGGTCCTACCGAATGTTATGTCTCAAAAATCCTCTAAATGCACACTACATGCCACAATGTATCACTTTGTTCGATGAAGAGCTAACTACGGGATGGTTGAGAGCTTTTTCAAACAATAACAAAATGATCAGAAAACATCCACCACTGTCTCTAATGCACGCTAACGAAACTAAAAACTTTTCCTTTAGAGTTATATAACACTAATAATGCAGAAAAGCTTTCAATTTTCACTAACTAATCAAAAGTAAAAGGATTTGTTTTTGTATTTTTAACGTTTTAGAGCAAAATGCACCAAACAAAATGAAAAACTAATAAAGAGACCAATCTGAGAAATGATAGCAAAAGAGTAGAAACAAGCAAGTTCACTCAATGCAAAACACACAACCGGAACTCAAACTGATGGAGAAATCCCTCAAGTCGAAGAGGAATCCCAAAAGACTCATACAAACCGTGCGATCTGGGCTCGAAATGAGACAAAGCGACACTTGAATGAAAAAGAGAGCAATCACTCAAATAACGCAATGATATAATGGAAACCAACCAAATGAATGCAAGAAAGCGAAAACGAAGTTGACTGAAAAAGCGAGAACCAAAAACTCCTACGGGAGGCTCAACACACTATAGCATCTAGAAGGCCTATGGCTAGAATGCAACACTGATGGTAGAGGGCAAAGAACCAGAGGATAGAGGTCAAACACAGTCAACAAGGACTTAAAGGCACTAAATCAGTTGGAAAAATAACACCAATACCAAAAATCAGACTCAGAGGGCTCAAAAACAAGTAAACCTTAACACCAAACAGGGTTGGCGCGACTGTTCAGCTGTATCTTGCGCCAAAACAGGGTTGGTGCAGGGGCCTAACTAGCAACAAGCGCCAGTTGGCGCGACTGTCAGGCTATAAAGTGCGCCAATCGAGTTTACTAAGGACAGGAATGAAAAAGAGCAAACAGAGAGTAGATCAGGTATGGTGGGGGCTGAACAGAGGTTTTACACCAGAAGGGCAAATCAAACAAACAAAAGCCAAAAGCAACCGAAAGAGACAAGACTAACTCCAATCAATTCCCCAGCGGAGTCGCCAGTTTGTTGGAGAGGTAAATCTCCTCTGCGGACAGAGGCGATCCCTACTAGCCCAGATCGGGTCTAGCAACAATCAGTCACGAAGTGACACAGGTCTCTAGTTACAAAATGACAAAAACATAACGAGTTGCCTACCTCAGGTCCTACGCAACGGTCGTTGAAGAAAGGATGACGCTTCCCATCCTTTGCTTTGGCAGATCACGATCCTTCCGTTTAACACGTCCGAACACCTGCACATATGCGAAGAAGCACAACAATACACAACATAGAATCTAAATCTTGTAACCATACATCAGCAGAGAGGATGTAATTCATTGCATCAAAGAAAAAGACACATGAATGAAACCATAATCAAAGTCGCTTATCATTACAATAATAAAGGAAAGATACAACCCAAAGCTCTGACGCTGGATCTTCCTTCGGCAGTGCTGACAGCGGAGCACGTCTCAACGAAGCTTGTCAGAAACGGGACAAAGCTCTCTCTCTTCGGCTTGGCTCTCAAAGGTTGTCTGGCGATAGTCTCCTTGCTATAGGTTCAGCTCTTGCTTCTGTTCTCTAGTACTAGCTTGCTAAGGGAAAAAGGCAAGCTTATATAGATGGTGGAAGGGGAGTTGGGATCCCTAAAATTGTGGGATTGGCCCTATCCTTAAGGAAGCTTCCATGATAGGTGGAAAACCACCTCTCATACATGGAGATCCGAAGCCAAACCTCCCAACTCATTTTAGAGACTCGTTCAGGAGTTTGTTGGAATCAAACTTCTGCCATTTATTTTTAAAAAACAATCCTTATTAATCTTGGCGCGAGCGAGACACTGGGACAGAGCGCTAGTTGGCACGCCCTCTATGGTGGATTTTCCCCATTGGCGCGAGGGCTGAACTGGCTAGTCGCGCCTAGGATAAAAGATCAATTTTTAGGGTTTTTCAAGGGAAACTTTCCTCAGAGGAATGATTGTCCTTGTCAGGGGGGATACCATGAAAGTGGTTCTAGGTTATGTCACTGCTCACAAGTCACGGGAAAGGCCCTCCAATGTGCGGGACAGGGGATTGCAGGGACGGTGACAAATTACTGTGTAACACTATGCCCTACCAAATTCTCAACGCACACGACCCTTGTCAGCATGGATCTTCCACTGGTTTTGCATTGCCCTCATGTTGTCCTTGAGAGCCCTCAAAATGTTTTAGTTCTCTTGGATCCAATCCTTGGCCCGGGGGGCCTTGCTGTCTCCAAACATTACATCAACAATTGTCAGAGCTGTGAAAATTTCTGAATGTTACACTTATGCAGAAATCTACTGTTAGATCTGGTTATGCTCCTCCTACTTAATTAAGTTATTAAGCTGAAAATTCAGATTAATATCGAAGCAAAAGACATAACAGACTTTCACCAATTCAGATCTAGAAAAAGTACATGGACACATAGACAAAATGACACAGTTTTTTTTCAGGACAAATAGTCCCCGGAAAAACCCAATGCAGGAAAACCGGTCTTTTGGCTGCTGAAGGGTTTTATTATTAAGAATTTTCTGAATACAACAAATATGGGTTCCAGATCTGGAAAACTCGACAGAGAAATAATAGATTTGCAGCTCTTTGGCTGTTCTGAAGCCAAAATAATGACTGATCCACACCCTCAAATGAGATTTACAAGACTCAACCAAAATTAGGCCCTAGAAACCCCAACACTACTCCTGAAGCCCTTGCGTCTCTCAGCGCTGGCCTGGAAAGGGCTGCGTTACCCCAGACTGGGTGACACAGTCCTTACGATGCCCCTTACGGTCTCTGCGTAACCCTTGAGGGCTTCCAGTTGAATCATGCTGTCTTGGGAGGGACTGCGCAACACCTACATAGCACAGTTGCTGCCCTCTCTGATGTTGCTCTCTTGCTTCTCTGCGCTGCCTCTCTGAGCTGATCCCCTTGGCCTAAATTCCCCTCTTTGTAGCTGAAACACTTATGAGAATTCTTACCAATCTCGCCCTAGCATCTCAGCTTAGCTTCAGTGCTCTGCCTTTGTGTGTCTTTACAAATGACCCCAAGCCTTTCCTTTATACTTTTCTCGTTGGGAAACCAATGACCATGATCAGATCTTGAATCAATGGTTAAGATTAAAAGAAAACTTGATCCATGTGACTTGAGACAATTTCATCACATGTTTAATTTAATTCACTTTAATTATTTCATTTTCCTAAGTTTATACTCAGGAAATACGTTAAATAAATAAATTAATTAAATATCTCCTAATCCAGATGAAATTTCTCAAATCCCTTATTGGGTCTTGTAGATCAAGTGTACTCTAGTCCCCCCACAAAATTTGGGAGCTAGAGCACAACTGATGCCTGCCCCAAGTACACAAAATCTCAACACTCCCTCTTAGCATTAGGAGTATGCTCTAGCAATACATCACACTATGCATTACAAGATTTTGGGCACTGGTTCTGTGCTGTTGATGCTTGGCTTGCTGCCACTCAACTTTGCACTGTTGCTGCCCATGACGCTGCCACTGCTGTAAAGGCCATAATTTTCTAGATTTAACAATCATTAACAAAATTGATACTACACAATCAAGCGTGAAATTTTGAAGCAGAATATATTAATTCACTATAGAATACTTACCTGGAACCGTGTTTGCAAATGTTCCTGATGCATCATGGCTCCCGCTCTGTAATATCCCTTTTCAGGGATATCTCTCAGACACAAGCAAACTCCAACCAGAGATGGATTGGGAGGGCGTTTACCAGATATGTCACCTCTGAAAAGAGGGTGAGATCTGGAGGCTACTGGCCCTTTCCAGACTCTGTCTAAGAGTATGGGAAAAACACACCAAGTGGTATACTATCTGGAATGATCAAAGAGAGAAATAATAGTAGTGCAAGCATACAATAGCATATGTAGAACATGTAACAGATACTCAGAAATATAGAGAGAAAGCTAAGCCATTTTATTATACTGAGAATAGAAATGAGTACAATAGGTGATCAGAGTGATGGCACCTAGAGTTGCACCAAGCAAGTGAAGAAAAGCTCTCAGAATGACAAAGAAATGGCTGCTCTCTAATCTGCATCTAAGTTGTCGGAGAACTGTTGTGCTGCTGCTACTGCTGGAACCAAAATAAGTATTTGTGGCTGCTCCCCTACTCGGAAAAAGCTGAAACTCTGAAATCCACCTCTACTCACCAAACCCAGAAAAGCCTAGAGAGCGTTTCTCAAATAGCCAACCCCCAAAAATCACCCCCTTGAGGATCTACGCTATCCTCCAAGGCTCTACGCTGACACTGAAGGGAATCCACCAATATACTGCCTCAAACTCTGCCAAAATCCTCCAATAGGCAAGGGTTGGCCCCTTGCTCAATCTCAAAGCTCGAAACCTCCAAAAGAAACCCAATTCGGAGCTCCCAAGAAATGGACTACGTCCTCCCTTTCAAGACTGCGCAGTCACTAGATGCCAAGCTCCACAACCAAGCCTCAACTCGATCCTCCTGCGAAAATACTGATGGGACTACCTCACCCAAGCAGGCACTCGAAGTCCCCCGAGGCTGAGGGTGAGATCTCCAAACGGAGACACTCGATGCACTAAACAGTGCTGCAGACTAGCTAAACAACCAGCGTGCTCAAGAAGTCGAAGTGACCAGCTCAATATCATAAACATCGAATGACCAAAATGAGGAGGCTCTCCTCCTTTTATAACGTTGGCCTCTCTCTCAAACCCTAGGCCCATCATCTCCAACGTAGCCTCTCTTGGCCCCACGCTGCCAACTCAACCTGCATAGTCCCTCCCTGTGCTCTAGTGGGTCCCCTCTCTACGTGGTCTCTTTGCCCCCTCTTGGCCCACTTAAGTTACAACGTTGTGTCTACTAGGGAGTGAAATTTATGTTTAGAGTGAGTTATGTCCCCCTCTACTCACTTTTATTTATAATTTAACTATAGTAGGCAAAATTGATCAAAATTAATATTTCCAATTAGGCATCGCTAATTGGGAATATTACAGTCTCCCCTGACAAAATGTTGCTTCACCCCAAGCAACTGTAGTGATGGATGCTGCAAGATTTTCTCACTCTCCCAAGTGACATCCTCATTTGGCAAATTCTTCCACCTCACTAAGAATTCCTGGATTGTCCTGTTCCGCAGCTGCTTCTCCCTGGTATCAATAATGGCCTCTGGCTGCAACACCAAATGCCCCTCATCATCCGTAGGCTGTAGCTCATCTGTCACTGTCACTTGCTGCCCCAATGCCTTCTTCAGGCATGATACATGAAAAATGTTATGAATCTTGCTGCCTTGGGGCAACTCCAACTCATAAGCTGTTATGTATATTTTATTAATTATTAGTTAGATATAGTTATATTAGGTTTTATTAAGTGAAAGGGCATGATTAAGATCCTGCCTCTTCACCAAGGGACACCATGAGGCTATATTTAAAGCCTCGATGATTCCCCATTTTAATCATATCTCATCTTTTATCAATAATAATATATACTTATTCAAGTTTACCAGAGTTTTTCCACTCCATTGGTATCAGAGCCATCGCTCTTCGGGATCTGTGTGATCACCCAGAATTAAGGAATTACAAGAAAATTCCAAAATTGCAGATTTTTTTAAAAACCAAGTGCTAGTGGGTAGCAACATTTGTTTTTAAAAAAGAAGAATAAGGAAGAAATATATACATTAATAAAATAAAAGAGAGAAGGAAAGTTAACATAAAGGGGGAAATAAATTAAAAGGAAAAAAAAAAAATATTTAAAAGAAAATAGTTCCAAAAGAAAAAAAGAAAAAGTAAAAAGAGATATATATATAAAGAAGTACATATACGTACATGTGAAGACAAAGTAAAATTAAAAAGGAAGAGTAATTGCTCGTGGTTTACAAGCTCGTGGTTTTGGAGCCCATGGTATTAAAACCCATTCACCCTTTTCAAAACAACGTGACTTTTCAAAGTTAACAAATTTTTTCCCCATATATATCTATATATATATATATAATTAAAATAATAAAATAATAATAATAATAATTATTATTATTATTTCAAAAAAATTAATTTAATTAATTAATTAAAAAAAAAAGGGAAAAATTGGCAGAAAAATATTCCCCACCTCGTACACGTTCAATGTCTTCATCGATGTCGATGGCCGAATTCCAGAAGAAATTGGTGGATCTCGAGAAACAAATCAATAATAATTCTGAAGAATTCGGAAAAAGATTAGTCGATCTTGAAGGTACAGTTGCAGGACACTCCGACGACATCAAAAAGGTTCATGACACGACAAATCGAATAGAAAGACAAATGTGGCTAAATCATCATGGGACCACAGAAAAGATGACAAAACTCTTCAATAAGCTAAATGATAAGATAGATAAGTTAAGTCAGACACAACCTCTAATATTCCCAAATTTCGAACATAATCAACTGAACAATTCAGCTAATTCAGATCATCATCATGAATGTAACATGTTTGAAGAAGAGCAATTAAATGAGGTTGAATTGGAAATCAGCTCACATGAAGGCTATAGTGTTGAACCACCTAGAAGTAGAGACTCTGAGATCAACCATGAAAATTATAGAGCTGAGAAACCAAGAGAAGAAAATGCAACTCAATCTACTAATAAAGCCAGTAATGCAGCAACAGAGGTTATTGAGAACGTTTATATAAATGAAAATCCAATGGTAGAAAAAGAAACAATTTCGGTGAAGGAGCCACATAAAGAATTCATCGTGACTGCTATCACAGATGCAACAACAGACATAGTCATTGAAAACGAAAGAAACCATGAAAATACAGATGCTTATAAACAACAAAATGTTTCATCCCCAGAATTGAACGCAACATGTGAAGAGACAAACTCATCCGAAGCCACTGATACAGTGCTAGAAGCTGTTAAGGCCTTCGATGATGAAGGAGATATGGTTGCTAAGAAGTGTAATATTCCTAATTAGCACCGCTAATTGGAATATTTGATTTTTGTATAGTTTTGCCGACTATAGTTTATTAATAAATAAAAGTGAGAAAAGGGGTCTAACTCACTTAAATAAAATAAAGTGTTTCCCTAGTAGATGCAACGTTGTAACTTAAGGGGGGAGCCAAGTGGGGCCACACACCACGTGGAGGAGCCAATGAGAGAGAGGACGTTGGTTTTGGAGGGAAACCAATGCTATAAAAGGGGGAGGAGTCTCCTCATTTGGGGCATTATTGATATTGTTGATGATATTGAGCTAGACTTCTGTCTACTTGAACACGCTGGCTGTTTAGTCGGTCTGCAGCACTGTTTAGTGCGACTGAGTGTCTCCGGTCGGAGATCTCACCCTTGGCCCCGGGGGACTTCGAGTGCCTGCTCGGGCAAGGTTTTTCTTCAGTCTTTAGCAGGAGATTTGCAGGTGTTTTGTTGGGAGTTTTGCTGAGGAGCTGAGCTTCATTGGGTGACTGCGCAGTCCTTGGAGGGAGGACGCAGTTTGAGTTGGAGCTGTTCAGTGGTAGAGATTTCTGTAGGAGATTCAGGCCTATTCCGGTGTGGAGGTTCAGCGTTTATCAGTGGGAGATTTTCTTGAGGAGTTGTGGCCCCATTTCAGTCTATTTCAGTTGGTGTCTGCGCAGTTCTTGGAGGGACAACGTTTTTCTAGGAGGAGGGTTTCTGGGGGTGATTTTTGGAGGTGGTCCGTTTTGTATATGGTTTCTGGGTTTTGTCCGGGGTGGTGAGTTCAGGTGGTCGGCCGATTTTCAGCTCATTCCGGTAAGGGGATCAGCCCCTAGCTTCAGTTCATTCCAGCAGCAGCAGTTTACGGCAGTTTCTTCCAGCAGCTGGGATGCAGTTTCTTGTAGCAGCCATTTCCTGTTTTTCTGAGAGGGTCCTTCACTTTCCTTGAGCAAGGATAGGTGCATTTATTCTGATTATCCATTGTATCTCATTATATTCTCAGATTAATAAAATGGCTTAGCATTTCTGGTATTTTTATGTGTACTTGCTCTATATTCTAGTTCCGGCATTTTTCCTATATAGTTGCATGTTTGTATTGCTGTGTATTACTGTCTATTTCCCGTTGGGGATATTACAGTGGTATCAGAGCATAGATCTGGCTCAGCCTGTGGTCTATGACATTGGGAAAGAGATCATACAGAGGTTTGCTAGAATTTTGGAGAGCAATAGCAGTTGCAGTACCAAAAACGAAATTGGAAAAAGGGCCAAAATATAAATGGTCAAATTTTGAAGGTTGGAATTAGAAGAAACGTTTTCTGGGTTTTTCTGGGTTTTGGGCAAGGATCAGCTTCCCAAATTCCTAGAATTTTCTGAGTAGTTTTCAGTGGGTAAATCAGAGGTCGAAGTCAAGTAGTAGTATGGTTTTGCAGCAGCCGTGCAGTTTCTGAGGAGCCTGTAGACACATAGCAGAAAGAGCCGATGGCAGGTGATGATGATGAGAGGAGATTTAGAGAGGCGCTCCTCCAACACATGCAGGATGTGTCACAGAGACTCACTGCGATAGAGGTTAGGCAGCGGGAAACCCCAAGGGGTTTTCAGATTGGTGAGGGATCAGGCACATCCCACCATTTGCCGGAGCATGATGCCACTCAGCATATGGCATCACATACACCCACACGTCCCACCATGCCCACTTTTCTGGATGAAGACATAGGGGCAGGAGCACAGCGGGAGCCGGAGACTGACCCTGACCAGATGGACGCCTACATTGCAGAGTACCTGGCACGTGGACCGGCGATCAGAGATCTTATCTCATTCAGAGATTATGTTCAGCTCCAACGTGATAGTAGACCTCACAACTTTCACAGAGGGAACAGGCGCTCACATGATGGGGGCTTACAGCGCACAGTGGACAGATTCCATCTACCGACATTTGACGGGTCATCCAGGCGCTTAGGAAAAGCTTGGGTGGACAAGTTGGATACCTCTTTCCAGCTTGACCGAGTACCGGAGAGGAAAACCATTAAAATGGTTACCTCGCACTTGGAGGATGAGGACACACAGGATTACAGGGCGTTCGAGGATACACCTAGTGTGACACAGGACTCACCATCATTAGAGACCTCCTTGACCGTGTCGGTTGATATCGTAGTGGAGAAGGTAGAGCCCACCCCAGTAGAGCCATCCATTGAGGTAATGACCGGAGTCGCGTCCGAGTCTTCGGGTGGTAGCAGCACACAGATGGGTGAGTGTCAGGAGATGTATCCACCTTCGATGAGGCACTAGCAGGTACAGAGGTATTGGATGATGGTCGCAGACAGCGGTATCATCGGCTTCGGATGGACCTTCGAGTTTTGAGAGAGAAGGCCACGTCAGTACGGGAGGCCATTTTGGTGTAGGACCAGGAGCTGGAGGGTATGAGAGTGACTTGTGCCAAGTCAGCGGCCAAGTTGGTCCGCATTGGGGAACGACTAGATTCCCTGATGGTACAATCAGAGGGCACGTTGGAGCGTCAGATCATTCCCCTTCAGGCATGCATGGATGGGACTAGCAGTGTTGTTGGGTCATCTCTTTCCGTTGGAGAGAGAGAGGCAGAGCCACCTAGTCAGGTCTCATATGTTGACTTTGATAGCGGTATGAGACGATCAGAGTTGCACAGGGTACAGCATCTACATGTTGAGGTTGGATGGAGAGAGATTTTGAGTTGGTACTCAGTGGAGCGGGCTATGGAGATAGTGATGGATCCGAGTGCAGCTCAGCAGGATTTTCTATGCATGGGGAATACAGGAACCCCAGATTGGCATTGGGATCCAGGAGGGATCACCTACCGTTTCCCAGGCAGATCGGCTGACTATGTCTTGGAGAGTACAGTTGGCCTAGTAGTAGAGCGTGTGCAGTTTCGGTCAGCTCCAGTGGCCAACCAGTTTATGGGCAGACTCCCTAGGTTGTCTTGGCATGACATTCATACACGGGATCACGGGGTGGTCAGCACACCTTGGCAGGAGCTTGTCGGAGGAGGTGGCATGGGCAGGCCACCAGATGGCACCTTGTATGAGGCCAAGGATTCTTCACCTTTGTGTGGGGCACAGAGGACGCAGCGGAGCCGATCAGTGGTGGTAACACTACTGACCCATAGGGAGATTCACTTCTCGGATCCCTCGAGGAGGATTTGCAGTGATGATCCATTTGTCGGCGGGTATAGTGATGCGACGGTGGACATGATGATACCGATTGGTGGTAGTCCGATATGCAGAGGCACAGCTCTAGGACATCACATCCATGGATGTGTGGGAGCCTCTAGCAGTGATCAGTGGACTACTGGTGGACGTGGAGCTACATGGTGGTGTACCGTAGTGTGTGGGACTGCATTGTGGAGTAGGAGTGCCCTACATCACATTGAGAGCACGCGGGGAGTGACAGATTCCTGGACACAGTCAGGGCACGAGACGGTACAGGGTGGTACAGCAGTAGCAGGGGGTATCCAGCAGTATTCAGAGGTATGCCTTAGTGTGCAGTGGCATGTTGAGGAGTACATGGATGACCGGTGGCTTGCGAGGGCGTACGGCGTGGCACAGCAGGGTCTTAGAGTATTGCATCCAGGGAGACTCACAGACAGGGACACTGGGCTTACCTTTGGGGGTATTTCACCCAGGATCGATGAGGAGATAGAGGAGCGATACTTGATGGTATTTGTGGGGACTCACACATCCGACACTCTTCTACATCACTCATGGGCACAACTGATTTTGTTGTTGTCCTTTGGCACTTTGGGCATGAGCAGCAGGGTCCGTGAGGCACACCCAAGATATTTGGATGGCCCTCAACACACTAGGCGAGAGACTTCTCAGCAGTGGCACTGGGTCAGTACGCTAGTTGACAGCCACAGTTTAGGGGATGAGATGATCCTCTGCAGTGGTGGCACATTAGTCATTGCAGAGCCTACGCTTGGGGAGCAGGTCATGAGGGAGACATGCATCATTTTTCCCTCAGGGCATGTTGAGATCATGCATGAGCAGAGGATATTGGGTTCAGCAGAGGTAGCATCCCAGCATGCGTTTGGACTCCAGACATTGTATCGACACTTCATCGAGAGGGTGGATGGCATATTCACTGCAGATGAGGTGGTGGAGGTAGAACAGGAGGGCATTCCTTCTGTATGCCAGGGTGAGGACTCTCTTTCATATAAGTCCATAGGATCAGTTGAGGTTGCTTCTGTGGAGCAAGAGCAGTCATGCAGGTATGATGACAGTAGATTGCAGCCGTATTACAGTGTGCAGGGTGAGCAGTCAGGTGACTGTATAGGAGATACTCTGGGTGATGAGTCACTTGTGACGCTTCAGCTAGAGCAGCACATGAGGGAGCCTGAGTCAGCAGAGGAGGATACTATGGACATCAGGCATGACATTTCCTTGGGTGAGGTCCAGATGGGTGCCCACATTGAGCTTATGATGGATATGTGGCTAGCATTGGGGTCATCCTTTGAGGTGGAGCAGTCAGATGCACAGACACCGAGTACCGTGACAGCAGCTACAGATCCATATCCTCTGGAGATGTTGGAGGTAGATGTGATAGTTTGGCAGTGGGAGATGATTACGGGTTGGCGGCAACCTTCTAGGCAAGTTCCACATGCAGTTGTTGTTGCTACATCAGATGCTTCCTCCAAGATGGACTGGCGGGAGATCATGAGTTGGTACCCTCTTGATGGTACGGTATTCTTCGTAGGGAGCACAGTGGAGCAGGGGCCCTGGGACATAGTAGATGTTACAGATCCCAGTCGGCAGGAGGGCACCAGTTGTCGTTACTTCAGGACTCCTTCCCAATTTCAGGAGAGCAGGATCAGCATGGGATTGAGTCATGACTTGGATCGGAGAGAGGTGATGAGTTGGTATGCAGTTGGAGGGGTAGCATATGCAGCTACAGGTACAACACAGCAGGAGCCCAGGAGCATTGATGCTTATTGGTGGTCTTCACCTCTTAGAGCATTAGTCATAGCCAGAGGCAATGCACAGTCCGAGCCGTGGGACTTGGGCGATTATTCGCCATGGTGGCGATGGGATCCGGGGGGATTATTGGTTGACTGGTACTGTGAGAGGTCACTTTGGGATCCCTGGCATTGAGATATCCCTTCGTATCCGGGTGATGCAGAGGTCATATAGGTTTCAGTGGGACCCAGGCACATTTTGCAGTATCGGTAGGGAGCATCAGCTAGAGAGTAGGCTTGTTCAAGCGTTGCTTGAGGACAAGCAAATTTTGCCGGATGAGGATGCCACTTGGGAGAGCGAGGAGACATTGCAGCATCCATCACTTCAATTGCTTGAGGACAAGCAACGTTTTGCCGGGGGAGACTGTAATATTCCTAATTAGCACCGCTAATTGGAATATTTGATTTTTGTATAGTTTTGCCGACTATAGTTTATTAATAAATAAAAGTGAGAAAAAGGGTCTAACTCACTTAAATAAAATAAAGTGTTTCCCTAGTAGATGCAACGTTGTAACTTAAGGGGAGAGCCAAGGGGGGCCACACACCACGTGGAGGAGCCAATGAGAGAGAGGACGTTGGTTTTGGAGGGAAACCAATGCTATAAAAGGGGGAGGAGTCTCCTTATTTGGGGCATTATTGATATTGTTGATGATATTGAGCTAGACTTCTGTCTACTTGAGCACGCTGGCTGTTTAGTCGGTCTGCAGCACTGTTTAGTGCGACTGAGTGTCTCCGGTCGGAGATCTCACCCTTGGCCCTGGGACTTTGCGTTCGCTTCATGCCTTTCTTTCCGCCCAGGCGTGACTGCGTAAGCCGCACAAGCTCGCCGAGAGCCGAGCTTCATTAAGACTCACCCTCATGGAGGGAGGTGACGTGCCTGAGTTGGAGCTGCTCAAAGGTAGAGATTTCGCAGAGATTCAGCTCATTCCCATGTGGAGGACCACGGCTGCACGCGGGAGATTTTCCGAGAGCTAGTCCCCCCATTTCACTATTTCCACAGGTTCATATAGCTTCTTGAGGGACAGCATTTTTCTAGGATAGTGGAGGCTCTCCTGTGCACGTTCGTATGGTCCGTTTTATGGTTTCTGCTTTGTCCTGTGGTGGTGAGTCTAGGTGGTTGGCCGATTTTCAGCATTTTCCCAAGGGATCACCCTAGCTGGTTTCATTCCCAGCATAGCCACGGCCTTTCCAAGAAATGGGATGTGGCTTGCATGTGCCCATTTCCCGTTTTTTCTCTCGAGAGGGTTCTTCACTTGCCTTGTGCAAGGATAGGTGCACTTGTTCTGATTATCTATTGTACCCATTTATATATATTCTCAGATTAATAAAATGGCTTAGTGTTCTGGTATTTTTATGTGTACTTGCTCTATATTCTAGTTCCGGCATTTTTCCTATATAGTTGCATGTTTGTATTGCTGTGTATTACTGTCTATTTCCCGTTGGGGATATTACAAGAAGGAAGTGTTTGATGATGAGGAGAAGTTGCATCGAACAATAATTGCGGGTAACTTACCTCTAAATCTAAAAAGGCATCACGAAGAGTCACCGGAAGAACAAGGAATAGTTCGGAAACACGAAAAAGTATTCCAAGATCTACCCATAAAAGTGCCTCCCGATATGAAAATCAAACATCCAATAGAAGTCAAGAAAGGGCCTGAACCTGTCAATATCAGATCTTGTCACTATCTCCATCAACAAAAGATTGAACTCGAGAAGATGCTCTACGATCTTTTTAAAATGTGGGAATCAAGAGCTCGCCATTCAAGAAACCCAGGCATTCGTCAACATTGTCCATTATTACGTATGCTTTGAGGACAAAGTATCTTTAAGAGAGGGGCAATGTTATGTATATTTTATTAATTATTAGTTAGATATAGTTATATTAGGTTTTATTAAGTGAAAGGGCATGATCAAGATCATGCCTCTTCACCAAGGGACACCATGAGGCTATATTTAAACCCTCGGTGATTCCCCATTGTAATCATATCTCATCTTTATCAATAATAATATATACTTATTCAAGTTTACCAGAGTTTTTACACTCCATAAGAAACCTGTCAAACCCTGCGTATCACCCTGTATGGTCCATAAAAACATGGCTTGAGCTTCTCAGCTCCCTTCTGCTTCAGTGACGACTGTCGGTATGTCTGCAAACGTAGGTAGACCAAGTCCACTACCTCAAACTGTCTCTCCACCCGACCCCTGTCGGCATACAGCTTCTGCTAATTCTACGCTGTAGCCATGTTATCCTTGAGAGCTCGGAGAATGTCCTGGCTGTCTTGGATCCAATCTTGGGCTCTCGGAGCCTTGCTAGCACCAAACATCACATCAAGAAAAGATAAAGAATGATATCCATATAAGGCATAGAACGGAGACATACCGATGGATATATGATATGTGTTGTTGTAGCAGTACTCCCCCAGATGCAGCCACTTCAGCCACGCTCTCTGCTGCCCACTAACATAGTTACGCAAGTAGCCCTCTAGCCACTTGTTAACTATCTCTGTCTGCCCGTCTGTCTGTGGGTGGTAGCTGGTGCTCAGTGTCAACTCTGTCGCCACCAGCCGGAAAAGCTCCTGCCAGAATCCGCTCATAAAGCAACTGTCCCTGTCACTGATAATGGTCTTGGGAAGACCATGTAACCTGAAGATCTCTCTGAAGAACAACTCTGCCATATGTGCTGTTGTATAGTGTGTGGATATGGCGAAAACGTGTGTGTACTTCGTCAGCCGATCAACGACGACGAATATACAGTCCTTGCCCTGCACCATGGGCAACCCTGTGATGAAGTCCATCGAAATGCTCTCCCATTTCCCCTCCAGAATGGGAAGAGGCTACAACAAACCTGCTCGATGGCTCATCTCTCCCTTGTTTCTCTGGCAAACCTCACACTCCCTGATATGTTGGAGCACGTCCTCCTTGAGGCCCTTCTATGAGAACCTCTCTCTGATGGCCCTGTAGGTTTTGGTAAACCCTTGATGGCCGGACAATGGTGAATCATGTGATAGCTGAAGTATCTTCTTCTTGAGCTAGGAGCCCTCAGTCAAGAAGATCCTATATCTGTAGTAGATGATCTCATCTATCACCCTGTATCTATCATCTGTCACTTGACCATCCAGAACCTCACAAGCAAACCTGTCCTTGGAGTACTCCACCAAAAATCGAGCCCTCCAATCTGTATCCAAACTCATCAGAGACAACGTGGCTGGTCTATGTGAAAGTGCATCGGCTACCACGTTGTTCTTTCCCTTGACATACTCAATGTCAAAGTCATAAGCCTGGATCTTGCTGACTCACTTCTGCTGCCTCTCCTGTAGCTGTTTCTGCTCCAAAAAGAACCTCAGGCTGTTGTGATCAGTCCTCACCCTGAACCTGTTACCCACCAGGTACTGCCGGAATTTGGCCAATGCATGCATAATGGCCAACATGTCCTTGTCATATATAGCATACAACCGCTCATGAAGAAGGAGCTTCTGGCTCTCATAGGCTATAGGGTGGCCTCCCTGCATCAACACTGCGCTGATCCCCTCTCCCGACGCATCACCCTCCAAAACAAAAGGTTGCGTAAAATCTGGCAACGCAAGCACTGGGCACCTGCTCATAACCTCCTTGAGCTTGTCAAAGGCTCGCTGCACTATATCTGTCCAACTAAATGCCCCTTTCTTCATCAGATCTGTTAGGGGTGCAGCAAGCTGAGAGAAACTCTTGACCAACTTCCTCTAATAAGTACAGATACCAATAAATCTTCGAAGCTCCGTCACGTTTCTCAGCTCTGGCCAATCTCTGATGGCCTTGATCTTCTCCTCATGGACTCTCACTCCGTTCACCCCTATGATGTGTCCCAAGTACAGCATCTCTGTCAACCCAAACTCACATTTGGAGAGCTTAGCATAGAACTGCTGCTCCTCCAACATATGCAGTACTGTCTCCAGATGCTGAAGATGCTCCTCCCAAGTCCTACTGTACATAAGGATATCATCAAAGAAGACCAACACAAACTTCCTCAAGTAACTGCGGAAGATGTGATTCATGCATGACTGGAAAGTAGCTGGTGCATTGGTTAGCCCAAAGGACATCACCAAGAACTCGAAGTGGCCATAGTGACACCTGAAAGCAGTCTTGGGAATGTCCTGCTCCCTGACGTGAATCTGATGGTATCCGGATCTCAAATCAATCTTTGAGAAGAACTGTGCTCCCCTCAACTCATCCATCAGCTCATCAATCCTCGGTATAGGGTACCTGTTCTTCAGGGTCTTTTTGTTCGGGGCCCTGTAATCAATGCACATCCTCGATGTGCCGTCCTTCTTCTTCACCAATACCACAGAAGAAGCAAAAGGACTGGTGCTCGGTCGAATGTGTCCAAGAGCCAGCAACTCCTGCTCTCTGCCTGTAGCTGCTTCTGCTCCAAAAAGAACTTGAGGCTGTTGTGATCAGTCCTCATCCTGAACCTGTTACCCACCAGGTATTGCCGGAATTTGGCCAATGCATGCATAATGGCCAGCATGTCCTTGTCATATATAGCATACAACCGCTCATGAAGAAGGAGCTTTCGGCTCTCATAGGCTATAAGGTGGCCTCCCTGCATCAAAACTACACTGATCCCCTCTCCCGATGCATCACCCTCCAAAACAAAAGGCTGCGTAAAATCTAGCAACGCAAGCACTGGGCACCTGCTCATAACCTCCTTGAGCTTGTCAAAGGCTCGCTGCACTGTATCTGTCCAACTAAATGCCCCTTTCTTCATCATATCTGTTAGGGGTGCAGCGAGCTGAGAGAAACTCTTGACGAACTTCCTGTAATAAGTACAGATACCAATAAATCCTCGAAGCTCCGTCACGTTTCTCGGCTCTGGCCAATCTCTGATGGCCTTGATCTTCTCCTCGTGGACTCTCACTCCGTCCACCCCTATGATGTGTCCCAAGTACAACATCTCTGTCAACCCAAACTCACATTTGGAGAGCTTAGCATAGAACTGCTGCTCCTCCAAAATATGCAGTATTGTCTCTAGATGCTGAAGATGCTCCTCCCAAGTCCTGCTGTATATAAGGATATCATCAAAGAAGAGCAACACAAACTTCCTCAAGTGATTGCGGAAGATGTGGTTCATGCACGACTGGAAGGTAGCTGGTGCGTTGGTTAGCCCAAAGGGCATCACCAAGAACTCAAAGTGGCCATAGTGACACCTGAAAGCAGTCTTGGGAATGTCCTGCTCCCTCACGCGAATCTGATGGTACCTGGATCTCAAATCAATCTTTGAGAAGAACTGTGCTCCCCTCAACTCATCCATCAGCTCATCAATCCTCGGTATAGGGTACCTGTTCTTTAGGGTCTTTTTGTTCAGGGCCTTGTAATCAATGCACATCCTCGATGTGCCGTCCTCCTTCTTCACCAATACCATAGAAGAAGCGAAAGGACTGGTGCTCGGTCGAATGTGTCCAAGAGCCAGCAACTCCTGGATGGCCCGCTCAATCTCGTCCCGATAGGTCTTAGGATGCCTATAAAGGGTGGTAATAACGGCCTGAATGCCCTTCTCTAGCTTTATAGTGTGCTCAAACCCCTGATCCGGTGGGTGACCTGGTGGAATCTCCCCAAACACCGTGGCATACCTGTCAAGGATGGACTGTATCTCCAGATGCACTGTCTGCCCTGTAGTCCCTGCCTCTGATGCACGCAGCTCTACTGCCCACTCTATGTCTCCCTTCCGGAAGTCTGCCTCCATCCGGTGAGCTGAAACAGTCTGAGGCGGATATGTGTGCTGACCCCGTATCTTCTCATGCCTCCCGGTCTTCTCATCATCCCACTCCATCTCCAAGGCCTTCCAATCCGTGGTGACCTTCCCTAGAGTGATAAGCCACTGTACACCCAATATCATGTTGGTGTCCGGAATGCTGACCACGAAAAAGTGGTCAGTCAATGTGTAGGTGCCCATCGTCACTGACAACTTTGGAACATATCGGGCACACTGCATAGCCTGATCTCCTGGGACCAAGACTGAAAACCCATCGAAGCTCTCTGTTTGTATGCCTCTCCGCTTTACCATCTGTGCATCGATGAAGTTGTGGGTTGCCCCATTGTCCACCAGTACTGACACTCGCTGCCCACGTACTGTCCCACGTACGCGCAGAGTCATGTACTTGGGAACTCCTCGCAATGCTGCAAGGGTCCCTCCGGTAGGTGCAAAGGTCGCACCTCCTGCTCCTTGGGGTGGAGGTGGCAAAGGATCCTGCGCTGCATGACTACCTCCTGCCTCCATGTCATCATTCTCATCCTCTTCCCCGCTACTCTCGGAGAAGACCTCAATAAAATGTGCTTTGCCAGCAGCACATCTCTGTCCTGGCGCCCACGGCTCCTGACAGGTAAAGCACAACCTATTCTTCTTCAACTCCCTCCTGGCATCATCATCTAGCTGTACCCTACCCTTATTCCCCTTCGGAGGCGGAATCCTCACATCCTTTCCCTTTGGCTGGAAAGCCTGTCTCTGGGGGTAAGGTGTGCTTGTCCTGGGTAAGGCATCCTGCAAATCCCGGGTCCTGCCAATGGCGTCCTAGAGTGTGGCTGGTCTAGTGGATCTGACTAGACCCTGAAGTGGCTCTACTAACCCCTCAACAAACATGTAGATCATCCGTGCTGCGAATAGATCTGGCACCGTCACTGAAATCCTCAGGAAATCTACAATATACGTCTCCGGGCTCCCGGTCTGTTTGAGCCTCGTCAGCTCAACAAAGTGCTCCTCTGGATCCCTCCGGTCAAACCTCTCTATCAACCTCCGAGTGAACTCGGCATAGTTAGTCACTGTGGAATGCCCGAGTGTAACCATCCCATGGAACCACCAATCCTGAGCCTCGCCATCCAAATGCAGCGTGGCCACCTTGATGGCCTCCGTCTTTGCCATCTGGTTGAGCTGGAAATATATGTCCAGCTTCTCCACCCAAGACTTTGTCGAACTGTTTGATGAACCATCAAACGCAGGCAAATGGAATTGGCTCGTTGTACGTTGGGTGTCTCCATCATGATAATGTCGGTGCCCTCTGTGATGGTCGCGGGGTCTGCTGTCCCGCTGGAGCTAAACAAAGTCTCTGAATGAAAGGGCATCCATGAACTCCTGCCCATATGCCTTGTATTCAGCAAAATAATCACCCATGTGGCTAGGCTCTAGCTCCTGCTGTGCTCCTGCCCCTGTGTCTGCACCCAGAAAGTGGGCATAGTGGAACGTGTGGGTGCATGTGATGCCTGGTGCGGAGTGGCATCCCGCTCCTGCAAATGGTGGGATGTGCCCGACCCCTCACCAACATGGAAACCCCTTGGGGTTTCACGCTGTCTAGCCTCCACAGCAGTGAATCTCTGACCCATCATCCCGATTTGCCTCGCCAGATCCTGCACTGATTTGAGGAGTGCTTCCCCAAACTGTTTTGCATTACTATCATTTGCCACTGGCTCCCCCTGTTCTGCGTCTACCACAGGCCCCTCCTGTTCTGCGTCTATCACAGGCTCCTCCTGTTCGACGTCCACCACCCGAATGCAGTCACCCTCTCCATAGGTGTTCTCCAACCTATGCTCAATATCTCTGTACTTCCTACCTCTGTAGCAGATGTATGGTTTCTCCCTTGGTGTCATAGACAACTAGCTCCACAGGCTGAGCCAGATCTATGCTCTGATGCCACTGTAATATCCATTTTCAGGGATATCTCTCAAACACAAGCAAACTCCAACAAGAGATGGACTGGGAGGGCGTTACCAGATATCTCACCTTTGAAAAGAGGGTGAGATCTGGAGGCTACTGGCCCTTTCCAGACTCTGTCTAATAGTATGGGAAAAACACACCAAGTGGTATACTATCTGGAATGCTCAAAGAGAGAAATAAGAGTAGTGCAAGCATACAATAGCATATGTAGAACATGTAACAGATACTCAGAAATATAGAGAGAAAGCTAAGCCATTTTATTATACTGAGAATAGAAATGAGCACAATAGGTGATTAGAGTGATGGCACCTAGACTTGCATCAGGCAAGTGAAGAAAAGCTTTCAGAATGACAAAGAAATGACTGCTCTCTGATCTACGTCCAAGCTGTCGGAGAGCTGATGTGCTGCTGCTACTACTGGAACCAAAATGAGTATTTGGGGTTGCTCCCCTACTCGGAAAAAGCTGAAACTCTGGAATCCACCCCTACTCACCAAACCCAGAAAAGCCCAAAGAGCGTTTCTGAAATAGCCAACCCCCGAAAATCACCCCCTTGAGGATCTACGCTATCCTCCAAGGCTCTGCACTGACACTGAAGGGAATCCACCAAAATACTGCCTCAAACTCTGCCAAAATCCTCCAATAGGCAAGGGCTGGCCCCTAGCTCAATCTCAAAGCTCGAAACCTCCAAAAGAAACCCAATCCGGAGCTCCCAAGAAATGAACTGCGTCCTCCCTCTTAAGTCTACGCAGTCAGTAGATGCCAAGCTCCACCACCAAGCCTCAACTCGATCCTCCGGCAATAATACTAATGGGACTACCTCACCCGAGCAGGCACTCGAAGTCCCCTGGGGCTGAGGGTGAGATCTCCAAACGGAGACACTCAGTGCACTAAACAGTGCTGCAGACTAGCTAAACAACCAGCGTGCTCAAGAAGTCGAAGTGACCAGCTCAATATTATAAACATCGAATGACCAAAATGAGGAGGCTCTCCTCCTTTTATAACATTGGCCTCTCTCTTAAACATTAGGCCCATCATCTCCAACGTAGCCTCTCTTGGCCCCACGCTGCCAACTCAACCTGCGCAGTCCCTTCACGTGCTCTAGTGGGTCCCCTCTCTACGTGGTCTCTTTGCCCCCCCTTGGCCCACTTAAGTTACAACGTTGTGTCTACTAGGGAGTGAACTTTATGTTTAGAGTGAATTATGTCCCCCTCTACTCACTTTTATTTATAATTTAACTATAGTAGGCAAAATTGATCAAAATTAATATTTCCAATTAGCCATCGCTAATTGGGAATATTACACGCTCTCGTTACCAAACCGCTGTTTTCCTCCCAGGCTATCTGAGGTCAATCTCTCCGGTCCCCAGATCCAGAAGACAAGTCTTCTGGCCCCTGTGCCCAAAACTCCAATAACAATCAAGATCACTCCATGACTCTGTTAGGACTCACTTCTCATATCTCCCATAGTTAGAACTCCTCTGACAGCATTCGGGTCAGTTTTTCCACCTCACTAACCCATGCCCATTAAGTACCCCCCCTTCTCCTTTTATACAAAAATCCCCTAACATATTTATTAAAATATCCTCCTTTTCATAAATATCTTAGATTCCTAAAATATCTTAGATTTATTAAAATATTATTATTTAATAAATATCTTGGATTTCTAAAATATTTTAGATTTATTAAAATATTATTATTTAATAAATATCTTGGATTTCTAAAATATCTTAGATTCATTAAAATATTATTATTTATCATTAACTATCATCATTTAGTAAATATCTTGGATTTTATTCAAATATCATATTTTATTTGCGTAAGTCAATGCTTTTACTTTCCTTTGAACAAAATATTAGTTATATTATGATAATGGTAGGTATAACTTTTACCTTACGATACATTCATTATATTCCGTTGAGTTAGGTATTTACTCAATACTTCAATAATTCACTCATTACTCTACACTGAGAGTTTTCATAATTGATTAGTGCATGTACTAGTGTAGTGCACATGATACATGCATATGTAGCTATCACATGTAGGTCTCATATGCATGCTAATATTTCTATGTTCCATATAATTCGAGTTGGGTCATTACAACTGCAACAACTGTACTACAACTCCCTCTCAATTTGCTGCATTTGTGCTGCTCATAACACTACCACTGCTGATCTGCTGCGCTGCAACTTCAGTTGTTGAGAGAAACAACTGAATCTCCTGCCCAATCTTTGACAGACAAGTCAGTTGCACTGCATCCTCATCACTGAAGCTCCATAGGCTGCTGATTTGTGCTGGCATCTGAAGGATGATGCACAACAACAGCTCTGCACTGAGTAAGCAGACTCTCTCTGCACTGCTGAAGTCACATCAACCGCTTATGCTGAAATCCCTCACGCTGCTGCCTTGCTGCGCTATCCTCCTGAAGCCTCCACGTTGCTGCAACTCTGCTCTGCGTTGCTGAAGTCACATCAGCCCCTACGCTGCAGTTGCCTCTACGTTGCTGCTGCATCTGCACTGCGCTGCTCCTTCTAGCCTTCAGATTTGCCTCTTCTTCATCCGTGATCTCTGCACCCACTGCTCTACTTGTCCCGCTACTGTCTTAAGGTTGCCTTAGCTCGCATGTGATCCAAGAGATGAGCTGCTCAAGGATCCCGCCTTCATTCTATAGCTCCTCTACAGATCTATGTTGCCCCACTTTCGTGGTTCATGAGCGCTCATGGCTGCATCATCTTCTGACCCATGATCCACCATAGTAGCCTTGGAAGAATAAGCTTCCTTGTCTCTTTTCTTCTGAGGACAATTGCTGGCAAAATGTCCCATTTCACCACACTGGAAGCACTTGATCTTAGACAGATCCTTCTTCATTCCCTGCTGCCTCTTTGATGCCAAGGCTGCATCTTCCTCATCTTTCTTCTTCACTTTGCTCGATCCCGTGCTGTACTGCTTCTTGGTGAATTTGCAGAGTTCTTCTTGATGCAGAATTGCCCACAAGCTGTCCCAATCTAGGAGGTCCGCTCTGCCCAAGATACTTTGGACAAAGGTTTCCCACTCATCTGTGACTGCATTGAGAGCAATCCTGACCATCACATCGTCTTCCACCTTAGCACCCATTGCAGTCAACTGATCTCTCATCGACTACAATATGAAGAGGAAATGTTCCATGTCTTCTCCCTTGATCATCATGAATGACCTCATCCGAGTCTCCAACAACATGTTCCTTTGGACAAATTTTCCCTCATATAGGGAAGTTAAGGCCTTCCACATCTCATTAGCTGTCTTCTTCTCAGCTATGTGTGGGACAATATGGTCCTTAATTCCATCCATGATTAGCCGCTTGGCATGCCCAACAACTTCATTATGCTTCCATAGGAGATCTGCATTGGTCGGTGTGGCCAGAGTTTGCTTTGCATGGTCTCTTAGATGATATGCCTCTAGGATTATCAGGATCCTAGCCTTCCAAACTGAGAAGTTGGATAGGCCATCCAATCTGTCCTGATCACACAGTCCATGAGTAGCCATCTGCTCAGAAATGTGTCGGAATTTCCCTTTCTCTTTGCTAGAGAACTGGATCTAAGGCCTGTTATCGCTTGCCGCCTACACCTACCTACAGTTAGTAGGAAAAGCCTTCAACCGCACAGGTGTGGTTGGTGGCAAGGAACTCAGAGAAGGGGCTGTCACCTATTCCCGACTCTCTTCGTTTAAGCTATCTCCTAGGTTAGCTAAGGGGAGTGGTCCCTAAAGGAAAACTAAGTTAAAGATGTGAGATTTTTAGGAGAATTGTTTAGAAGGAATTACTTATCAAGGATGACTCGATTCCAATATGTAAACAAGCATATAAGTATATGAGCAATATTCCATGACGTGTTCAAAATATAGACCAGTGCTTTAAAGTAGATAACAAATGTTTGCTCAAAAATAAAATTCAAGATATAATGACAATAATCCCACAAAGGAGGTGTTAGACCAAGATCACAATATGCAATTAAATTTGCAACACCAAATAAGGGTATTTGCCAATGAAACGAGATATATCAATCATCAATAAGCATAATGATCATTAAAATGACAACATGCAATGAAGTTGTATGTAGAAGCAAATTTCCAAGTACCATAGAATTAAACTTGTTGCAAAATTTAAGGAATTAAAATGCTTGCATCCAAAGTGCTTCTTAAGATAATATTTGCATGTGAATCTTTAAAGCATTAAAATAACAAAAAATTTGGGAACTTTGCAAGTAAATGTGATGAGATAGTGCTTTTGGTTTATTTTATTAATTAGTTCTAAAGCAAGGTTACAATTGAACTCTAATCCTCAGACATCACCCTCGCCCAAATATTTGGATCTCACAGTGAGGAGTCCATAGAGGTAGAGGCTCCCTAAAACGTCTATTCAACCAAGTTAAGTTGGAGGTAAATTTTAGAGATGCAAGTCTAGTATGAAAATTGAAGTGCCTAAATGACATGAAAGTGAGTTTGCAAGTGCTATGTAAAAGATGGAGATGATTCAAGTAAATATGCTTCATAGTTAGAACAATAACTCAAGTTGCCATAAATTGAAAGTGCTATGCTTCTTAACTTGTAGTATATTGTGAAACTTATCCAAATGATAAATAGATCACAAAACATAAGTAAGTGATGGAAAATGAGATTGAAAATTAAGAAATTAAAGGACTATGTGATTTGTGTTACTTCCCATTTAGAGCATGCATATGTGATGTGAAAGAAAATGGAAATGTCAAAACCACTAAGTCAATCCATCTACAAATTCTCTCCTTTGAAATGGAGAGATAGGGATGCCAATGGGTAAAACCCACGCTCCCACAACAAAAACAGAAATTTTTATTAATTTTACAAGAATGAAATGACCATGAGGCCTTTTCTAAACCAAGGAAAGTCTTTACAAATAAAAATTGAGACCATATACTTTTCCTTGATGAGAATTTCTAAGAACTCAAAATAAATTCAGACTTTACAATAGGAGAAGAGAAGCTAAGCCTCTTCTATGCCCACAACCAAAGAAGAGAGAGTTATCTTCCTCATTTGAAATTCAGCCCAAAGGTCCTGCAACAACTTGTTAGTAATTTCTTGTAGTTGTCCACTCAAGCTGTCACAAGAAAAAAATCAAAAGAGGGCTACAAAACCAATCAAATATTACATAGATAAAATTACAAAATATTGCACAACAATTTACAAGGAGCTAAGCCAAAGAGTTCAAGTAAAATCTCCTCTTTGCTTAGTCATATTCAAGCTCTTAGATAGCAAATGAAAGCAATGAAGTATACTGTTTTAAAAGATATTCAAATGTAGAAGTATTTGGTTTGTATACAAGCTATGTCTCAAAACCCCTGCAAAACCACTTTGTAAGATAAGACTATGAAGGTTCAAAGAACAAATGAGAGCTCCTTTGAGAATGTATCAAGAGTGGGTTGGTCTCTCCAAAGACTTCCCCCAACACTTGATTATTTGATCCCAACAAGATGTTCCCTCTACAAAACTTCAATCAAGAATTAGTTCCATATAGATCTAGCAATAAACAATGATAAGAAACTCTAGAGATTTATTTGAAACCAACTAGAGCATTCCATACCTAGAGCATACTCCTAAATCAAATGTCAATGTAAGATAGCTCTACATTAACAAATCTACAAAAGCATATGAAAACAAATTAGATCAAAGCATGAGTAAAAGGAATTATACCAATGATCAACAATTCCTCACACTCCAAAAGGAGGAACACCTCATGAATGAAACCCCAAAGTCTTTATTGATATTTTTGAAAGTGTACAAGGCAGCAACGCTTCCGCAAGCACAATAGCTAGTAAACAATGATTACAATATGAGAGCCCATGGCTCCATTATATAGAAAGTTGGGAGCAAATCTCAATGAAAAACCATATGCCAAGTGGTGAGAGGGAGGAGATCTCAAGGCAAATTTGAATTTGGTAAGCGGAGCTCCAATGCCAAGTGTAAAAATCGAATTCTGGCAAGTGGACATCATTTTCTTCTTCCCTTATGCGCCAAATTCGAATTTTATGATGGAATGACATGTGTATATGGTTGGTAACCCATGTGAGGACATTTTCCCACAAAAATCTCCACCAAATATTCTCCCAAATCCTCCCAAATATGCACTAACTTCACAAATTCGAATTTCCAAGTAAGCAACTCTCATTTAATGCTGGAAATTCAATTTTATTTGAACACATTTCTTTTCCTTTATTTTAGGAGTCCATATCACCTTGGGAGTTCACTTTAACTCCTCCATAATTTTCCACCTCATTTAGCATGTGTGGATATTTGTTTTTCTCCATTTATTTAATTTCTGGCTTAATAAATTGCCAGATTTCCCACTAAATTTAGGAAAAGTGGGTTTTGAGGGTTCAAAACACATTTTTAACCCCTCAAAGTGTGTCATAGTAGAAAGTTGAGCGTGAGAGGTGTAATTTTGATTACTCATACCCCATACAACTTCTCTAAACAACACTTATTACAATTCAATTACAATTTTTATTGCAATTTTCAACTTGCGGGAAATCAAAAAAATTAAAAAATCACTACCTAGACCTAACCAAATTCCACGAATTTTTTTGTGTGATCTAGTATGGTAATATACATCGACTTTAGACACTAGGAGTCACTCAAGGCCTCACCATCAAGCCGTACTCCGGCTTTGGGGTAAAATTAAAGGAAAAAACTCAATTAATTATTAACTCCTAGTAGGGAGATGATAATTAACCAAGTAAAAAAAACCTCCCAGAGTAATACTCACTTGTTGGCAAGGTCTCAGGCTACCTAGGCCTGTTACAGACTCAATACTGACTCAAAACTCATCATTACTAGCATCACTTATTACAATTCCCCGTAGGGCATGGAATCTGGGTACAAAAGAAAATGATAAGAAGTAGAAGTAGAGTTTAAAAACTCTGTTGAACTGTTGATATCTGATGATATCTGATGGTACAAATGTCTCCTGATTCATCCTTGGGCACGGAGTCTTCTCATTATCATCAGGTGCCACTCCAGTGGTCAACATTTGGCTCCATATGGAGATGCATGCTAGATATGAAGTGATAGTATGCAAGAACCTGGAATCTGCATCCACCGACCAAAGATATATATTAGCAGTATCCATTCAAAATATCATAAATAAAATCAAGTAGAGTAATGGAAATTTATTCTAGGAAACATAAATAACAATTTATTCATGAAATAAAACTACTTAAACAAAATTTACAAGGGATAGGGTTAGGAATATGATACACATGATGCCCCATGGCATCAAATTTCTTCGATGAAATTCATCTTGAGAACCTGCCTACTCACAGGCAAATCTATAGGCTCTTTCTCTGATGTGCCTTGTCCAATTCTGACTATCTTAGGACTATGACTTGCCCCACTGTTAACCTGTTTGTGGCCATCAGATACACCAAACCTATTCCTTTTCCTTTTTCGACTTTTGATGCGTTGAGGTTTGATCCTGCTCAAAATTGGTGATTCATTTTTTATATCATTTTTTTTTTTTTTTCGTTTTTTTCTTTTCTTCTTGGTTAGTTGCGATGGTGATGATGATGCAATCATTGTCAATCCAACTGCTCTGTCTTGAAAATGCTCTGATGGAAGATTTGAAGTACCCAAGCCTTTTGAGCTATGCTTAATCTCTTCATTTTGAATCCGTTCTGTTAAGGGGGGAAGAAAATTTGTCAACACAACATCACTTCCTGTCTGGCATGATCTATAGATAATCTCATTGTTGGGTCTCCTTGGATCCTCAACATGATATCTTTTCTCTAACTCCCGATCAAGTCTGACAAAGGTATCATTTGGCATGGGGATGGTGACATATGATAAATCCATTTGAAGGCTACCACCTAAATCTGATGCCCATTTTCTTGATAGGAGCATTCCCCATGAATCAAGAACATCTATCACAACAATATCCATAGTCATTATTTTGTCTGGGTATGCAACTAGGAAAACCTGTAAATCTTTAATTATCCCACACACTTCAATTCTTTTAGAATCCATTGAACATATGTTGTGATAGGGCCTAGATACCCTTAAATTCAGTTGCTCCATGACTTTCTCGGTCATGACATTTGATGAAGCCCCTAAATCAAGCATGCAGTTGTGTAAAAGACGATCATTCACTATCAAAGAAACATAAAATGGTAGATGATCTTCGTTCCTCACATAACAGTTCATACTTTTCAATACAATTTCTTCATCTTCTTGTTCATTATTAGGCTTTTCTTCTCTTTGAGTAACTTCAATTACACTTAGTAACTTGGCCCTTTGAGATGGTATCTTTAAAAGCTCTATCACTGGGATAGAAACCTTTGCATTATTCACCCAATTGCCCAAGTCAAAATTTAATTCTGAAGTAGGAGGAGAAAAATTTCTGTGATTATTCCGGTCTTGAATATCCCTTCGCTGATAAGTCATCCCTTTGTGTTTTGCCATAGCAAGAATTTGTCCAGATGTAGGCTTTTCCCCAAAAATCTTAGTGACTTTGTCAAAATTTGCAATCATATTGTCAACCCCAAGAATATTAGGACTATGGTCAATCTCTTGATTACTTTCAATGGTATATATTTGATCTTCCATGGAGAACATATTGATTTGACCACTAGTTCCTACATGTTCTTCTCCCAACATGCTACCTTCCATAATTCTCTTTACATATGGGCATGTGGCTTCTTCATGGAACTCATTACATGGCCTACAAAAAGGGGGAATTTGATCTACCACGTTGGTGGATTCCAATGGATTTGGAGGCCTATAATATTGTTGAGGGTCTTTATTCTTTTGCCATCCATTATTTGGCCTAGGTTGGAATCTTTGCACTTGCGATCTTTCCATGGCCATCAATCTACTTTGCATGGCTTGCATTTCTTTAGTGTGGTTTGCTTCCATGCTTTTGATGAGTTGAGTTAATTCCTTAATAGAATCATGTGTAGTGTCTTCCTTGGCCTTGCCTTTGGAATCATTCGATTTCGATGGCCCTCTAGTGAAACCAGGAATCTCAGATTTCCCAGATTGCTTTCTGGCCCTCTCCATTTTCAAGGCTTCAGTTTGAGCTACACCCAAAGTTGCAGGCTCCTTTCTTCTCAATTCATAAGCAGTGTCAACACCAAAAGAATCTAGATAGGAACATAAGAGAAATTCATCAAGAGGTTTAACAGTAGTAGGCATGCTTTTAACCAATTCATTGAATCTCTTGTTAAACTCCTCCATGGTTTCATTCTCATTCTTCTTCATGGTGCTAATGGCACTGATCAAATGACTATTCTCTCTTCTCTCTCCATACTTTCCCATGAAAGCATTAACAATCACTTGTAAAGAATCATACGAGTTAGCAGGTTGCTCAGTGAACCAATCAAGAGCATCCTCTTCCAATGAGAGAACGAAAAGCCTCATCTTTACATCCTCATAGTTAGCAACGTTACACCACTTAAAGATGCAAACATTAAAGTTCTTCACATGTGATGCAATGCTAATGGCATTGTTACCTTGAAAAGAAGGCAACCTTTCAATAGTCAGGGATATTGTGAGGATAGCCATTAATGTTAGCAAAGTTACAAGGAGAAAAAAGATCATTCTTGATGTTAGGCTCAACTTGTTCTTGAAACAACAAATGAATGTCAGAAATAGCCTCTTGCCCAAGACTAGCAAGAGCTCTACTACGAGAAAGTCTATTTAACCTCTCTCTAAAAGCCATTTCAGGATCAGGAGAGGGGCTAACTAGACCACTTGAATTTCTCCTAGTAGAAACTCTTGCAAAATTAGGATTGAGTGGAGTCACCACTTGAGCAAGAATCTAAATCTAAAATTCAAATATGCCAAAACTTAAAGTTAGTCGTTTTCCCAAGCACAAGAAGACTTGTCCCCGGCAACGGCGCCAAAAAATGTTATCGCTTGCCACCTACACCTACCTACAGTTAGTGGGAAAAGCCTTCAACCCCCCTTAGCTAACCTAGGAGATAGCTTAAACGGAGAGAGTTGGGAATAGGTGACAACCCCTTCTCTGAGTTCCTTGCCACCAAGCACACCTGTGGGGTTGAAGGCTTTTCCCACTAACTGTAGGTAGGTGTAGGCGGCAATCGATAACAAGGCCCTTGGCGAAACAGGCACCTGCTGCTCCCTCTAACAACTGATTTCCCTCCTTGGAAATCTACCAAATCAACAATGATTCAGCTCTCTTTGATCCTTTGATCAATTTGCAAGTTTCTTTGGCTAGAAACTCTCTGAGAAGCTGATCTCCTCCTGCTCTGTCACTTGTGCTTAGGCTAAAAATCTGAAAACTTCAGAAATTTAACCCCACCAGCACCTTTTGAATTTTTGCAGCTATGCTTCAGGCTCTTCTGGATCTGACAGATTCAGATCTCTGTCACACTGGCTGGCTTCAGACTAATCCAACGTTGTCTCTGAGCTTCCTTTGCGCAGTAAATGTGTGGGCTTGCTAGGAGACAGCGTTAGACTGCGTTACCCTGCCCTTTGCATAACCCTGCCTCTGAAAACTGCATTGTCCCTTTAGATCTGCCCTTCTGCTGCTTTCTGCCGCAAGAACCTTCAGTCTTTTGCTGGTGACCCTCCTAGATTTGAAATTGCTCTGATACCATGTGAAAATTTCTGAATGTTACACTTATGCATAAATCTACTGTTAGATCTGGTTATGCTCCTCCTACTTAATTAAGTTATTAAGCTGAAAATTCAGATTAATATCGAAGCAAAAGACATAACAGACTTTCACCAGTTTAGATCTAGAAAAAATACATGCACACATAGACAAAGTGACACAGTGATTTTCTGGACAAATAGTCCTCAGAAAAACCCAATGTGGGAAAACCGGTCTTTTAGCTGCTGGAAGGTTTTATTATTAAGAATTTTCTAAATACAACAACTTTGGGTTGCAGATCTGGAAAACCTGACAGAGAAATAATAGATATGCAGCTCTCTGGCTGTTCTGAAGCCAAAATAATGACTGATCCACACCCTCAAACGGGATTTACAAGACTCAGCTAAAATTAGCCCCTAGAAACCCCAGCGCTGCCCCTCAAGCCCCTGCGTCCCTCAATGCTGGCCTAGAAAGGGTTGCGTTACCCTAGACTGGGTGACGCAGTCCTTACGCTGCCCCTTAGGGTCTCTGGGTAACCCCTGAGGGCTTCCAATTGAATCACGTTGTCCTGTGAGGGACTGCGCAACACCCGCGTAGCATAGTTGTTGCCCTCTGTGCTACTGCTCTCCTGCTTCTTTGTGCTGCCTCTCTGAGCTGATCTTTGCCTCTCGCTGATTCTAGACCCTGGGATCAGATCATCCCTTGGCCTAAATTCCCCTCTCTGCAGTTGAAACACTTCTGGGAATTCTTCGCAAACCCGCCCTAGAATCTCAGCTTAGCTTCAGTGCTCTGTCTCTGTGTATCTTTACAAATAACCCCAAGCCTTTCCTTTATACTTTTCTCGTTGGGAAACCAACGACCATTATCAGATCTTGAATCAATGGTTAAGATTAAAAGAAAGCTTGATCCGTGTGACTTAAGACAATTTCATCACTTGTTTAATTTAATTCACTTTAATTATTTCATTTTCCTAAGTTTATACTTAGGAAATACATTAAAATAATTAATTAATTAAATATCTCCTAAACCAGATGAAATTTCCCAAATTCCTTTCTGGGTCTTGTAGATCAAGTGTACTCTAGCCCCTCCACAAAATTTGGGAGCTAGAGCACAACTAATGCTACCCCAAGTACACAAAATCTCAACAAGAGCATCATAACTGTACAAAGCACGAAATTGAGACATACCTATAGACATGTGGAAGGTGGTGTTGTAGCAGTATTCCCCCATGTGTAGCTACCTCAAGCATGTCTTCTTCTACCCTGTGACGTAGTTACACAAGTAGCCCTCCAGCCACTTGTTAACTATCTCCGTCTGGCCATTTGTTTGGAGATGGTAGCTCGTACTAGGAGTGAGCTTTGTACTCGCTAGCCAGAATAGCTCCTGCCAAAATCCGCCCATAAAACGATTGTCTCAGTCATTGAAAATGGCCTTGGGGAGGCCATGCAACCAGAATATCTCTCTGAAGAACAACTTGGCCACCTGTGAGGCTGTGTACTTGGCCGAGATCGCGAAGAATTGTGCATACTTCGCCAAGCGATCAACAACCACGTAGATGCAATCCTTGCCCTGCAGTGCGGACAACCCAGTGATGAAATCCATCGAGATGCTCTCCCATTTCCCCTCAGGGATGGGAAGTGGCTGAAGAAACCCTGCTAGATGTGTCATCTCTCCCTTGTTTCGCTGGCACAACTCACACTCTTGAATGTGTTGCAGAACATCATCCTTGAGGCCCTTCCATGAGAACCTCTCGCTGATGGCCTTGTGAGTCTTTGTGAATGCTTGGTGCCCTGCCAATGGTGAATCATGGGCTGCATGTAGGATCTTCTCCTGCAACTGGGAGTTGGACACTAGATAGATCTAGTCTCAGTAGTATATAACTCCATCCATCACCTGGTAGTGGTCATTTGTCACCTGTCCCTCCAGGACTTTGCATGCAAAGCGATCCTTGGAGTACCCTACCAACAAATGAGCCTTCCAATCCAGCTCAATGCTCATTAGTGAAAGAGAAGTCGGCCTCCTGGACAACACATCAGCTACTACGTTGTGCTTTCCCTTGACATATTTGATGTCAAAATCATAGGCCTGAGTCTTACTCACCCACTTTTGTTGGCTCTCTTGCAACTGCTTCTGCTCTAGAAAGAATCTGAGGTTGTTGTGGTTTGTCTTCACCCGAAATCTGTTCCCCACTAAATATTGCCTGAACTTGGCTAGCGCATGCATGATGGCTAGCATCTCCTTGTCATCGATGGGGTACCTCACGAGGCAATAACTTCTGACTCTCGAAAGCTATGGGATGCCCCCTGTGAATCAACACTACCCCCACTCCTTCCTCGGATGCATTGCACTCCAGGATGAAGGGCTGCGTAAAATCAGGAAGAGCAGGCACTGGGCAACTGCTCATCACCTACTTGAGGTGCTCAAAAGCCTCCTGCACTGTCATGGTCCAAAGAAAAGCCCCCTTCTTAGTTAGATATGTGAGGGGTGCTGCTAACTCCGAAAGGCCCTTTATGAACTTCTTGTAGTAGGTACATATGCCCATAAATCCCTGAAGTTTTGTCACATTCTTGGGCTCTGGCCAATCCCGGATGGCCCTGATCTTCTCCTCAGGGAACCTCATTCCATCAACCCCAATGATATGCCCCAAATAGAGCATCTTCGTCGAACCAAACTCACACTTGGACAACTTTGCATAAAATTGCTGCTCCTCCAGGATATGCAGTACTGCCTCGTGCTGCAAGTGTTCCTCCCATGTACGACTGTATATCAAAATGCCATAAAAAAATACCATAAAAAATCTCCTCAACTGGCCACGAAAGATGTGGTTCATGTAGGACTGGAATGTGGCCAGAGCATTGGTTAGCCCAAAGGGCATCCCCAAAAACTCAAAGTGCCCATAGTGACACCAGAACACAGTCTTAGGGACATCCTTGTCCCTCACTCAGATCTGATGGTACCCAGACCTCAGATCGATCTTGGAGAAGAACTTAGCTCCCCTCAGCTCATCCATCAACTCATCGATCCTGGGAATGGGGTAGCAGTTCTTCATGGTTTTCTTGTTTATGGCCCTGTAGTCAATGCACATCCTCATTGACCCGTCCTTCTTCTTCACCAAAACAACTAAAGAAGCAAAAGGACTAGAGTTGGGTCTGATGTGTCCCAATGCCAAGAGCTCATGAATAAATCTCTCAATCTCATCCTTGTAGGCCTTGGGATGCCTATAGGGGGTCGTGATCACTGCTTGTACCCCATGCTCCAACTCAATGGTATGCTCAAATCCCTGGTCTGGTGGCTGGCCTGGTGGTATGTCCCCAAATACTATCTGGTATTTGTCCAGAATGGCCTGAATCTCAGAATGAAGTGGCTTGGTCACACCTCCAAACTTCGAGATCCTCAACTCCACAACCCACTCTATATCTCCACGCCTCAAATCAGCCTCCATATTGTGCACAGAAACTATCTGTGGTGGGTATGAGTGCATGCCCCTCAACATCATCGATTTTCCATCCAAGTCCAGAAACTCCATCTCTTGTCCAATTAGTGGTGACTCTGCCATGGGTGTAGAGCCACTGGACTCCCAACACCATGTTGGTGTCCAGAATGTTAACCACAAAGAAGTGGTCAGTCATGGAGTAGTTCCCCATGGCCACAGTCAACGTTGGGACATAGGTGGTGCATTGCATGGTCCTGTCTCCTGACATCAGCACTGAGAACTCCTCGAACTCCTCTGTCGTAATGCCACTCCTTCGCACCATCTATGCATCACTGAAGTTGTGCGTGGCCCCACTGTGCACAAGCACTGAGACATGTTGTCCCTGTACTGTACCTCGGATCCTCAAGGTCAAATACTTGGGTACCCCACGCAGTGATGCGAGGACCCCTCCTGAAGGTACAAATGCAGACTCTCCTGTTCCGGTGGGGGTGGAGGTGGAGGTCCTCCCTCCCTGGGTGCTACGCTGTCCTCTCCTCTCATCTCAAAGAATGCCTCCTCATCCCCATTACTATCAAAGAAGACCTCTATGTAGTGTGACTTCCCTCCTGCACACCTGTGGCCTGGTGCCCATGGCTCTTGGCAAGTGAAACAAAGTTTCTTCCTTCGAAGATCCCTTCTGGTGTCATCATCAAGTTTCCCCCGGACGTGGTTGCCTCTTGGGGGTGGAGCTCTCATTTCTCTCTCTTTCTGCTGGAAATTGGTCTTGTAGGCAGTGGTGCTCTAGCACTAGGTAGGGAATTCTGCAAGTCTCTCGCTCTCCCCACTGCATCCTATAGCGTAGTGGGTTGTTTTGACCTCACTAAGCCCCGTAATGGCTCTACCAACTCCTCCACAAACATGAAAATCCTCCTTGATTCCAACAGGTCCGAAACCGTCACCAACAGTCTCAAGAATTCCGAAATGTATACCTCTAGATTCCCTAACTGCTTGAGCTTAGTCAACTCTCCAAAGTATTCTTCTGGGTCCTTCCTGTCAAACCTCTCCAACACCGTCCGTGTGAACTCATCGTACGATGTCACCCCTGCGTGACCCAGCATAGCCAGCCCATGGAACCACCAATCGTGAGCTTCTCCCTCCATGTGCAGTGTGACAACCTTGGTTTCCTTTGTATCGGTGATCTGATTTAGCTGGAAATAGACATCCATCTTCTCCACCCATGGCTTTGCTGAACTCTTAGAAGAGCCATCAAAAGTTGGGAGGAACAACCTACCCACGGTACGTTGTAAGTCGCTCCCTTGCGTTTATCCTCCTCCAGTTTGGCCTTTGGGTTTGTTGCTGGTTTTCAACTGGCAAAAATCTTTGAATGTGATGGCTTTTTCGAAATCCGGCCCATAAGATTGATATTCTATGAAAACTTCTCCATAGTGAGCCTTTTTCGACTCCTTCTGCCCTCTTGTCCCTGAAGCTAGGAATGTGGGGATAGTGGACCGTGGTGGAGTATGTTGTGGCTCATTTGCATTTACTTTTGAAATATTTCTCAAAACACCAAAAAAAGCATATATGTTAGAAAATGTAAAATTTTTGTATACCGAAAAAGAATTTTTGATTTATATGTTGGTGTATTAACATTATGTGTAGAGATGTGAAGGTGGGTTGAGTTGGGTTTATTTGCATGTAGATCAGTTCAAGACTCGGGCCAATTGATGCGTTCGGAACATTGCACAGAGGTCAAGGTCGAGTCGTGCAAATATACGTGCAGAACAGTGTTCAGAAGGCCTGCCCGCATATCGCAAATCGCAATCGCAAGCTCAGGAGGAATGGCGATAAGGAATATGTTATAAATGCTGAAATGCGAAGTGCGACAAGGTTTCATATTGCCGCTTGTGATTCGCGATTGGCCCCATCTCCACTTGCCACATCATCCCTACCTTTATTGCACATCGCACATCGCAAGCTCAGGAGGAATGGCGCTAAGGAATATGTTATAAATGTCAAAATGCGAAATGCGATAAAGGGACGGACGCGATAGTTTTCAAAGGAAAATTTGAATTTATTTAAAGTCCAGGATTATGTGCAGTTGCGTTGTTTTATGAAGAAACGTGAACGCGGGCAGTGGACTCGGGTAAGATGACCCAACGCAGAGAAAAGGAGAAGAGAAGACGGAATGCTGCAGGCACGAGAAAAAGAGGCAGAGTCGGGCAGAAGGAGACATGATAACATCATTTGAAACGTAGAGGCATAGGCAGAGTCATGCAAAGGGAGCACATGGTGGCACTGTTGGAAACGCAACAACTGGGTCAAGTCGGGCACAGAGGCATTATTGCAAAACTGTTCAAATACCACATCAAAAACAAAAAGGACATGACAATAAGAAGAAAAGACAAATATTGAACTCTGGAAGAAATGCAGGGCAAGGATGTCCGATCTATGAGGGAGACACATCAACACTTCAGGGAGACGCATCGACAACAAATCGGATTCAGCAAAAGGAATAATATTTCAAGTTTTAATTTGTTTCTTTGTTTGTTAAGATTGAAGCTATAGTGATGTCCTCAATTGCAATGTAATAAGTAGTTTTAACAGTTTAGGTAGTCGAAGTAGTTTCAAGAAGTTCTAGCAGTTACAAACTGTTTTTGATGTATTTAAGCAAGAAAAAAAGAAATAAGAGGGGTTCTGAATTTTGAATATCAGATTTAAGGCCATCCCAAAAAAATTGTTTCTTCACCCTGTGGTAAGTTTTTAAAAATCCTGAGTGTCCTCCTAAAGGAGAAGTGTGCAATTCCAGAAGAATATTTTGTTTTAGTTGGGAATTCTTACAAAGATATAAGCGATCTTTGTACCATAGGGAATCATTTTTCCAACTAAATGTATCAGATGTACTAGGATCTTGCTGCAACTTTTGAATGAGTGTCCATACATCTTTTTCCTTCTTCCATTCATCTCTTGCTTGAGTTATCCAATCTGGTTGGATAATAGAAATGGCACAAAGCAATGCTTCCACCTCTTCATTCTTTCTTGAGAGTGCATCTGCAACAACATTAAGCTTTCCTTTTTTGTAAATTATTTCAAAGTCATAACCCAACATCTTTGTGACCCATTTTTGCTGCTCTTCTGATGATAGTCTTTGTTCCAAAAAGTGTTTAATACTATCATGATCGGTTTTTACCTTGAAGTGTCTTCCCATTAGGTAAGTTCGCCATTTCTTTAGTGCATGCAGTATTGCTAACATTTCCTTCTCATAAATAGGTTTCTGTAAATACTTTCCTTTGATTGGACGACTTTCAAAAGCAATGGGTCTTCCTTCCTGCATTAAAACTGCACCAATTCCATTTCCTGAGGCATCACATTCCACGATAAAGGTTTTTGTGAAGTCTGGCGTAGCTAAGACCGGTGCTAGGCACATTGTCTCTTTAAGATCTTCAAAGGCCTTAGTTGCTTCAGGAGTCCATGAAAATGCATCTTTCTTCAATAATGTTGTTAGAGGTGCTGCTATTCTCCCATAATTCTTAACAAACTTGCGATAATACCCTGTTAACCCGAGAATTCCTCGCAACTTCTTTATGGTTGTGGGGACTTTCCATTCCTTAATGGCTTTAATTTTGTTAGGGTCTACTTTAACACCCTCGTGAGATACAATATGACCCAGATATTCCACCTCTTGTACTCCAAAGAAACATTTGTATTTTTTCGCATATAATTGTTTCTCCTGCAATAGTTTGAGCACCCTGTTAACATGTTCAACATGATCCTTCCAAGACCTGTTGTAGATTAGTATATCATCAAAAAATACTAGCACCAATTTTCTAAGGAAGGGTTTGAAAACGGAATTCATCAACCCTTGAAATGTAGAAGGTGCATTGGTAAGGCCAAAAGGCATGACCAAAAATTCATAATGACCCTCATGAGTTCGAAATGTTGTTTTTGGAATATCTTCAGTCTTCATTCTAATTTGATGATATCCTGAATGAAGATCCAACTTGGTAAAATAAATTGCTCCATGTAATTCATCCAATAATTCATCGATCACAGGAATGGGAAATTTATCTTTAATGGTGAGCTTATTGAGCTCCCTATAATCCGGACACATTCGCCATGATCCATCCTTCTTGTGTACCAATACTATGGGAGCAGAGAAAGAACTTTGACTAGGTTGAATTATACCCGCCTCTAACATTTCTGCAATCATACGTTCAATTTCGCTCTTTTGGAAGTAAGGATATCTATAAGGCCTGATGTTTGGAGGAACGCTTCCTGGAATCAAATGAATAGCATGATCATGATCACGAATAGGTGGGAGTCCTTTGGGAGTTTCAAACACCTTGGAATGATTGTCCAAGACTTGTTGGAGATGTGCAGAAATAGATGATTTTGATGTTGGAACTTCTAGTGAGCATAATTGTGCAATTACGCCTCGTTGTTCTTTCTTTAGAAGCTTTGTCATGACATTAGAGCTTATTATCCTTCCTGGCTTCCCTTCAATACCCCGTAATTCGACTTCCTTTCCTTCTGAAAAAAATTTCAAGCAAAGTTCTTGAAAATTAAAAGCTACCGTCCCCAAAGATTGTAACCATTGTACTCCTAGTACAACATCAGCACCTCCCATAGGAATGGAAAGCATTGGACTAGTCAATACGTATTCCCCCATGGTTAGCTTGATATTATGGCATTTTCAAGAGCAATTTATAGTTCCTCCATTTGCAACCATCACTTGACATTTTGGTGCTGGGTATAGGAAACAATTTAATTCCTTGGCTACCTTACAATGAATAAAATTATGGGTGCTACCTGAATCAATCAACACTATCACCTTTTTCTTCTTGATTTGTCCTTCTATCTTGAGAGTTTGAGGAGTGGTAATTCCTGCCAATGCATTACACGATATGGTCAGATTCATTTCTTCCTCTTCTAGGGTCAGTTCTTGGTGTATATCCTCTTCTTGTTCATTTTCTTCTTCCTCTTCACAATCTATGTAAAATAATTTCTTCTCAGCACACTTATGACCTTTAGTGTATTTGCTATCACAACTGTAGAAAAGCCCTTTTGCTCTTTTTTCTTCCAATTGTTGTGGTGTCAACCTTGTAGGTTGTGGAAATCTAGCTGTAGCAACACTTGCTTCTTTATAGAATTGAGTGGTAGGCTTCCTTGTCGCCATTATTTTACATTCAACTTTTCTTGCCAACCTGAATGCCTTATCCAATGAATCCGGTTCCAAAACACGAACTTCATGTTGGATGTTATCCTTTAAAGTGCCTATGAAGAGATCGATCCTGTGTTCCTCTGGAATATCAGTTACCCTTATATTCAATTTTTGGAAGTCCTCAATGTGCTTCCCCGCTAAACCCTTTTGTTTGAGATTTATCAATTGGCTAAAGAAGGTGTTGCTCTTCGTATCCTCATAATGTGCTATCATTTCCTCCGTAAAAATTGACCAAGTAACAATTTTTTTACGAGAGCAAAGCCATCGATACCATACAAATGTATTTTTTTCTAAATGTAAAGTTGCAATGCGTACATTTTGTCTGTTTTGCACATTGTGGAGATCAAAATATTGCTCCATCTGTAGTATCCATGTTACAAGATCCTTTCCATCAAACTTCCTCATATCCATTTTTGGAATATGGTGGTTCTTCCCACCAACATTAGAGTTTATGAAATCACGATTAACATTTATTTTGTTCTCATCATAAGGTTCTTCTACTATCTTTTCACCATTAGGAAACATTTCTTGTATCAACTTTGTCAAACCTTCGATGTCTGTTTTTAGATCATTCTTCATGTTTTCCATCTTAGCTTCCATGCCAGCTTCCATGCCATCCATCTTTGCTTCCACACCTTTCTTCAAAACTTCCATTCATTTTTTGTTGCTCTTTGTGAGAGTGAAATTTGTTGCACTTGCTCTTGTAATTTTGATAGATCATGTTGCAATTCTTCATCTTCATGAGTCATAGTAGAGCCTTCTGAAGGCTTAATGGGTGTTGAATTATTTTTACGGGGCATCTTTTAGAACCCAATACTGATATCTATTCTACAATATGCCCTTGGAATCAATTAAAATTGATTCTTCAAACAAGACTTACGCAATTCCGAAAAAAAATACACACCTTTTTCTTGCTTTTGAAGAGCTCGATATTGAAATTGGATTATCTCTGTGATTGCAGCACTTCAATATATGAATTTCAATACCGATGTAGCCCTATGAATTATCTTTCGAATGCCACAGGTCTGACCTGATTTGGATTCTCCAAGACAAATTTGTGTCCAATCTCCCACAATGACCTAATTATGGACTGGTTCAGTAGAGCGAACTTGTACGACTTGCCACATATCACTGTTTCGTCCTTTGTCTCTGAAATTGATAGCAAAGAAACTAAAGTCTGTGTAATTGCAACCACTTTTTACGGCACTCCAATCCGATGCCCAAAGAGAGAGTTATTGAACTTTTCCCACGATCACCTCTTTGAGATGCAATTCAGGAGCCTGAAAAAGCACTACCTTCCACAAATCATATCTCCAAAAATATTGTAAAACAAGCTCTGAAATTTTTTGACGAATTTCCTCAGGATTTCAACTTCGCACCATACGAATTTCAGATTCTGAACCTTCGTAGAAAAAAAGTTATAGCGCAAATGCCACGATGACCTGTTTAGGAGCCTGAAAAAAGACCTAACTTCCATAGATCATATCTCCGACAATATTGCGAACCAAGCTCTGAAATTTTTAGACAATCTTCCTCAGGATTTCGGCTTCGCGCCCTAAAAATTTCAGCTTCTAAAACTTCGTAGAAAAAAAGTTATAGCGAAAATTCTACGATGACTTGTTTGGAGCAGCGAAACCCTAGAATCCAAAGCTCTGATACCAAATGTTGTGTAACCAGCTCCAAAGATAGAAGAAAAGAGATATCAACGCCTTAGAAATAAGGCACTTCGAAGGGGCAACCTCCAATACATTACATAAATGAAAAAATCTTGGATGATCCAATTTACAAAATCTCCTTTCTATATATAGGAGTCCATGGGGCCATAATGTAATCCTAGTGGGCCACAATGTAATCCTAGCCGACTTAACAATAATAATTTAAGGGCACAATAATAATAAAATGGGGGTTACAAGGGTACAATAATAACAATAAGGGGGTTACACTAACAACAATAAGGGACTATACTAGTAATATAGGGACCTAACATCTAACCTTATTTAGTTTGCTAAGATCGCATATTGGTGCAAGGAAGAAAACATGCTTAGTTGTAGGAGGGTCTTTAGATCCTTCCCTTTGTGAAAAAGAAGTGATAACAAAAACCAACAAAATGTGAAGAAAATGCTCAACTAAGTTGATAAAAATTAAATAGTTTAGAGGAAAATGATTAGAAGCGATAAGTTGGTAAACCAAAGAGGTCATTCCTTTCCTAGCTATTTCCCTAATGTGTTGAGCAATTAAGTGATCAAATCAGTCAATGTGTGATGGCAATCATGAAGTGAATGCTGTAATGTTTAAACTTAAGGCAAAAAAATTAAAATCATCTAAGCGACAATTACTAGAAAGTGTGATTTCTTTTCCTACCAAGTTTTTTAATTGCTAAATAAGATTGAATAATAGAACTAAACTAGTTATTAATTTTGAAAATTTTAAAACTACTAAAGCAACCTCAAAATGGAACCAATGCTGAAAAATTGAATTTAAATAGTGTCATGTGGGCTATCATAGAGACAGTCATGGCAATGGCACACATAGATAGTGAAATTCGTGTGCAACAAAGTCGCGTGGGTTCTTCATAGGGAGACGTGTATGAACTCTCAAGAATGCAAAGAAAATCCTGCACAAACCACGTGGAGCAGATACTAAATTACTAATAGGTGCGTTAAATGCTGGGATTAAAAGATTATGATTTTTGAAGATTCAACCTCTACTTGAAAGTGATTAAGTAAAATCCAAAGTTGACAATGACCCTGCAAACTACCAGTAGCTAAATCTATGCATAGAAACAACCTAGGAGTCACATATAATGATCCAAGTCCATAGTGGAGTTTCCAATTTGTGTTGGGGTATTTGTTGCAATAGTGGGAAAAATCCCTTTATTAGCAGGTTGATAAGTTAACAACAAACAGGTGTGAGAGTATGGGATAAGCACAAGAGTAAATACAACCTATAAGCAAGAAGATATCAGAAGCATCATTAAATAATGAATTTCAAAATATAATACCATTCAAATTGCAAATATTTGGGGGTAGCAGTGATACTCATGTTATTATCTAATGGAAAGGCAAAAAGGTACAGAATATCACCTTGATGAGAGTAGATGGAAGCAAATGGGCTCGAAAGTTCTCCTTGGGAGGGTCCTTTTCCTCTTTGAATGCCTACCCTCTAACTTTGGTGAATGTGTGCAACATGTTTCTTTGATGAAAGGCAAGCAAGCAAACAAGAGGGAAAGAATGGAACAAATGAGAGAACGAAGATGTGGTCTCCAAACTGATTCCTTCAGCATAGCTCCACAATTAATTACCCTTTATAATGCAGGCCAACGGTTCCCTTTGTAGGCAGTCTTGGAACTCTTGAAGAACTGGTTCATGTTTGAACCCCCTTCCTCCATGAGCTATATTCCACTTATTAAAGAAGCATTTAAGGAAATCTAATGAATGGAGTAGGCTTTGGAGATCTTTTCTCTTTGATCTGTACTCTGTTGAAGATTGTAACTAGATTCGGCCTTCATAATTTATATTTATTGCACTTATCAAAAGAATTAAAGTAAAAGAATTAAAGAAAAAGAATTTATATTATCATTCGACATTTTATTATTAAATGACTTATTAAAGCATGGGTGTCATGCTTGGGTCATATTTAGATTAACGTCCCCATTGTGGACTACTAGGTTAGTCATTACAGATTTATATTGACCCATCTTGGGCTTTTGAATCATGTAATTAGGTTTAGTTTTGAGTAAAAAATGGTTTAGAAGCCCTTTACATCAAGTCGGCCTCAAAGGGACAAATTCATGTTGAGAATTTGGTAGGGCAGTGATTAATTAAAATCCTCTTCTTGATAATTACTTGTGAGCTTACTTCTTTTATTTGTGTCTTTTCTTCTTAGCTTATTAAGTCTTTCATCAAGTCAATTACAAAAAACACAAAATACACAGATTTAAGATTTTCAAGCCAGGGCCAAAACCTCTCCCTCTTGGAGAGGAAAACCCACAAGAAATTCTTCTTATATACTTTCAGATGACAAGTACCATGACCATAACACAGACCCTTAACCCTTGTATGCCTCCAAGACCTTCTCACTGCTTCTTCATTGACTCCTTGAGCTGATCCTTCTTTCCTGCACCGTCCTGCACTGATCTGCACCAAGACGAGAGAGCTCGGTCTCTACTTGGCTCCTTACTAGAGATATCGGCACTGTGTCATAGACTGTCTTGCTTTGTACCTTCACTTAATCTTGCTGACTGTACACTTGACTTATTTCCTTTCAATGAGCAGTCCACCTATGATGATATCCTTACACAACATAGCCCTTACCCTAGCTCAGTCCTTGCACTCATTGCAGTCCTTTCTCATACTAAACACAGTCATATATCCGCACTTCAATACCGTCCTTTTTTGCACTTCAACTCTATCCTATTTTCTCACTCTAACACAGTCACATACAGTCCTTTAACACAGTCCTATTTCTGCATCTTAACACAGTTATATATCGAAGTTATTCCTGCAATCTAGTCCACAATTCTTCACATGTATATATTATATTATGTCTCTCATTCTTCGCACTTTCTCCTTGCTGTTTAACCCTGTTTCTTATGTCTGTAATCTAGTCCTTTCACCCTGAACCTTGACCGAAAAACTCAGAGGAAATCCGAACTTTCTGAGCTCTGTTCTGCGCAGCCTAGATGGGTATATATAGTTGTTCCAACCTGTAAATTAGCCGATCTGTCCATAGGTTATGAAGCCGACTTGATCAGGGGTTTATGAGTTGACTTGTCCACTGTTCATAGGCTGTCTTGAGGAGATATTTAAATGCTGATCTGGAGCATCATTTGTGTCATGTCTTCAAGCTTCATTTGGCAAGGTCTTGAGGCATACAAGTGTGACTTGACTCTTCATAAACATGACTCTTTAATTTGTACATTTATGGCCAGAAGACAAATCCCTAATAGACATCAAGAAGAAGTATTTTGACCTCTAATAAAACCTTGCTCATGCAACGCATGAGGCAAGCATACCACAAATATATATTTTATTATCTTTGTCTTCTTCATTACATAAACACATAAGTACATAGTCAATATGAAGACCGATCCTAGTTACACTTTCCAACACTCTCTTTTAACTAGGGAGGTATTCATAACGGTACATGGTCACTTTCAATCTGAAGAATCTCATAAGAAGAATCGGATTGCTAATCGCATCTGTATAGCATCATATCAACCAAAATTGTCCTAGTGCAAGGCCTTGACTAACAACCCCATCTCTCAACGAGACAATGGGCTACAATGTTGGCGAGACACATGAATTATAGACACCATAGCCATTGTCTCTCCAAGGTATATACTCCACCTAGGTGTTCCCAGAGAATGACCTTCTTGAACTATTCTTTTCTTGGGTAGCCAACCCTCAAATAATATCAGTCCCCGAATACTTTTATCTTGATTGCCCTATCTCATTCTCAAAGAGTATCGGATGCCAGATGATTACCCAATCCTCCATTCTTTCTTCCAGGTGAAGACCAGAATGATGTGTCTATCCATTTTCTCCTCATGGCCTTCACTAAGACTTACGGTGGTTAGTCCTGGTCTAGTGCACGACACATGAATTAGAGAATCATATATGTGTCACTCCCTCTTAACTCAGGAAGGACATACTTCAAGTTTCTTCCAAGTAAGAAACTTACCACCAGGCTCCCTCTTAACCAAGGACCTGCAACAACAATGGTGAGACACCCAGTTTCTCATGAAGAATTCCTCCCCTCGATGTCATGTATTTCGATATCGAGGAATCTTCAACTTTTGGCTTCATAGGGCACAAATCATCCATCACTTTCATCCATGAGTCATATCATCCACCTGAAAGTGATTCATCAGACCTTCTCATTTGGTCCACCTTTCTGCGATGCTGCTCTCCTTCGAACCATCTCCCAAGGATCTTACATTCTTCCACACAATTGGCAGCCTTGCATAAACTTATCCAGATAAACATATACATAAGAACTTTTAAATCAAAAGTTACCTCAGTGATAATCTTTTACCATGATATCTTCCTGTAGGCTTCCACATCGTTTTTTCTTTTTCTTTTGAGATTGCCACATCTCCTAAGGACATGTATTGTCAAGGGTCTTCTTCTTTACCATACTTCTATCAGAGTCCACTTATCTTCCTAGGAGATCTCTTAGTCACATCTTCTTGGCTTCTGGATGATAATCACCTTTTTACATGGTTGCACTTCATGATCTCTTCCATTCTTTCTTCACACAACTTCATCCCCAGGAACTTCCAGTATCCAGTTCCTTGTTTTTATACAACCACCTCATATTCCATATGAGGACATGTTTATTTTCATTTGTTAGTGGCAACTTCTGCACCAAAAGAGATCCTTCTTCCATCATACTTCTAAAGATAGAAGTCCATCGCCTGCAACCATATGACATGACTTTAAAACATTCAGTGTCAGTATATAGATATATGTACCTCATCATTTTCCTTTTTGAGTTATCCTGCAACAATTTTACTAGAATGAAGAACTTCATTCCCTTGACCTACTTCATCAATATGTCATCCTATCCTAATCCCAGAATTTTGTAACATAGAATTCTTGATGAAACCTTTTGCTTTCTTTCTAACCAGTGAATCCTTAGAGAAATCCATTAGAAAATGTCAGCACCTGTTTCCCTATTGATTATTGAATGATGACCCTTGATCTGGATGACTGCCTTCCATCAATGTTGTTATTAGTGTGGTTTCCAGGAGCTACTTCTTCAAGTGCTCCTTCCATGCTTCTATCTCGATGCTATTAATATACACTGCTTCCTATCATACTATTTTACAACCAAGAACAATCTCTTAAGGAGAAAGATGATCTCCATCATAATAGAGATCTTTCACTTTCTTATTTCTTAGATTTCTTTGCATCGGGTTCTTCCCTTTCATCTGTGACATGGGCTTCTTCCTTTTTCCTCTTGTCCTTTCTAGATTTAGGACAATCCCTTTTATAATGCCCAAGTATATTACATCCAAAGCATCGTACTTTGTCCACATTTCTTCTTTTATTTTCAGGACTAAATTTACTGAATCTTCCTTTGTTCTTGGACATGGCTGCAAAGGCTTGATTCCCTTTACTTGATCCTGAATCAGTTTTGGATTTCAATCTTGTTTCATCTATCTTACATAGATCCTGGAATGGTATTGCTTCTTCTTTCCCATCGATGCTAGAAGTGGAACATCCCCATTCTTTAGGTAGAGCATTTTGTACCATAGTGAGAATTTCTCCATCAGACATTCCTTCTCCCAATTCTTGTAGTTGATCTCGTATTGTGAAAATCTTTATCAAATATGGAATTATTCCTTCCTTTCTTGACATTCTCAATTTGTATAATTTTTGTCTCAAGGATATTATTTCCCTTGCAGAACCTTTCAAGAACAACTCCACCAATTTATCATATATTTCTTTTGAGAATTCTAGATTTGATACATAAGGGATGAGAGAGTCCTTTATGGATTCTTTAACAATCCTTCGGGCTCTTATGTCTCCCTTAATGTATTCGATATATGCTAGAATGTCTTCTTTTGAAGGTTGAATTGTAGATCCTTCGATGTAGCCCATAACTTCATTTTCAATTATATTCAAATCTGTTCTCTTATTCCATGCACTAAAGTTTGATGACCCAACCAATTTGTTGCTCTCTATACAATAAATCATTTTGACAAGTTTAGATAAGGTCATAGATACTTACTTGATTAAGGTGACTTTCTCCTTCTTGCAGCTTCCTTGATGATGATGAAGATGAAGTTAGGAACTCCCTCTTAGATTGAATTCTCTAATATAGATGTCTTCAAAGGTATTGGATAAAGTTGGATGGTGTTGGATGATGTGTCTTCCAATAATGTCTTCAATGTCATAAATCTATGATGGCAAATATTATTTCCTTGATGAGTGGATCCTTTGAATGAGATTCAAGGTCTTCTTGAAATGGCTTGAGAATCTTCCTTGCAAACTGTTTTGACTTTTCAACGCAAGCTTTGACCTTGACTTTGATTCTTGCTTCCTTGAGTACCTCCTTGCTAAGTAGCCCTTGTCTTTAGCACCTTAGATTTGATACCATGTTGAGAATTTGTTTATATCCCAAATTGGGAACAAACAATCATATAAAGCATACAAAGACTAAAACTATAGCAAACAGAAATACACATAAAAACAGCATGAATAAGCCAAAACTTCTGAGCCGTTTTATTAATTTTCTGAATGGGAAAGATACAATATGGTGCTTAGGAAGATGGCACCTTGGCTTGCACAAGGCAGGCTGAAATAATCCATCAAACCCTCCTCAGAAATCCTTGTTGCTCTGCTGTTCTACGTGGCTCCTTTATGCTGCCCTGTTTGGAATTGCTGCTGCTGGCTGGAAAGGGACTGTGTGTTGAGGTTGTTATACTGCTCAGAAAATTCTGGGATTTGGACACCGTACTCTCCTCAACAAACCCAGAAAAACCCGCAAAGGATTTCCCGAAAGGTTGACCCCGAAAATTCACCCCGTTGGGCTTGGTACGCTATTTTGCTGGGCACACCAGGCTTCTAGCTGAACTACTGGAATCTGCTCGAGAACACTGCTAAGAAGTGGCTGACCTCCTCACAAAAATCCTGGCTAAAATCTATCTTTCTTCCTCCTTCCCCAAAGCTTCTCCATTGCTGGACTGTGTAATCCTCTAGCTAACTGCGTGGCCTCTGCGCTGTCCTGGAAGGACTGCGTATGCCTAAAGGTGTACCTGTGATGCCTCTCTCAAAAACTGTCTGTAACTCCTCTCCTGAGCAGGTACTCGAAGTCCCCCGAGAATGAGGTTGAGATCTCTGCTCGGAGATCTCTTTGCTAAACAACACTTGTAGACTCGGCTAAACAGCTCAAGCGTGCTTTTGGTTTACCCTGGTTTACCAGACAGAAAATTAGTTGATGACTGAATCCCTGAGGAATGAGCTGCTCTCATCCTCTTTTACCTAGTTGAGCCCCCAACGTTCCCTTGGGCCCCACTGGACTGCGCTGCCACCCCTGCCTGCCAACCACTGCGCTACCACTATGAAACTGCTGTCCCCTTGTTGTCCCCACGCTGTCCCTACATTGCCTACGCTGTTGCCTCTCTTGCGCTGCCACTAGGCTGTTGTCTACTACGTGCTGCTGGCCCCATGGGTCCCACTCCAGCTCTAATCTTTGCCTTGGTGACTTTAGGAAAGTAATTTAATCATGAGGTTTATTCATGGGTCACCTTTACCCACATTTTTTTCTGCTAACATTAGAAAAAGGCAAAATTGACAAAATTAATATTCCAATTAGCTGACTGCTAATTTGGAATATTACTATCCTCCCCGCTAAAATGGTTCTTCTCCTCAAACAACTTCAATGATGGATGCTGCAGAATTTTCTCCCCTTCCCAAGTGGCATCCTCATCTGGAAGGTTTCTCCACCTGATCAGATATTCTTTCACGGTTCTTCTCCTCAAATGCCTCTCTCGGGTGTCCAAGATGGCCTCCGGATATAGCACTAAGTGCCCCTCATCATTAGTAGGCAGAAGCTCCATAGTTGCTGTCACCTGTTGTCCCAAAACCTTCTTCAGGCACGAGACATGGAAAATGTTGTGGATCCTGCTCCCAGTTGGCAGCTCCAGTTCATATGCTACCTCCTCAACCTGCCTGATCACCCTGTATGGTCCATAGAAGCGTGGCTTGAGCTTCTTAGCCCCTTTCTGCTTCAGCGTGGACTACTTGTACGACTGAAGACAGAGGTATACCAAATTGTCCACAACAAATTGCCTCTCCACGCGACCTCTATCTGTGTATAGCTTCTGCTGGATTTGTGTTGTGGCTAAGTTATCCTTTAGAGCTCGAAGTATGTCTTGGCTCTCTTGGATCCAGTCCTTGGCCCTAGGGGCCTTGCTAGCTCCAAAAATCACATAAAAAAAAGTCAAACATTATAACTGTATAAAGCATAAAATGGAGACATACCGATTGACATGTGGAATGTCGTGTTGTAACAATACTCCCCCAAATGAAGCCAGTGTAGCCAAGCCTTTTTCTGCCTTGTGACATAGTTTCTCAAGTAGCTTTCCAGCCACTTGTTCACTATCTCAGTCTGTCCATCCGTCTGTGGGTGGTAGCTGGTATTGGGTGTTAACTCTGTGCCCACCAAACGGAACAACTCCTGCCAAAAGCCTCCCATGAACCGGCTGTCCCTATCACTGACTATGGTCTTTGGAAGACCATGGAGTCTGAAGACATCTTGGAAAAATAACTCAACTACTTGCGAAGCAGTGTACTGAGCTGAGTTGGCGAAGAAATGAGCATACTTCATCAGTCGATAAACCACTACAAAGATGCAATCCTTGCCCGGCACGATGGGCAATCCGGTGATGAAGTCCATGGAGATGCTTTCCCATTTCCCCTCCGGAATGGGAAGTGGCTGTAGAAAACCTGCTGGGTGGTTCAACTCTCCTTTGTTCCGCTAACAAACTATGCACTCTCAAACATGCCGGAGTACGTCCTCCTTGAGGCCCTTCCAAGATAACCTATCCTTGATGGCCCTATAAGTTTTTGTGAACCCCTGATGGCCTGAAAGCAGTGAGTCATGGGCTGCATGCAAAATCTTCTCCCTGAGTTGCGAGTTATGTAATATTCCCAATTAGCAGCAGCTAATTGGAAATATTAATTTTGATTAATTTTTCTTTATATAGTTAAAATATAAATAAAGTGGGTAAAAAGGAGAATGTGACCCACTTAGAATAAAACACACTCCCTAAAGTCACCTAGGAGACATAAAGTTGTGGTCAAAGTGGGCCAAGGGGGCCAAGTGACAACGTAGGGGGTGACTCACTTAGACAGCATGGGCCAGCCAGCGCAGATGAGTTGGCAACGCGGGCCAAAGAGAGACAGCGTGAACGTGGTGGGGGCAAGGAGAGAGGGAGGCTCACCAAAGATAAATAGAGGGGAGCCTACCTCATTTCTCATATTGATGATTATGCATTTTGGAGTTTGTCTCTAGACATTGAGCACGCTTGCTATTTAGCTAGTCTGCACGTACTGTTCAGTACGCCGGGTGTCTCCGTGCGGAGATCCCAACCTCAGCCCCGGGAGACTTCGAGTGCTTGCTCGGGTGAGGAGTCCTACCATAATTTACAGGGAGAGATCAAAGCTTCAGTCATTGAGGAGCATTCCTAGGAGAGACTACACAGTCTTGGAGAGGGAGGACGCAGTTCTAGTTGGGGAAGTTCCGGATTGAGGTTATTTCGGTGGATTCAGACCAGAGGATTAGGGAAGGGATCAACCCTTACCTATTGGAGACATTTTGCAGAGGGAGATGCCATATTTTGCAGTGTCGTCTTTAGGGTCAGCGTTTTCCCTTGAGGGATAACGTAGTGCCTCAGAGGAGGTATTTTTCGGGGTCAGCCATTTTTGAAAAGCTCTCTGGGCTTTTCTGGGTATTGGAAGAGGAGGCCATTTCCAGAGTTTCAGCATTTTCCGAGTTGGGGAACAACCCCAAAGACTCATTCCATTAAAGTAGTTGCAACAACACGGCAACATTTTCCAGCCGCTTGGAGATTACGCAGTTGATAGAGGGAGCAACCATTCCATACATTGTTCTGAGAGTATTTCTACACTTGCCTTGAGCAAGTCGAGGTGCTATCATTCTGATCGCATTTGTACTTTCCTTATTTCTCAGTATTAATAAAATGGCTCAGCGTTCTCCATATTGTGTATTTTGTCTCGTGATTTATCTTTAGTTGCTATGTACCTTGTTTGTGTGCTTTATATTACTGTTTATTTCCCTTCGGGATATTACAAGTTACCTATCAAGAATGTTGATTTTGTAGCATTGGAAAGTGTTCCAAGTCTCATATTTTGGGAAGAGGCTTGGACATCAGTATTCCAGAGAACCTAGAAACCGTTTGTAGAAATTCCACTCAGATCATGCTTTATTAAAATAATTAATTATTTTGAAGTGATCCCTAGGTCTAAACTTAGGGAAATTAAATAATTAAAGGGTGTTAATAAAGCAGAGTGTGAATCTTCTAGAAAACGAAGATCAAGTCATCTTTTAATCTGAGTCGTTGATTAGAGATCTAATCTGAGGGCCACGCAGAGTGACGCAAAGGGAGGAAGGGTGCCTCTAGTGTGTCAGAAATTCTTCCGAAGTGTTCGAAAAGATTATCTCAGGTGCATGCTAGACATTTGCTCGTCATATTTTCTGTAAATGATTTCCACTGTTGAAGAATAATATAAACCGTCATTTGCTGCACCGGTTTTTCCACCTTGGGTTTTTCCGGGGACAATTGTCCAAAAATAACTGTGTTCATGTGATTGTTTCTATTGTGTTATATGTGTTCTATTTGTTCTTCTGCTTTTGATTAAGTGAATGCTGCAGCTGTGTTTATTTCAGAATTCACTGAATCATCTTTAAATAACTTATCATAAATAAGTAGGCAAAATAAATCAATCATTGCAGTAGTATTTCAGATTGAAAATTTCACAAAGAAGATCCGATCACGATAATAGATGACCTCATCCATCACCTGGTATTGGTCATCCGTCACCTGCCCATCTAGTATCTCACATGCAAAATGGTCCTTGGAGTACTCCACCGAAAGGTGAGCACTCCAGTCTGTGTCAATACTATCAAGGACAATGTTGCCGACCTCTGTGACAACACATCTGCCACCACGTTGTTCTTCCCCTTGACATACTCGATGTCAAAATCATAAGCCTAGATCTTGCTGACCCATTTTTGCTGTCTCTCCTGCCACTCTTTCTGCCCAAGAAAGAATCTAACGCTATTGTGGTCGGTCCTCACTCAGAATTTGTTCCCCACAAGATACTGCCTGAAATTGGCCAACTCATGCATGATGGCCAACATCTCCGTGTCGTATATGGGGTACAACCTCTCATGTGGTAGCAGCTTCTAGTTGTCGAAAGCTATGGGATGACCCCCTGCATCAATATTGCGCCTACCCCTTCTCTCGAAGCATCACACTCTAGCACAAAGGGCTGCGTGAAGTCGGGCAATGCCAACACCGAGCATCTACTCATCACCTCCTTGAGCCTGTCAAAGGCCCTCTGCGCAGTATTTGTCCAACTTAAAGCCCCCTTCTTGGTGAGGTCTGTGAGGGGTGCCGGCAGTTGTAAAATCCTTTGACGAACTTCTGGTAGTAGGTGCAAATGCCCACAAACCCCCGAAGTTCCGTCACATTCTTCGGTTACGACCAATCCCGGATGGCCCAGATCTTCTCCTCGTGGACTCTCACCCCGTCCACTCCGATGATCTGCCCCCAATAGAGCATCTCTGTTAGCCCAAACTCGCACTTGTACAACTTGGCATAGAAATGCTGCTCCTCCAAGATATGCAGTATAGCCTCAATGTGCTACAAATGCTCTTCCCATGTGCGGCTGTAGATGAGAATGTCATCGAAAAGCACCAGCACAAACTTCCTCAACTGACCACAGAAGTTGTGGTTCATGCAAGATTGGAATGTGGCAGGAGCGTTGGTCAACCCAAAGGGCATCACCAAAAACTCGAAATGGCCATAGTGGCAACGAAACACTATCTTGGGGACATCCTGGTCCCTCACCTTGATCTGGTGGTACCCTGACCTCAGATCGATCTTGGAGAACTTTTCTCCCTTCAACTCATCCATTAGCTCATCGATCCTGGGGATAGGGTAGCAGTTCTTCATGGTCTTCTTGTTCAAAGCCATGTAATCTATGCACATTGAGTGTGCTTTCCTTCTTCTTCACCAGAACCACTGAAGAAGAAAATGGACTCGTGTTGGGCCTGATGTGTCCCAACGCCAAGAGCTCATGTATGGCTCTTTCAATCTCATCCCTATAGGCTTTGAGGTGCTTGTAAGGAGTGGTGATCACTGCCTGGATGCCCTGCTCCAGCTTAATGGTGTGCTCAAACCCCCGGTTTGGTGGTTGTTCTGGTGGAATGTCCCTAAAAACCGTGGAGTAACGGTCTAGGATAGTCTGCACATCCGAGTGCACAGGCTGACCTGAGACACCTGCCTCTGAAGTCCTGAACTCCACTGCCCACTCTATGTCTCCCTTCTGAAAATCTGCTTCCATCCAATGTGCAGAGACTGTCTATGGAGGGTATGTATGCATGCCTCTGATCATCACATGCTTCCCACTCTTCTTGTCCGTCCACTCCATCTCTAGAGTCTCCCACTCTGTAGTGACCTTCCCAAGTGTGATAAGCCACTAAACACCTAACACTACATTGGTGTCTGGAATATTGACCACGAAAAAATGATCTGTCATTGTGTACATCCCCATGGTCATTGCTAATGCCGGGACATAACGCATGCACTACATGGTCCTGGCACCTGGAACCAACACAAAAAACCCATCAAAGCTCTCTGTCTATATGGCCCTCCACTGCACTAGTTGGGCATCGATAAAGTTGTGCGTGGCCCCACTGTCCACCAGCACTGAGACATGCTACCCCTGAACTGTTCCTCGGACCCTCAGTGTTAAGTACTTGGGAACTCCTTGCAAGGATGCAAGGACCCCTCCTGTGGGTGCAAACGCTGCTCTTGCTGCTGCTGGGGGAGGTGGTGGTGGATGATCCAGTCTCGGTGCTGCAGTGTTGGCATCTCCCTCCAACTCCTCATATGCCTCCTCTTCCCCTTCACTGTCGGAGAAGACCTCCATGTAATGTGCCTTCCCTCCGGCATGTTAGGTCCCTGTAATTTGTCAGATTGGCAAAACCAAATAGACAAGGGTAACATCACCAACTCTGGATTCCTAGGCCCTAGCCTTCCTGGACTCAGAGAGGGCTCTCTCTATATTTGATAAAAGATATGACTTGATTTATTTAGGATGCTGATTTTAGGCTAGTTATAATGATAGCGTTTGTTTGTTTTGTTTTGTTTGGTTGGGTTGCTTGTCAAGTAGAACATATAGAGTAAGAGAAATTTCAACCATTGGGCTATGGGGTTTGTGAAAGGCTTGAAAAGTACAACAATAAATCAAGGGTGTTTCATAGGGAAAGTTAACAAAGCCAAATGGATCTTAATAGCTTTTGTGGGAGTGAAATGGACATTAAATTTGTGAGTGTAGTAGGTTTAAAGGGCAATTAAGAATCCTTTAACATATACTAGAACAAGAAGGGTTTTTAAGATTACTATGTTTAAGAAAGAATCAAAGGACAAGGCGCACCATAAACTTCTTTGACCTAGCTTCACCAAGTAAACTTTAAAACAACAATTCAGCAAACCCCAAACAACAGGGAACTCCTAAATTCTCTAGTTATTTACCTTCAGAGAAAGAAAACATTCAAGATAACACATTAGTAATGATTAAAGAGCAGGAAACTCCTAAATTCTTTGTATGGTTTGGTTATTTCGAGGCCTAATATCTCCATCACTACCTCTGGCATGAGGTTGTGTGAAGCACTATAGTCTAGCATAGCATTGTGTAGGATTTTGTCATGGATGTTTAAACTGACATAGAATGGAGGCACAACTCCCTCTTGAAACTTTCCCTCTACTTTTGGTCCAAACAACAATTCTGGCTTGTCATCGGTCAGATGTAGAGTATCGGTGTCATTTCCTATGTTTAAAGCTTTCAAAAATTGGGATCTATATACATCTTGAGTCACTACTTCAGTAAGGGGTATGGCTGTTTTTATCTTGGCAATTTCACCCTCAACACTGAATGGTGTCTGTGTTCTTGGAAGAGTTAAATCAATTTTATCATACATGGTCTTTTCAGCGATTTTAGTTTGCTGAGTTTTATTTAGAATCTCAGTTAAAGTAGTTTTTTCAAGGCCACTAGTTGATGTACTAGGGCAGCTTTGGTCACCATCATGTTGGCTGATTTTGTTTTTGCTTTGATCAAGATTCTTAGCCATTATGTTGATATTTTTTGCTATCTTTTTAGTAGTGTTTTTAGGGGTCTTTCAAGCATGGGTCTTTTAGTAGTGTCCTCATCATGGGTGCATATCTATCAAGCTGATGAGAAAATGGGAAGATGGACTTGTGGTGATCTTTATACCTAGGCTTAAGATATGGTTCAAAGTAACTCATGTCTAGGTTTTCTTGCTTGAACCATTTTTCTCCCACACTTGGTATCCCTGTAGCATTTGCAATGGCATCTATAGACAACTCAAATGTGACCCCCACAAGATTAACTTGTTTGTCATGCAAATTAATAATGAAAACTCTTGTTAGCTCAGGGTGATTTTGTACTTGCTGCACCTTCTCACAAAAATCAAAGCAGCCTACATGTTTGAAACAGGAAATAGTAAGGGGAGATGCCATGAGTTCCTTTGTATTGAGAGGTTCAAATCTGTTTATCTTTCCTCCTTTATGATCATGCCTCCTTGGCATTTGTGCCTCCATACCACTATCTTCACCCTCAAACATTGTAAACTCTATTTTGGAAACCCTAGGTCTGATGTGAAATGAGATGAAGGGAGGGTATGAAATGGCAGGTTTGCAAATGAATGGAATGAGTGAGAATGAAGGGAATGGATGTTGTGACAAGCAAGACGAATGGCAGACCTCAAACAATGTAATTTCCCTTGTTATGACTGATACTCTGTCTAGGACGATGAAATAAGCATATAGACAGTGATTTCAAGCTTGAAACTTAGGGTTTGATTAGGGTTTCATTCCATTGATTAAGCAATCACCAAAATAGCTTGAAAATGGGTGTATGTCAGGTACTCACCCCTTAATATTTGCTTGGATGACCTTGGAGGAAATTTGAAAGCATTTTGAAATGATTTGAGTGGTTGGAGGGCCTAGAAACCTTTTTTGTCCAAGCACGCAGTGCCAACGCTGAGGGCGCAGTGCCAAACCTAAGCGCGCAAAGCCAGTTCTGAGCGCGCAGTGCCACCTCGTAGCCGTGCAGTGCCTTCAGAAATTACGTGGAAGAAAATTGTCAAATGCGCAGCGCCAAGAGGTTTGGTCCAAATTCGCTCAGAAAACTCACGAGTTTTTCTCTCCTTGAAACTTCTAATGCTCTGCAAGGCAAAAATGTTTCTTTTGAAGTGTTAGATGAGCTTTATAGGCAAATGGAAGTTTGATTTAATTTGAACAACCCACTGTCTAATGTCAAAAGTCCTTTTTCTTTTCTCACTAACCCTTTTTGACACTTTTGCCTTGCAGGTGACTGAAAACATTGAATTGGCTTTTCTTTTGATCATTTGGGCATGACAAGTTCATTTTGACACCTTTGGGATTGAGTCACATAGTAGCATCTTCGAAATATTTTGTAGTTTCCACCACAAGGTTCAACTTAACTCTTCCACCTTCTCTGCCCACTTTCCCAAAACCCTAATTGTTTGCAGTCTTTCCAACAATCATCAATGTTGTCTTGTAAATTCTTTATAGCCCTTTCAAGTTCATTCACTTCTGTCCAGTTCACTTCACCTTTTTCCATATTCCATTAATCTATTCTGATAGACTTTCTCCATGTTTGGCCTTGTGTGCTTCCTCCATCTCATTTTCTGCAAGTGATCACTGTTTTGGCACTCAACTAGACCATCAAGTTCAAAACCCTAGTTCTCTACAAGACCAAGTTGTTCCCCTTTCCTTTGTTGTAAGTTGTCTTCATTCAGGAGTAGATAATCTACCTCATTAGTACTTTCTGCTGATAAATCTTTCAACACTCCTGCAGAAGTGCTGAACTATTTCCATTTTTCTCATTTGCAGACTTTGAACTGAGAAGATAATCTTCTTTGGAAACTTTTAGGTCCTTCTTGAATAATCATGTCTTGACATTCTATTACATCTGAGCCAGATTCTAGCAAAGGAAAAGCAGTGCCTGAAACATCCAAGGATGACCTTAAACAATGTGAAACCCTAATGACCTAGAGGGAGGGTCCTTTGACTTGATCTTGACTGAAATTTGACCTGGAGATTTTCAAGTAAAAACAGAGTATTGTCATAGGTTATCATGCCCAAAAGGACATGGGAATGAGTTAGCTATAGGAAACCCTTAGAGGGAAGGTGGAGTTTAGTGACAAGGGAAAATAGGGCAATGAGGTTATTGGCAGGAAAAAGGATGAAGATGAGAGGCATAAGCCCATATTGAGTCTCTTTGGAACAACAGGGTGGCTTTGGGAAGACCAACTAGGGAAAAGTGAAAATAATTTTTATAAGGATAATGAAGGCAGTGAGATTTCTGAAAACACATAATTTTTCAATAAATTTTGTTTTCAGAAGGCTGCCATCAATCTTTAGTCATCAAAAGATAGTGGAAAATACTGATGACTAATAGTGACTCCACTTGGGAAGGGCAGCTCCTTTCAGGAGGTGTCAAGAACCTCAAATCTCTGATTTTGCAGATGAGATGCCTCACATGCTTGCTGATTTTCTTCATTTTGCAATGCTGATCTTACTCCTGTTCTTTGAGGCTGGGATCCTACAATCTGAAAAAACATGATTGCTTCAATATCAACCCTACCTACCCATCTTACTTTTCCTAACATTTTATCTTCATTTGGGTGCATTTGGATTGGCAAACCCTAAACATCATCTTTTCTTTTGAAAGAATTAAAACTATCTATTTCTACCCTTATATCATCCAAAGGCTCAGATTAGACTGATGAGCCCCCTTTATTCTCTACCTAATCTACTTATCTGTCAAGGTTAAGCAGTTTGACAAATTTTCATTCTCTAATTTATCAACATAAAATTGAAAAACGTGACCAAATGAAGGTTGAACAGTTTGGTTTGTCATGAGTTGTGGCATTTTGGACAAGTTGCACACAGATTTTATTTTTGTACAAGTAAAACTAGAAAAATTGAGGGCTATAATTTGAAATTTGTCACTCATCCCTCTCTTTTCTCTTTCATTCAGATTTGGGCTTTGGGAACCAACATCTTTTCCTAACCTAGTCTATTGATAAGCCAAGTTTAAACTATTTGGCAAATCTTCATTTTCTAACTTATCAACAAAAATGTAAAACATGTTCAATCATGGTTAGGCTGTCTGACTGAACAAGACTTTTCTTTCTCAAAAGTAATGGCATTTGGACTTGCACACTTTCGGACACATTCTTTTTTGGTATGGGGCTTTACCTCTTCTTTTTATCTACTCTCTTTTTCTTCTTTTTTCTATTTTTGTGTTTTCATTTTTCTGATTTTTTATTCAAGCAATGTTGTATACAATGTGCAAAACTTTAAACTTAGAACTTCAACAAAAATAGTGCTTAAGCATCCTGCCATTGACAGGACCTCCAAATAACTCTGTTCCATCAATTTCTTGTAGAAAGAATGCATTGTTACCTCTTACTGAATGGATGATGTATGGACCTTTCTACAGATTTTCAAATTTGCATGCTTGCCTTTGTCCTCTCTTCTTGAATCCCACTTTAGCACTTTGTCTCCATTCTGGAAATCATTGTCTTTGGTCCTCTTATCAAAAAGCTTTTTGATGCTCTCTTGCACTGCTTGTGTACTATTGTATACTTTTTCCCTTGATTGCTACAAATGAATAGTTTGGTTTAGCCTCCTTTGTATATCATTCTCCTCTGATTGTACCTCTTGGAGGAGCTTCATCACTAGGATTCCCAAGGATGTTGGAAAAACTGCATCCATGCCATACACTAGTTGATAGGGAGACATATTAATTGATTTCTTGCTTGTTAATCTGTCTGCCCATAGTGCATGCACTAGTTTGCTATGCCATGACTTTTTGTTCTCTTCCAACAATTTCTTGATGATATTTATTAAAATTTTGTTAGAGTACTCAGCCAACCGATTACCTTGAGGGTAATAAGTTGTAGAATGCCCTAATGTAATGTGATACTTGTGGCAAAAGTCTACCATTCTCTTGGACTTAAATGCAACAACATTATCAGTGATCATTTTTCTTGGACAACCAAATCTGGACAAAATATTGGTTTCAAGGAATTTGATGATTACCAAGTCAGTGGCAGTCCTTGAAGGGATGGCTTCTATCCATTTGGTGAAATAGTCAGTTGCAGTGAGGATCCATTTGTGTTGGGCAGAGGAGGTAGGGTGGATTTCTCTAATGAAATCTAAACCCCACTATTGAAAAGGAGTTTGAACACTAATAGGGTGTAAAGGCAAAGGCAATGGTTTTCTCTTTCCTTCAAAGATTTGGCATTTATGGCAAGTCACTACTAGCTTGTGGATATCAGGGAAAAGAGTGGGCCAATAGAAACCAACTCTAAGGATTTTGTTGAAAATGATTTTCCAATAGAGATGACCTCTACATTCTCCTTCATGAAACTCATGCATGATTCTATCTGCATCATCTTTAAGTAAACATTTAAGCAAGATACCAACAAAATTTTTCCAATATAAAGCTTTATTTAGGATGCAAAATTTTACAGCCTTTTGTTTCAAGAATCTGGCCTTTGTTTTGGACAAATTAGGAGGAGCATTTAGATTAAAAAGCACATATAATATGTCAGCATACTAGAGTGAGTTCAGAAATGCTTCTTCAGTAAGTGGAGTCGCCAACTCCTTTTGTTCATCCAAGGAATGTATCATGTTTATGTCCAATGCTTGAAAGTTTGCTTCAACCATTAGTTTGGCCAGTCCTTGCCCTTTGATTAGCTTGGTGGGCTTGATTTCCAAATCATACTCTAAGATGACAGCAATCCACTTACCTTTTTTACCATCAGTATCCTGAGTTAGTATGTCTTTAACAACTGCATGAGGAACAAAAGCAATGACATGTGAATGCAAGATGTAAACTCTGAAATCTTTGAAGGCTTTGATTAAGGCAAAAGCTTGTTTCTCCATGATGTTATATTTCAGAGGTGTATCTCTTAGAGCCTTACTGAAGAAAGATATGGGCTGTTCTTGTCCCATTATGTTCTTTTGTAGCAATACTGCAGCAATTGTGTGTTCTGATGCAAATGAGAAGATGAAGAAATCCTTGGTAAAGTCAGGGCTGATTAGAATTGGTGTTTGGGTAAGTGTTTGTTTTACCAGTTTAAAGGATGGCTTCGCTTCTGTGGTCGATTTGATTCCTATTTCTCTTTTCAACATGTTTGTAATGTTTCTTAGGAGTTCTGCAAGGTTTGTTATGAACCTTCTTAAGAAGTTGATCTTTCCAATGAAAGATTGCAGCTCTTTGATGTTTCTAGGGTGGCTGATTTGCAATATCCCCTCAATCCTCTTTGGGTCTATCTTGATTCCCTCTTCAGATATGATGTGGCTTAAAAGTTTCCCTTCTTGAAGGCCAAACATAGTTTTCTTGGGATTTAAAAATAAACCATACTTTCTACACTTTTCAAAGACTTTTCTTAAGTGATCTAGGTGCTCTTCATCGGTTTTTGAGTAAACAGTTATGTCATCAAGATATATCACTATGAAGTAACCTATTTCTTTGGAAAAAGCAATGTCCATGGCTCTTTGAAAAGTGGCCCCGACATTCATTAACTCAAAAGGCATTTCGACATACATGAAGGTGCCCCAAGGTGTAGTGAAAGCTGTTTTGTGCTGATCACTTGGAAGTACTAGCACCTGATTATACCCTGAAAAACCATCAAGCAAAGATATTCTTTTGGAGCCTACTACTCTTTGTAGTATATGATCCATCTTAGGTAAAGGGTAATTGTCTTTCAGGGAGGCTTTGTTCAAATTTCTAAAGTCTATGCACAACCTGATTTCTCCTGTCTTCTTCCTCACTGACACAAGGTTTGAGACCCATTCTGAGTACCTGAGTGGGACTATTATTCCAGCATCATCCATCTTTTTGATTTCTTTCTCAACTAGAGGCATTAGGACAGAGTTTATCGTACGCAATTTTTGCTTGAATGGTTTCTGGTTTTCTTTGAGAGGAATCTTGTGTTGAATGATGTTTGTGTCATAGGACTTTGTCCTCATAGCCCCATGCAAACACATCCTTAAACTCTTTGAATAGCTCAATGTATTTCTGTTTTATAAGGGGTGACAGTGTTTTGGACAGTTTGATTATTTTAGGTTTTTCCTCACCGCCTATGTTGCATTCTTCTACATCTGTTTCGGTGGATTCCATCTTAGGCTTCCTAGCAACATCATTAAAGTCAAACAACTCTTCTAAGGGGGCAAGTCCTCTTGGCAATAAGTTATCTTTGCATTGCAATACCTCAAGGTCTCTTTTGTTTGAGTCTTCAAACAATTCTGCCTCAAGAGGGTGTTCTATCAGATTTATGTCAGCAACATAAGGTAGCTCTGTTTTGTGTGTTTGTTCCTCATCAAGGTAGTCCTCTTGATGATCTAAGTTTGGTTTTGGCATTTCAAATTCATTTTTGGACTGTAGGAAGTCTTCAATGTGTTTGTCACCTTCAAAAACTTTCCAATAATCGATGTTATCAGGAACTATAGGTCTGTTTTTGACCTTTACCATGTATTGTTCATTGGCATGAGGTATTTGGCAAGTGCTGGCAACAAAGGCTAGTTCATTTGCAAAGCTGTTTTGAGTTCTTGGAACAGAGGTAAGTTCATATTTTTCAAATGTTTTCAGGAGGTCTAAGGCAACATTTCTATATTCTCTTAGCCTAGGATTCTTGGCTGAATATTCTCCTTTGATTTGCCTAATGATTAACTCGGAATCTCCTTGAACATAAATCCTCTAAGCTCTTATACTTTTCAGTATTTGTAACCCTAAGAGAAGAGCTTCATACTCTGCAATATTTTTTGTACATGGAAAATCTAGCTTGTAAGAGTGACCTTCATTGGTGTTGTGTATCCAAACACCTACTCCTGAACCAGCTTTGCCACAAGAGCCATCAAAGCTCATGATCCAAAGTGTTTCAAGTTCAGATTTGCCATTATGTTGTTGTTCATGGCTGCTAGGGTTTTGGCTGTTATGTTCTTCATTTTGTGTTTGGTTTGACTATTCTGACAGGGCTTGCTCTTCCTCTTTTTCATTTACTTGTTCATTAATGTCATCTTCATTGTACAAGATAAATGAGTCAAGGTCTGAATGGATAGAATAGAGAGGGGTGTTGTTTGGCCTATCTTGGCTGCTTACCATGTATTTCATGTGAGATTCTCTATACAGTCTTCTTGTTTGGTTAAAGACTAGAATGGTAGCAGATGTCATGTCCATTTGGAGGTTTCCTTGGAGTTTGGCTCCCCATGATTTAGATAAAAGCATGCCATATTTTGGGAGTATGTCAGCCACTACAATATCCATGACTAGGGTCTTGGTTGAAATTTGTGCTAGATTGACACATAGATCTTTGATTAGACCGAGACACTTAACTCTACTTGAATCAAAAGAGTACAAGTCTTTGTATGGTTTGGTTATTTCGAGGCCTAATCTCTCTATCACTACCTTTGGCATGAGGTTGTGTGAAGCACCAGAGTCTAGCATAGCATTGTGTAGGATTTTGTCATGGATGTTTAAACTGACATAGAATGGAGGCACAATGCCCTCTTGAAACTTTCCCTCTACTTCTGGTCCAAACAACAATTCTAGCTTGTCATCGGTCAGATGTAGAGTATCGGTGTCATTTCCTATGTTTAAAGCTTTCAAAACTTGGGATCTATATACATCTTGAGTCACTAGTTCAGTGAGGGGTATGGCTATTTTTATCTTGGCAATTTCACCCTCAATACTGAATGGTGTCTGTGTTCTTGGAAGAGTTAGATCAGTTTTATCATACATGGTCTTTTCAACAATTTTAACTTGCTGGGTTTTATTCGGAATCTCAGTTAAAGCAGTTTCTTCAGGGCCACTAGTTGATGTACTAGGGCAGCTTTGGTCACCATCATGTTGGCTCATTTTGTTTTTGCTTTGATCAGGATTCTTAGCCATTATGTTGGTATTTTCTGTTGTCCTTTTAGTAGTGTTTTCTGGTTTGTTCCTCTTGGGGTTGTCTTGTGTTTTCCTACTTCTGAGGTCATACTGCCTATAATATTCCCAATTAGCAATGGCTAATTGGAAATATCAATTTTGGTCAATTTTGCCTTAAGTAGCTAAATTATAAATAAAAGTGAGTAGAGGGGGACATAACTCACTCTAAAAATAAAGTGCACTCCCTAGTAGACACAACGTTGTAACTTAAGTGAGCCAAGGGGGCCAAGAGACCATGTAGAGAGGGGGCCCACGTAGACCACATGGAGGGACTGCGCAGGTTGAGATGAGCACGTGGCAAAGGGAGGCTACGTTGGAGGAGGTGGGCCTTAGGGTTTGAGAGAGGCCAACGCTATATAGAGAGGAGAGCCTCCTCATTTTGGTCATTCGATGTTTCTGATATTGAGCTGGTCATTTCGATTTCTTGAGCACGCTGGTTGTTTAGCTAGTCTGCAGCACTATTCAGTGCACCGAGTGTCTCCGTTCGGAGATCTCACCCTCAACCCCGGGGGCCTTCGAGTGCCTGCTCGGGTGAGGTTGTCCCATTAGTATTTTGCAGGAGGATTGGTGTTTGGCCTTCGGAGAGGAGCAGTGCATCCATAGACTGCGCAGTCTTGAGAGGGAGGACGCAGTCCATTTCTTGGGAGCTCCGGATTGGGTTTCTTTTGGAGGTTTCGAGCTTGGAGATTGAGCAAGGGGCCAGCCCTTGCCTGTGGAAGGATTTTGGCAGAGTTTGTGGCCGTATTTTTGTGGTTTCCATTCAGCCTCAGCGCAGAGCCTTGGAGGATAGCGTAGATCATCAAGGGGGTGATTTTCGGGGGTCGGTCATTTCAGAAATGCTTTCTGGGCTTTTCTGGGTTTGGTGAGTAGAGGTGGATTCCGCAGTCTCGCCCTTTCGAGTGTGGGAGCAGCCTCAACACTATTTGGTTCTAGCAAGAAATAGCCACACGTCAGGCCCCAGCCTGACGCAACCGAGAACAAATCATTTCTCGCTATTTGGAGAGCTTTTCTTCGCTCGTTTTATGCAAGCAAGTCTAGGTGCCATCACTCTAATCACCTATTGTACTCATTTATATTCTCAGTATAATAAAATGGCTCAGCATTCTCTCTGCATTTCTTGAGTATCTGTTACATGTTTTATTTGCCATTGTATGCTTGCACTACTGTTATTTTTCTCTTCGAGCATTCCAGTTACTATACCACTTGGTGTGTTTTCCCCATACTCTTAGACAGAGTCTGGAAAGGGCCAGGTAGCCTCCAGATCTCACCCTCTTCTCAGAGGTGAAATATCTGGTAAATGCCCTCCCAGTCCATCTTTGGTTGGAGTTTGCTTGTGTTAGAAGGATATCCCTGAAAAGGGATATTACAGTAGTATCAGAGCATAGATCTGGCTCAACCTGTGGAGCTAGTTGTCTATGACACTGGGGGAGAAACCCTACATCTGTTACAGAGGTAGGAAGTACAAAGATATTGAGCGTAGGTTGGAGAACACCTACGGAGAGGGTGACTATGTTCGGGTGCTGGACGCAAAACAGGAGGAGCCTGTGATAGACGCAGAACAGGAGGGGCCTATGGTAGGTTCAGAGCAGGATGTATCGATGGCAGATGATAGTGATACAAAAAGGTTTGGGGAAGCACTCCTCAAGTCAGTCTAGGATCTGTCGAGGCAGATTGAGATGATGGGTCAGAGATTCACTGCTGTGGAGGCTAGAAAGCGTGAAACCCCAAGGGGTTTCCATGTTGGTGAGGGGTCGGGCACATCCCACCATTTGTAGGAGCGGGATGCCACTCTACACCAGGCATCTCATGCACCCACACGTTCCACTATGCCCACTTTTCTGGGTGCAGACACAGGGGCAGGAGCACAACAGGAGCCAGAGCCTGGCCACATGGGTGATTATTTTGTTGAGTACCATGCATATGGGCAGGAGTTCAGGGATGCCCTTTCATTCAGAGACTTTGTTCAGCTCCAGCGGGACAACAGACCCCGTGACCATCACAGAGGGCACCTGCATTATCATGATGGGGACACCTAGCGTACAGCGAGCTGATTCCATTTGCCTACCTTTGATGGTTCATCAAACAATTCAGCAAAGTCTTGGGTGGAGAAGCTGGACATATATTTCCAGCTCAACCAGATGGCAGAGACTGAGGCCATCAAGGTGGCTACGCTACATTTGGATGGTGTGGCCCAGGATTGGTGGTTCCATGGAATGGTGACACTCGGGCATTCGACAGTGACCACATATGCCGAGTTCACCCGGAGACTGATAGAGAGGTTTGATAGGAGGGATCCGGAGGAGCACTTTGTTGAGCTGACGAGGCTCAAACAGACTGGGAGCTCGAAGACATATATTGCAGATTTCTTGAGGCTTTCAGTGATGGTGCCTGATCTATCCGCGGCACGGATGATATACATGTTCATTGAGGGGTTAGCAGAGCCACTTCGAGGTTTGGTCAGATCCACCAGACCAGCCACACTCCAGGACGTAGTTGGCAGGACCCAGGATTTGCAGGATGCTTTACCTTGGACCAGGACACCTTACCCCCAGAGAGAGGCTTTCCAGCTAAAGGGGAAGGATGTGAGGATTCCGCCTCCTAAGGGGAATCCGAGTAGGGGACAGCTAGATGAGGATGCCAGGAGGGAGTTGAAGAATAAGAGGTTGTGTTTTACCTGTCAAGAGCCGTGGGCGCCGGGACACAGATGTGCTGCTGGCAAAGCACATTTTATCGAGGTCTTCTCCGAGAGCAACGGGGAAGAGGATGAGTATGAGGATGGGGAGGTAGGAGACAGTCAGGCAGCGCAACACCATTTGCCACCTCCACCTCCAGGAGCAGGAGGTGCAGCTTTTGCACCCACAGGAGGGACCCTTGCAGCATTGCGGGGAGTACCCAAGTATTTGACACCGCGTGTCCGAGGGACAGTACGTGGGCATCGAGTTTCAGTTTTGGTAGACAGTGGAGCAACCCACAACTTCATCGATGCACAGATGGTTGAGTGGAGAGGCATACCGATAGAGAGCTTTGATGGATTTTCAGTGTTGGCCCCAGGAGATCAGACGATGCAGTGTGCCAGATATGTTCCAGAGCTGGCTGTGACGATGGGTACCTACACAGTGACCGACCACTTTTTCGTGGTCAACATACCAGATACCAATGTGGTACTGGGTGTACAATGGCTGATTACTCTAGGGAAGGTCACCACAGATTGGGAGGCCTTGGAGATGGAGTGGGACGATCAGAAGACCGGGAAGCATGAGAAGATACGTGGGATGCACACTTAAACACCCCAGACTGTTTCAACTCACCGGATGGAGGCAGACTTTCGGAAGGGAGACATAGAGTGGGCAGTGGAGTTGCGGGCATCAGAGGCAGGGACTACTGGGCAAACAGTTCATCCTGATATACATGCCATCCTTGACAGGTATGACACGGTGTTTGGGGAGATACCGCCAAGACAGCCACTAGATCGGGGGTTTGAGCACACTATTGAGCTAGAGCAGGGCATCCAGGCCGTTATTACCACACCCTATAGGCACCCCAAGGCCTATCGGGATGAGATTGAGCGGGCCATCTAGGAGTTGCTGGCTCTTGGAAATATTCGACCTAGCACCAGTCCTTTTGCTTCTTCGATGGTGTTGGTGAAGAAGAAGGACGGCACGTTGAGAATGTGCATCGATTACAAGGCCCTGAATAAAAAGACCATGAAGAACAGGTACCCTATACTGCGGATTGATGAGCTGATGGATGAGTTGAGAGGAGCACAGTTCTTCTCAAAGATCGATTTGAGATCCGGGTACCACCAGATTTGCGTGAGGGAACAGGACATTCCCAAGACTGCTTTCAGGTGCCATTACAGCCACTTTGAGTTCTTGGTTATGCCTTTCGGGCTAACCAACATACCAGCCACTTTCCAGTCATGCATGAACCATATCTTCCGCAATCATCTGAGGAAGTTTGTGTTGGTATTTTTCGATGATATACTGATATATAGCAGGACTTGGAGGAGCATCTCCAACACATAGAGGCAGTACTGCATATCTTGGAGGAGCAATAGTTTTATGCTAAGCTCTCCAAGTGTGAGTTTGGGTTGATGGAGATGTTGTATTTGGGATACATCATAGGAGTGGACGGAGTGAGGGTCCACGAGGAGAAGATCAGGGCCATCAGAGATTGGCCAGAGTCGAGAAACGTGACGAAACTTCGAGGATTTGTTGGTATCTGCACTTATTACAGGAAGTTCGTCAAGAGTTTCTCTCAGCTTGCTGCACCCCTTACAGATTTGACGAAGAAGGGGGCATTCAGTTGGTCAGATACAGCGCAGCGGGCCTTTGACAGGCTCAAGGAGGTTATGAGCAGCTGCCCAGTGCTTGCGTTGCCATATTTTACACAAACTTTTGTTTTGGAGTGTGATGCGTCGGAAGAGGGGATCGGCGCAGTGTTGATGCAGGGAGGCCACCCTATAGCCTATGAGAGCCGGAAGCTCCTTCCTCATGAGCGGTTGTATGCTATATACGACAAGGAGATGCTGGCCATTATGCATGCATTGGCCAAATTTCGGCAGTACCTGGTGGGTAACAGGTTCAGGGTGAGGATTGATCACAACAGCCTCAGGTTCTTTTTGGAGCAGAAACAGCTACAAGAGAGGCAACATAAGTGGATCAGCAGTATCCAGGCTTATGACTTTGACATTGAGTATGTCAAGGGGAAGAACAACATGGTAGCCGATGCACTTTCACGTAGACCAGCCACATTGTCTCTGATGAGTTTGGATACAGATTGGAGGGCTCGACTTTTGGTGGAGTACTCCAAGGACAGGTTTGCTTGTGAGGTTCTGGATGGTCAAGTGACAGATGATAGATACAGGGTGATAAATGAGATCATCTACTACAGAGATAGGATCTTCTTGACTAAGGGCTCCCAGCTCAAGAAGAAGATACTTCAGGCATCACATGATTCACCATTGTCCGGCCATCAGGGGTTTACCAAAACCTACAGGGCCATCAGAGAGAGGTTCTCATGGAAGGGCCTCAAGGAGGACGTGCTCCAGCATATCTTGGAGTGCGAGGTTTGCCAAAGAAACAAGGGAGAGATGAGCCATCCCGCAGGTTTGTTGCAACCTCTTCCCATTCCGAAGGGGAAATGGGAGAGCATTTCGATGGACTTCATCACAAGGTTGCCCATGGAGCAGGGCAAGGACTGTATATACATCGTCATTGATCGGCTGACGAAGTATGCACAATTTTTCGCCATATCCGCACACTACTCAGCAGCACAGGTGGCAGAGCTGTTCTTCAGAGAGATCTTCAGGTTACATGGTCTTCCCAAGACCATCATCAGTGACAGGGACAACCGCTTTATGGGTGGATTCTGGCAGGAGCTTTTTCGGCTGGTGGGGACAGAGTTGACACCGAGCACCAGCTACCACCCACAGATAGACGGGCAGACAGAGATAGTTAACAAGTGGCTGGAGGGCTACTTGCGTTAGTGGGCAGCAGAGAGCGTGGCTGAAGTGGTTGCATCTGGGGGAGTACTGCTACAACAACACACATCACATGTCCATCTGTATGTCTCCGTTCTATGCTTTGTATGGATATTATTCTTTATCTTTTGCTGATGTGATGTTTGGTGCTAGCAAGGCTCCAAGAGCCAAAGACTGGATCCAAGAGAGTCAGGACATTCTCCGAGCTCTCAAGGATAACATGGCTACAGCGCAGAACCAGCAGAAGCTGTATGCTGACCGGGGTCGGGTGGAGAGACAGTTTGAGGTAGAGGACTTGGTCTACCTACGTTTGCAGCCATACCGACAGTCGTCACTGAAGTAGAAGGGAGCTGAGAAGCTCAACCCCGTTTTTACGGGCCATACAGGTTGATACGCAGGGTTGGACAGGTTGCTTATGAGTTGGAGCTGCCCCAAGGCAGTAAGATTCATAACATTTTCCATGTATCATGCCTGAAGAAGGCATTGGGGCAGCAGGTGACAGTGACAGAGGAGCTACCGCCTACAGATGATGAGGGGCATTTGGTGTTACAGCCTGAGGCCATTATTGATACCAGAGAGAGGCACTTGCGGAACAGGACAATCCGAAAGTTCTTGGTGAGGTGGAAGAATTTGTCGAATGAGGATGCCACTTGGGAGAGTGAGAAGATCTTGCGGCATCCATCACTACAGTTGCTTGGGGTCAAGCAACATTTTTCCGGGGGAGACTGTAATATTCCCAATTGGCAATGGCTAATTGGAAATATCGTTTTTGGTCAATTTTGCCTTATGTAGCTAAATTATAAATAAAAGTGAGTAGAGGGGGACATAACTCACTCTAAAAATAAAGTGCACTCCCTAGTAGACACAATGTTGTAACTTAAGTGAGCCAAGGGGGCCAAGAGACCACGTAGAGAGGGGACCCACGTAGACCACATGGAGGGACTGCGCAGGGTGAGTTGAGCACGTAGCAAAGGGAGGCTACATTGGAGGAGGTGGGCCTTATGGTTTGAGAGAGGCGAACGCTATAAAGAAAGGAGAGCCTCCTCATTTTGGTCATTCGATGTTTATGATATTGAGCTGGTCACTTTGACTTCTTGAGCACGCTAGTTGTTTAGCTAGTCTGCAACACTATTTAGTGCACCGAGTGTCTCCGTTCGGAGATCTCACCCTCAGCCCTGGGGGACTTCAAGTGCCTACTCGGGTGAGGTTGTTCCATCAGTATTTTGCAGGAGGAGTTTAGCATTCATGGAGGAGCAGTGCATCCATAGACTGTGCAGTCTTGAGAGGGAGGACGCAGTCCATTTCTTGGGAGCTCCAGATTGAGTTTCTTTTGGGGGTTTCGAGTTTGGAGATTGAGCAAGGGGCCATACCTTGCCCATTGGAGGATTTTGGCAGAGTTTGAGGTAGTATTTTGGTAGATTCCTTTCAGTGTCAGCGCAGAGCCTTGGAGGATAGTGTAGATCCTCAAGGGGGTGATTTTCGAGGGTTGGCTATTTCAGAAACGCTCTCTGGGCTTTTCTGGGTTTGGTGAGTAGAGGAGGATTCCAGAGTCTCAGCTTTTTTCGAGTAGGGGAGCAGCCCCAAATACTCATTTTGGTTCCAGCAGCAGCAGCAGCACAGCAGTTCTCCGACAGCTTGGACGCAGATCAGAGAGCAGCCATTTCTTTGTCATTTTGAGAGCTGTTCTTCGCTTGCGTGGTGCAAGTCTAGGTGCCATCACTCTGATCACCTATTGTACTCATTTCTATTCTCAGTATAATAAAATGGCTCAGCATTCTCTCTGCATTTCTTGAGTATCTGTTACATGTTTTATATATGCCATTGTATGCTTGCACTACTGTTATTTTTCTCTTCGAGCATTCCAGTTACTATACCACTTGGTGTGTTTTCCCCATACTCTTAGACAGAGTCTGGAAAGGGCCAGGTAGCCTCCAGATCTCACCCTCTTCTCATAGGTGAAATATCTGGTAAATGCCCTCCCAGTCCATCTCTGGTTGGAGTTTGCTTGTGTTCGAGGGATATCTCTGAAAAGGGATATTACACTGCCTATGAACTTGCATGATAGCGTTTTCAAACCCTAGTTTGTATTCTTCAGAATCCTCATATGTTCTTTCATTTTGGTTTGAGGAAAACAGACCGTGTTCTTCTTCTGTGAGAAAAACATCATCCTCATTATTGGAGTCTATTAGATTGACATGATTTTCTTCTGTTTCCTCAGTCTCTCTCTCCTCTTCATCTACATAGTTTTCTTGGAAAGGAGGTCTGATTTGCTGGTCATTTTCTCTTTGTCTGATTTGAGAAGGGTCTCTTCTGAAGTTTTGGTTTCTGTTTCTGTTTTGAGGATTTGTTTGGTTTTCCCTAGGAGGTGCTCTTTCATTCAAATTGATTCTCTCTATCATCCTTTCCATTGTCCTAACTAGGATGTCAATTTTAGCATTAGATATGGAGGCCATAGTTTCCTCTTTGTATGTAACCTCCTTCTCTGCTCTCATTCTAGCCCTTTTAGCAATTAGGTTGGCGTCCAGACTTACTTCTCCCCTTTGTATGTCTTCTAAGGTGAGGGGATCTCTTTCTCTTAACTGATAAGCCATATTTGGATCAAATCTATCTGGAAATTTTACTAAGGCTAGGCCTTGTGGGGGTTTCATGTGGGGAGGGAGTGCATTATATACACTATTGAACCTAGTACAGTAGTCTTGAACACTTTCCCCAACATATCTTTTAAGGTTATCATACTCTGATAGGATTTGAAGAGGATTTTTCTTAGTCTTCCACTTGTTTATGAATGTTTGATAGAGGGAAGGGAGATCATGAATGCTATTAGGAGTTAAGTTTTTGAACCATTTCTTTGCTTCTCCTCCTAAACTTTGGGCAAACATTCTCATTTTTATGGTCTCCTCTTCAATTTCTTGGTAGTCAAAAGCATCGTTCATCTTGTCTACATACTATTGGGCAGTGGTAGAATTAGCTCCATTAAAGTGAAGGATTTTAGATTGGTAGTTATGTGGCATAGGCAGTAAAGGTTGTGGTAGTACCAGGGGGCATACCATGCTGCCATGATAGGAGGTAATGGAACACAAGGAGGATTTATAAGAGGAGGGTTTATGAGTGGAGGTGGAAGATGAAATGGAGTGGTTTGCATAGTGGATGTATGAGTGGGGGTAGCAGATGTACTTGGACCAGCTAGCTGAGATTGAGAAGATTTGGATCGAAAGGAGTCAAAGTGTTGGAGAAGCTGAAAATCAGGAGTGGAAGGAGAGGCTTCTCTACTAAAACTCCGTTGTAAGCTTGTAGGCTCAAGGTCCGTCTGGTCTATCCAACTTTGAGACTTAGTGCTGAATAGGTTTCTTTTATGATGTAAGTCAAATTGGGTATCTTGCAAGGATGAAAGGTTTTTAGGAAATGAACTTGCTTTGTGAATTGGTCTGACAATAGTTGAGTCTTCAGTCTTAGAAGTTTTCTTAGGATTCTTTCTGGGTCATCAACTATAATAGGAGGGTTTGGGTCAGGGTGAGATCTGGTGCTGATTCTTTGTGAAGCCAAATTTCAGATCCACAATACAGAGAGGCTGAAAGTTTGTAAGGGTTTTGAGAAATAGACCTATCTGAAAGATTACTGAATTCACATGGTATGTGGCTGGGATTTATGCTGTTAGGATTGATTAATGAATTCCCAGGGGAGTCTGTGAGGAACAGTGGAGTCAGCAGGCATACTGAAAGCTAGTGGAGTCACTAGGTGGATGATGCTAACTGTTTGAGGATTTGCTTGTTGTCCACCATCAACAATTGGATACCAATCTAGAGATATTTTTGGGTTTTCTGAGTTCTTTATGTAACACTAATATTTTTAATGTGTTTCCCAGTATGTTCGCCATTATGTTAGTATGGCAAATCAACCGGATATCATTCTTGGCTAACACTTGATTTATCTAAGTTTGACAGGGGATTTTTGAAGGAATATTTAAGCTGTTACTTACTCAGATCCCACCGTGATCGCCATTATGTTAGGTCCCTATAATTTGTTAGATTGACTAGACCAAATAGACAAGGGTAACATCAAACCAACTTTGGAGTCCTAGGACCTAGCCTTCCTGGACTCAGAGAGGGCTCTCTCTATATTTGATAAAAGATATGACTTGATTTATTTAGGATGTTGATTTTAGGCTAGTTATAATGATAGGGTTTGTTTGTTTTGTTTTGTTTGGTTGGATTGCTTGTCAAGTAGAACAGATAGAGTAAGAGAAATTTAAACCATTGGGCTATGGGGTCTGTGAAAGGCTTGAAAAGTACAACAATAAATCAAGGGTGTTTCATAGGGCAAGTTAACAAAGTCAAATGGATCTTAATAGCTTCTGTGGGAGTGAAATGGACATTAAATTTGTGAGTGTAGTAGGTTTGAAGGGAAATTAAGAATCCTTTAACATATACTAGAACAAGAAGGGTTTTTAAGATTACTATGTTTAAGAAAGAATCAAAGGACAGGGCACACCATAAACTTCTTTGACCTAGCTTCACCAAGTAAATTTTAAAACAACAATCCCGCAAGCCCTAGAGAGCAGGGAACTCCTAAATTCTCTAGTTATTTACTTTCAGAGAAAGAAAACATTCAAGATAACACATTAATAATGATTAAAGAGCAGGGAACTCCTAAATTCCTTAATCAAACTATAAAATACCTTCAAAGTGACTATTCAAGATAGACTAAAAGACAGGGCAAACCATAAACTTCTTCAGCCAAACCCTAATTAATAAACTTCAAAGAAAAGGCCTTAAAAACAATGTTTTAAGCTACACCAAAGGACAGGGCATACCATAAACTTCTTTGGCTTGGCTCCATTAAATCATTTTCAAGATAACAAGCTAAGTGGAATCAAAGAGAAATTAAGAATTCTTCAATCAGACCTAGCAGAGGAAAACATCTAAACAACAAAAGGTAGACAGAATTAAGGTGCCTCTCAATAGCATATCTCAATCTAAATTTTCTACTTTGTCATAAGGGAAAGATGAACAATATGGAAAACATAAGAAGACAATAACTAAATTGGAATAACATCACCATTTGACAAAGTCCATGAATCCTGCAAATGTGCTTGCTCCATTATCATTCAGTCCAAGACAATTACAAAGCTCCAAAGCCAAAAACTCTTTATCACTCAAAGTCTATGTGATTTTCATCTCAGCAATCATCCAACAAAAATATGAAGCATTGCATGCAGTATTTAACAACAAAATGAGGAATTAAACCCTAACTAGGGTTTTAGAAGTCATTAATTACATATTAAATGCATTTGACCTTTAAGACCATGCAAGGCCCAAGGCAAAAGTATCTAAACTCATTTATGACAAAAATAACTTCTAACATAACTATTTGAGCTAATTTAGGAAAAAAGTTGACCTTAAGGCTTGAAAAGATCTTTTGCAATAACTCCTAGCAAGGGCACAACTCCAAGGTACAGGGGCGCAGTGCCAGGCCAAATGCGCAGTGCCAAGACTGGAAAAATCACATGTTTTGCAGCTGAGTTTTGGAGGCCTTCCCGGTGTCCAAATGAGCTCCATGATAGCTCATTGGAAAGCCCGTCCTGTCTAGTTTCCATATCTACCTTCAGTTTGCAAAATGGTGCCCATTTGCCTTGCCAAAAATCCATTCTCCCAATACTGCTAAGGGCACAGCGCCAATGCTGAAAAGAGGGCAGAAAGGTGATTTTTAGGTGGTTTTCGGCCCTTTTGAGAAACCAGTTTTGCTCCAAATGACCTGAAATTTACTGAGGATGATGTCCTTGTCATGAGGAAGATGAAAATGCTGAGTTTTTTCCATTTGAGTGCCCCAAAAAAGAGCACAGTGCCAGTGGTGTTGCGCGTTTGGCCCTTGTTCTGCTAGCCAAACTGTCAAAAATCAAAATTGTGCACAATGTGCCAAAAATTTGAAATTAGCTTGCTGATCATGGTTGTGAGGCTTGGAGGGATACATTAGCAAGGATATCAAGATTTTCCTTCTTCTTTGCCTCAGTCAAGGCCTAAATCTTTGCAAGGGCTCGTTTGAGCTTGGCCCTTGCAATTCTGTTCCTCATGGCATAATGTCTTGCCATCTTCTTCTGCATGTCGGTGTCTCTCTTGGCCTTCTCTAATTGACCCTCTAGGTGCAAATTGGCTCTCTCTAGCCAAGATTATCTATCATAGTGAAAACCTCATTGGCAATGAAGGTCTCCCATGGAATGTTTAATAGTTGTTGTTGGTGCATAACCACCATCTTGATGAGTGAGTGATGAAAGAGGCTCTGCATTTGCTGAGGATAATCTCTCTTTTGCACTATGTAGGCCATTTTGTCAATGCTTCGGTAAAGATAATATGGTATATGTAGCATCCTAACTCAAGTGAAATGCATAAGAAGCCAGATGTGGTATGAGTAGAGGCGGGAAAACCTTCCCTCACATGTGAAATACTTCATGATTATCCTCATCATGGGGCATATCTATCAAGCAGATGAGCAAATGGGAAGATGGACTTGTGGTGATCTTTTTACCTAGGTTCAAGATATGGTTCAAAGTAACTCATGTCTAGGTTTGCTTGCTTGAACCATTTTTCTCCCACACTTGGTATCCCTGTAGCATTTGCAATGGAATCTGTAGACAAGTCAAATGTGACCCTGACAAGATTAACTTGTTTGTCATGCAAACTAATAATGAAAAGTCTTGCTAGCTCAGGGTGGTTTTGTACTTGCTGCACCTCCTCACAAAAATCAAAGCAGCCTACATGTTTGAAGCGGGAAACAGTGAGGGGAGATGCCATGAGTTCCTTTGTATTGAGGGTTTCAAATCTATTTATCTTTCCTCCTTTATGATCATGCCTCCTTGGCATTTGTGCCTCCATACCACTGTCTTCACCGTCAAACATTGTAAACTCTGTTTTGGAAACCCTAGGGCTGATGTGAAATGAGATGGAGGGTATGAAATGGCAGTTTTGCAAATGAATGGAATGAGTGAGAATGAAGGGAATGGATGTTGTGACAAGCAAGATGAATGGCAGTCCTCAAACAATGTAATTTCCCTTGTTATGACTGATACTCTGTCTAGGAGGATGAAATAAGCATATAGACAGTGATTTCAAGCTTGAAACTTAGGGTTTGATTAGGGTTTCATTCCATTGATTAAGCAATCACCAAAATAGCTTGAAAATGGGTGTATGTCAGGTACTTACCCCTTAAGATTTGCTTTGATGACCTTGGAGGAAATTTGAAAGCATTTTGAAGTGATTTGAGTGGTTGGAGGGCTTAGAAACCCTTTTTGTCCAAGCGCGCAGCGCCAAACCTAAGCACGCAACACCAGTTCTGAGCGCGCAGCGCCACCTCAGAAATTGCATGGAAGAAAATTGTCAAACGCGCAGTGCCTTCTCCCAGGTGCGCTGTAATATTCCCTTTTAGGGATATTTCTAAAGCACAACAAACTCTAACCAGAGATGGACTGGGAGGGCATTTACTAGATATTTCACCCCTGAAAAGAGGATGAGATCTGGAGGCTATCTGGCCCTTTCCAGACTCTGTTTAAGAGTGTGGGAGAAAACACAACAAGTGGTAAAGAAATATCAATGCAAAGGGAAGAAATAACAAACATGCAGACATACAATAATGTGTATCCAAAGCATGAACAGATACACAAGAAATACCACGGGAATGCTGAGCCATTTTATTAATCTGATAAATATAGAGGAATACAATAAGTGATCAAAGCGATAGCTCCTAAACTTGCGCAAAGCAAGTTAAGATCTATTCTCAGAACGCTGCTGTGTTTCAGATCTGTGTTGCATGGGACGGCTGCGTCTCAGATCTGTGTTCCAGCTGATGAAAAACGGCTGTGTCGCTGCCCCGACATACCTCCTTGCGGATCTGTGCTTTCCTCCAATCAATCACGCCTCCATTGTTTGGGATCTGCAATAATACAATCACCCGTTGATCCAGAAGTTCCTCCAATAGACGCGCTGCTATTCCTGCGCTTAATCTCCTGTCCATGATCCTCCAAGAATACACCCGGAGCTTCCCAAATACGGACTGCATCCTTCTGCGCAACCAATAAACGTGCTGATCCTCCACAGGTGCTGCGCAGTTAATAAACACGTTGCTCCTCCACAAATATAGCGGATCGATCTTCCTACACGGATACTGACGGGACTACCTCACCCGAGCAGGCACTCAAAATCCCCTGGGCTGAGGGCGAGATCTCCGAACGGAGACACTCAATGCGCTAAACAGCGCTACAGACAGGCTAAGCAGCGAGCGTGCTCAATAGTCGCAATGACCAGTTTCAAATACATAAATTCTCCATGATGTCAGAATGAGGAAACTATCTTCTTTATATAGCGTTGGCTGCTCTCGAAACCTACGGCCGCCTCCACCCATGATACCACGGTAATATCCCTTGGCTACGTGCGCCTCCACCCACGATACCATGGTGATACCCGTTTGCTGCGTGCCCGATTCGGCCACCTTTATTACAACGTGCGTCTACTAGGAAATCCCCCTTATTTTAAAGTGAGTTGTGTTCCCTTTACTCACTTTTATTCATAATCTAACTACATAAAAGGAAAAATTGACCAAATCGAATATTTCAATTAGCCATTGCTAATTGGGAATATTACAGTCTCTCCCGGAAAAATGTTGCTTGTCCCCAAGCAACTGTAGTGATAGATGATGCAAGATTTTCTCATTCTCCCAAGTAGCATTTTCATCTGGTAAATTCTCCCACCTCACCAAGAACTCCTGGATTGTCCTGTTCCGCCACTGCCTTTCCCTGGTATCAATAATTGCCTTGGGCTATAATACCAAATGCCCTTCATCATCTATAGGCGGCAGCTCCTCTGTCACTGTCACCTGCTGCCCCAATGCCTTCTTCAGGCATGATACATGGAAAATGTGGATCCTCCATCCCCAAGCAATCATCCAAACAAAATGAGCCACCTCCCAACAAGGTAACTCCTAAAAATCTCCTTCCACCTCAAGCTCCGGTAATGAAGGTGGGCTGAAAATCTAAACTTGGGAAGCATCATAGCTTACCCCATGCTGTCCTTCTCTCCATTCATGACAAGTGTAGAGTGTATGCTGATCCTGGGCTGCAAAAGTATTGCCCTCAAATGGCAAAATGAAGAAAAATCCTCCAAAGAGTTCTCCTCCAACAATGAAGAACAAGCTGGCCCAAAACAATCCATCCATGAAGAATAGGACATGGTCATCATGGAACATCCTAATGGAAGTTTGCTGAAGGCTTTACATGATGATACATGATGCAAACATTTTTTCACAAAGATACAACGCAGTCCCATCCGCTGCAACTTCGGGAAATTACATGACAAGCAATGTACATGATTCATCACATATACTAAAGGATAGTAAATGGCTGAATGTAACAACAATACATGATCAAGCACTTGCCCATGGCTGTACAATGGATGAATATCAATCTTATGGCCCACCTCAAAAGAGAACAAACATTTGGCTGTGGTGGCCATATCTCCTCTCATGCTCCCATTAGAACATCTAGTGAAGAAATTGTGAGAATTCTTCCCACTGAAGGACACATCCAGCTCATGTGTCTCCCTCATAATCAAGCCTCCCATACAAATATGATCTATATCAGCAAATGAAGACATGATCAGTAGCAAAATGAAGGAAATGCTGAAGGTTACAAATGATGCAAGAAGGTACCAACAGCTTTCCCAGTAGTGACAGCGCAGTTTTACAAGTAGCTGCTTAATAAAAGTACATGGCAAAATGTTTCTTTTTACATGGTTAATCATGCATGTATTTATATGATACATGCTATAGTGCAGCAGCTGAACATACATGTGATAAAACATTTGCCCAAGGCCACAAAAGAGATGGTTGCCTCCATCATGTAGATTGGCCCAATACAACTCATGGAGCAATTTGACAAGCTCGCCCTCTTGTGAAGCAATGCACTGCATAAGAATGGTAAGAGTGTGCAAATCAATGAATGTATAAACAAACTTCTCACTATATGCTGGAAGTAAGATGGTACATGGGTCCATACATGAGTCCTCCATAGTGTTTTGGCATGCTATGAAGAAGAATGAACCATGTGCTGCAAGAAGATAATCCTCCTTATGCTTGAAAACCCAAGTCAAGAAGAATATGCCATAGACGTCTCTATCATCATTTCCCCCTCTTTTATCATCAAGTGCAATAAATATGAAATGATCCTGGGACCTGTGGGTTATGGATCCTCCACATTTCTGCTGGGCACACTTCATCCATAAGGCTCTGCTCCAAAGTGACAGCACTGCGAGCTTATGCAAATAAGCCCCTGTCAATACCAAACTCTGTTCTTTGACATGCTCCTTGTCAAAGATTCCTCTAATAATGCTGCAACAAATATGGAATACTCCCCAAGATGGAAGAGCTCCCAAATCATCAAAGACCAAAGAGATAATGCCATCTTCTCTTCCTGCAACATCATGCAAAGTGTGATAGCAAATCTGCTCTTGCTCTCCTAGAAACAGGCAAAGCAACAAGACATTTTGCTGCCTCCCCATACCTCCATCATACTGATTATGTGATGAAGACATGATGAATGATATGAGTATCATATCAACACCATGCATCCATACTCTATGCTCCTCAAAGATGTAAGTACCCATCCTCTTACTCTTAGGAAGAGTGTTTGCCAAGCGATGGCCAAACTCTTTCAAGAGTCACCAGCACAGCCAAGCCTCCTGCTGCCCCATATCATAGATCTGCAAGTAGCCTCCTAGCTCCTTGCTCATCAACCAAATCCACTCAATCACTTGTGGATGCCCCCTTCTTCTCCTCATCTTGGTACTCCTCCTATGAGGGCTATCATCCTCCCAAATCAAATTCCTATCTTTGCACTTCATGGGATTTTGAAATGTAAGCTTCTCAAGGATCAATGAGACCCTATAAAGAATCAAATAGGTGGTAGGAAAAAACCTCCCATCATGATGTGTATGGCTCAGGGAATGTCCAACACAGGCATGAGAGATGTTATCCATCTTAAGATGTCCTCCATCTTCTATCTGCTCTTGTGAGAAAGGAAGAAAATCTTTGCACTCTATGGTGTGTTGAAGTGCACCTCTGATGAGATCTCTCCTTGAGACCTCCATTTTATCAATAGTCTTCCAAAACCAATGAGGTCTTGGATCTGAAAGTAGAAGTTCCTCTTTGAGCTGAGAGAATCTCATTGAGAAAGTGTCATCTTGAAGGGAGAAAGGGTTTCTTACTCCAAGATGTCTGCCATCAATCTTCAAGGCTTCAAACCCCAACCTCCAATATGATGTACAATCCAACAATGGCTCATGAGAATGATTGTTTGATTCCTTCTTGAGTGTTTCCATGTTGCACAGCGCAGTGCAACCAAGCTGCTCTATAGTAGCAATGAGATTTGACCCTTGGTCATGCAAAAGTAAATCTCCACATTGGTCAAAAGAATTTGCTGCAATAATGGAATGTGGAAATCTTTTCATACCCTAATGTGCATTTGGAACTTCTTGCAGGGCTGCAAGAGTCCCTTCCTCAAAAGTGTTGGCTGCCCCAACTGTTGATGCATGTGGCTGCTCCTCCATGAGTGTGACAACATTATCACAAGCCTCCTCAAGAGGTGATGTGATCTTTTCTTTCTTTGCTCTTTCTCCATCAAAGGTTTGGATCAACCTTTGAGTGAACTCTGCAAAAGTCTTCACCCTTGCATGGCTCAAGTGGCTGCACCACCAATCATAGGCTTCACCTTCCAAGTGCAACACAGAGATTTCAACAGCTTCTTTCCCTGTTACAGGATGTAGTAGGAAAAATGCCTCCAACTTTCTCACCCAAGTTCTTGCATTAGATGACCCATCAAAGGTAGACAACAGAAATCTATTGCGTTTGATTTCTTTTCTGCTACATGGTATCTTCTCTTCCTTCAGCTGGATGAAATGAGGAAAATCTAGAGTCTTCCTGAAGGCTCTAGGTTGAGATCTATACTCAACAAGGTAATCACTGAGGATCTGATGATCCAGGTATCTTCCATGCTCAATATCTTCTTCTTGATGAGAATAGGAAGTGCATGATACTTCCTCTTCTTTTTCTTCAATCTTCTTGATCTCCTCAAAGGTGGATGCATCTCCTCTAGATCTGAAAATAGATGAGAATAAACTCAGCTTTTTCAACGTTCTGATCTTCTTGGGCTTAAACTCACTCGGTGTATCCACATGCTCCCCATGATCCTGTGTGCCCTCATCCTCCACGTGCGTGGTAGCCATTTTGATGGCTTCCACTTCCGTTATTCGGTCAAGCTGGAAAGAGGTATCCAACCTTTCCACCCGATCTCGAACCATGAAATCAGTGGATCCATCATATGTGGGAAAAGGTGTCCTCCTAGTGGTACGCTGCAACTCCGAACTCTGCGTGCTAAATCCCCCACTGTTCCTTCCTCCTTCATCCTGCTTGAGCTGACAATAATCTTTGAAGGGCAAAGCCGCTCTGAAGTTTTCCCCCATGGACTGCCATTCGCGGAAATAATCTCCATCATGATAATGTCGATGTCCTCTCTGATGGTTGCGGGGTTTGCTGTCCCGCTTGATCTGAACAAACTCTTTGAATAAAATCGCATCCCTGAACTCCTGCCCAGCTGCCTGGTACTCAGCAAAATAATCACTTATGTGGTCAGACTGTAGTTCCTCCTGTGCTACGGCCCCAGTATCTGCACTCAGAAAAGTGGGCATAGTAGCACGAGTGGGGGCATGTGATGCCTGGTGCGGAGCGGCAACCTTCTCCTGCAAATGGTGGGATGTGCCCGACCCATCACCAACCTGAAAACCCTTTGGGATTTCACGTTGTCTAGCCTCCACAACCGTGAATCTCTGACCCATCACCTCTATCTGTCTCGCCAGATCCTGCACTGATCTGAGGAGTGCTTCCCCAAACTGTTTTGCATCGCTACCCCCCACCATTGGCTCCCCCTGCTCTGTGTCTACCATAGGCTCCTCCTGTTCTACATCCACCACTCGAACACAGTCCCCTTCTCCATAGGTGTTCTCCAACCTATGCTCAATATCTCTGTACTTCCTACCTCTGTGGCAGATGTAGGGTTTTTCTTTCGATGACATAGACTACTAGCTCCACAGGCTGAGCCAGATCTATGCTCTGATACCACTGTAATATTCCCTTTTAGGGATATTTCTAAAGCACAACAAACTCTAACCAGAGATGGACTGGGAGGGCATTTACCAGATATTTCACCCCTGAAAAGAGGATGAGATCTAGAGGCTATCTGGCCCTTTCCAGACTCTGTCTAAGAGTGTGGGAGAAAACAGAACAAGTGGTAAAGAGATCTCAATGCAAAGGGAAGAAATAATAGACATGTATACATGCAATAATGTGTATCCAGAGCATGAACAGATACTCAAGAAATACCACGGGAATGCTGAGCCATTTTATTAATCTGATAATATAGAGGAAAACAATAAGTGATCAAAGTGATAGCTCCTAAACTTGCACAAAGCAAGTTAAGATCTATTCTCAGAACTTTGCTGTGTTTCAGATTTGCGTTGCATGGGACAGCGGCGTCTCAAATCTGCGTTCTAGCTGATGAAAAATGGTTGTGTCGCTGCCCCGACATACCTCCTTGTGGATCTGTGCTTTCCTCCAATTAATCACGCCTCCACTGTCTGGGATCTGCAATAATACAATCACTCGCTGATCCAGAAGTTTCTCCAATAGACGCGCTGCTATTCCTGCGCTTAATCTCCTGTCCACGATCCTCCAAGAATACACCTGGAGCTTCCCAAATACGGACTGCGTCCTTCTACGCAGCCAATAAACGCGTTGATCCTCCACAGGTGTTGCGCAGTTAATAAACACGCTGCTCCTCCACAAATATAGCGGATCGATCTTCCTACACAGATACTGACGGGACTACCTCACCCGAGCAGGCACTCGAAGTCCCCTGGGGCTGAGGGCGAGATCTCCAAATGGAGACACTCAATGCGCTAAACAGCGCCGCAAACAGGCTAAACAGCCAGCGTGCTCAATAGTCGCAATGACCAGATTCAAATACATAAATTCTCCATGATGTCAGAATGAGGAAACTATCTTCTTTATATAGCGTTGGCTGCTCTCAAAACCTACAGCTGCCTCCACCCACGATACCACAGTAATATCCCTTGGCTGCGTGCGCCTCCACCCACAATACCATGGTAATACCCCTTTGCTGCGTGCTCGATTCGGCCCCCTTTATTACAACGTGCATCTACTAGGAAGTTCCCCTTATTTTAGAGTGAGTTGTGTTCCCTTTACTCACTTTTATTCATAATCTAACTACATAAAAGGAAAAATTGACCAAATCGAATATTCCAATTAGCCATTGCTAATTGGGAATATTACACGTGCAACGCCAAGAGGTTTGGTCCAAATTTGCTTAGAAAACTCACAAGTTTTTCTCTCCTTGAAACTTCTAATGCTTTGCAAGGCAACAATGATTCTTTTGAAGTGTTAGGTGAGCTTTATAGGCAAATGGAAGTTTGATTTAATTTGAACAACCCAGTTTCTAATGTCAAAAGTCCTGTTTCTTTTCTCACTAACCCTTTTTGACACTTTTGCCTTACAGGTGACTGAAAACATTGAATTGGCTTTTCTTTTGATCATTTGGGCATGACAAGTTCATCTTGACACCTTTGGGATTTAGTTACATAGTATCATCTTCAAAATCTTCTGTAGTTTCCATCACAAGGTTCAACTTAACTCTTCCACCTTCTTTGGCCACTTTCCCGAAACCCTAATTGTTTGCAGTCTTTACAACAATCATCAGTGTTGTCTTCTAAGTTCTTTATAGCCCTTTCAAGTTCATTCACTTCTTTCCAGTTGACCTCACCTTTTTCCATATTCCATTAATCTATTCTGATGGACTTTCTCCATGTTTGGCCTTGTGTGCTTCCTCCATGTCATTTTTTGCAAGTGATCATTGTTTTGGCACTCAACTGGACTATCAAGTTCAAAACCCTAGTTCTCTACAAGACCAAGTTGTTCCCCTTTCCTTTGTTGTAAGTTGTCTTCATTCAGTAGTAGATAATCTACCTCATTAGTACTTTCTGCTGATAAATCTTTCAACACTCCTGCAGAAGTGCTGAATTATTTCCATTTTTCTCATTTGCAGACTTTGAACTGAGAAGATAACCTTCTTTGGAAACTTTTAGGTCCTTCTTGAATAACCATGTCTTGACATTCTATTACATCTGAGCCAGATTCTAGCAAAGGAAAAGCAGTGCCTGAAACATCCATGGATGACCTTAAACAATGTGAAACCCTAATGACCTAGAGGGAGGGTCCTTTGACTTGATCTTGCCTGGATATTTTCAAGTGAAAACAGAGTATTGTCATAGGTTATCATGCCCAAAAGGACATGGGAATGAGTTAGCTAGAGGAAACCCTTAGAGGGAAGGTGGAGTTTAGTGACAAGGGAAAATAGGGCATTGAGGTTATCGGCAGGAAAAAGGATGAAGATGAGAGGCATAAGCCCATAATGAGTCTCTTAGGAACAATAGGGTGGCTTTGGGAAGACCAACTGAGGAAAAGTGAAAATAGTTTTTATAAGGATAATGAAGGCAGTGAGATTTATGAGAACACATAATGTTTCAATAAATTTTGTTTTCAGAAGGTTGCCATCAATCTATAGTCATCAAAAGATAGTGAAAAATACTGATGACTAACACGGCACATCGATGACCCGGTGCCCATGGCTCTGGCAACTGAAGCAAAGCTTCCTCCATCTTAAGTCTCTCTAGGTGTCATCATCCAAAGGCCTTCGACCTTGATTCCCTCTCGGGGGTGGGGCTCTCACGTACTTTCCCTTGTGCTGGAACGTTGGTCTGTGGGGCAAAGGAGCCCTCGTCCTCAGCATAGCGTCCTGCAAGTCTCTAATTCTTCCTACTGCGTCCTGCAGCGTAGTAGGCCTAGTAGACCTTACTAGCCCACGCAAAGGTTTAGTTAGTCTGTCAATGAACATGTTCACTCTCTTTGGCACGGACAAGTCTGGAACCATCACCGAGAGCTTCAAGAACTTGAAAATTTAAGTTTCCGGGTTCCCTGTCTATTTGAGCTTGGTTAGCTCAACAAAATGTTCCTCCGGGTCTTTCCGATCGAACCTTTCTATCAACCTCCGTGTGAACTCATCATATGATGTCACTCCTGCGTGACCCAATGTAGTGATCCCATGGAACCACCAATCATGGGCTTCTCCCTCGAGATGCAGTGCTGCCACCTTGATGGCCTCCACCTCTGCCATTTCGTTAAGCTGGAAGTAGATGTCCAGCTTCTCCACCCAAGCTTTGCCTGAACATTTCGATGACCCATCGAAAGTAGGCAATAAAATTATGGGTATGATTTCCCTACGTGTACCCTCCTCCTCGGTTTTGGCCTCGTGGTCTGTTGTTGTTCTTAAACTGGCAGAATTCATTGAAAGTGAGGGCATCTCTGAACTCTGACCCATAAGACTGATAGTCCACGAAGTATTCTTTGTAGTGAGCCACCTCCGCCTCTTGTGGCCCTCCTGCTCTTGCCCTCGAAGTCAAGAATGTGGGCATGGTAGAGCATGGTGGGGTGCGTGGCACTACCTGTTGCACAGTGTTATGCTCAAGTAAATGATGGGAGGTGCCGGATCCTTCTCCATTCTGGAATTCCCTTGGAATTTCCCTCTTCATATTCTCCCCAACAAACTTCGTACCCATCTCCTCTATTTTCTTAGAGAGCTCCTGCACTGACTTTAGGAGGAGGCTACCAATCTCCTTCCCCTCGTCTTTTTCCTCTGCCATCAGTGCCTTCCCCCTTGTCTTCTTCCATTGGAACGATGTCTTCTTGATCAGGTGTGATTTCAAGTCTTCGCTCTCTGCTTCTCTACCGCTGTCTTCGCTATGTAATTTTCTCTCTATCTTCTGGTGTCATAGAGCAAGTGCTCCACAAGCTAAGCCAAGTTTATGAGCGCTGATACCACTGTAATATCCCAAATTGGTAACAAACAATAATATAAAGCATACAATGACTAAAACTACAGCAAAGAAAAATACACATCAAAAACACAATGAATGAGCCAAAACGTCTGATCCATTTTATTAATTTTCTGAATGGGAAAGATTCAAGATGGTGCTTAGGAAGATGGCAACTTGGCCTGCACAAGGCAGGCTGAAATAATCCATCAAACCCTGCTCAGAAATCCTTGCTGCTTTGCGTGGCTCCTCTACGTTGCCTTGTCTGGAATTGCTGCTGTTGGCTGGAAAGGGACTGCGTGTTGAGGCTGTTATACTTCTTAGAAAATTTCGGGACTTGGACACCAGACTCTCCTCAATAAACCCAGAAAAACCCGCGAAGGATTTCCCGAAAGGCTGACCTCGAAAATTCACCCCTTAGGCTTGGTACGCTATTCTAGAATCTGAAAGGGGAAATCAGAGCTTTTCTCAGAGTACATGAAAGGAGAAATCAGAGCCCAAAGGATTCTCATAGAATCCATTAAGGAGTCACTCATACCCTATGTATCAAAACTGGAAACTACAAAAAAAATATATGAGAAACTGGTGGACCTATTCTCTGTGAGTACTACAAGAGAAGCAATCTCTCTGAGACAAGAACTATACAAAATAAAATTGTCAAGAGAGGAAGGAATCAATTCATACTTTATAAGGATTTATGAAATAAGAGACCAACTGCACGAATTGGGAGAAGTAATGTATGATAGTGAGATGACTACAGTGGTGCTGAATGCTCTACCGGAAGAATGGGGAAACTTCACTTCAAGCTTATATGGGAAGAAAGAAGAAACACCATTCCACTATCTATGGTTTCTATGTAAAATAGAGGAAACAAGATTGAAAGCCAAAGCTGATATAGGATCAAGTGAAGGGAATCAAGCCTTTGTAGCCATGTCCAGGAAGAAAGGAAGATTCGGAAAATTTGGTCCTCAAAATAAAAGAAGAAATATGGACAAAGTGCGATGCTTTGGATGTGATGAACTTGGGCATTATAAAAGGGATTGTCCTAAATCTGAAAAGGACAAGAGGAAAAAGGAAGAAGCCCATGTCACAGAAGTAAGGGAAGAACCTGATGCAAAGAAATCTAAGAAAGAAGAAGCAAAAGATCTCTACTATGATTGAGATCATCTTCCTCTTTAAGCGATTATTGTCAGTTGTAAAATAGTATGATAGGAAGAAATGTATATTAATAAGCATCATGATAGAAGCATGGAAGGAGCACTTGAAGAAGTAGCTTCTGGAAACCTCACTGATAACAACTTTGATGGAAGGCAGTCATCGAAATCAAGGGTTGTCATTCTATAATCAATATGAAAATAGGTGCTAACATTTTCTAATGGAGTCCTCTCTGGATTCACTAGTTAGAAAGAGAGCAAAAGGTTTCAGTGGGAATTCTATCTTACAAAACTCTGGGATTTGGATATGATGACATATTGATGAAGCAGGTCAAGGGAATTAAGTTCTTCATTCTAGTAAAATTGCTACAGGATGACTCAAAGGGAAAAAGGTATGAGGTACATATATTTATATGCTGACACTGGATACTATGAAGTCATATCATATGGTTGCAGGTAATGGACTTCTATCTTTAAAAGTATGACCTATGGAGGAGGATCTCTTATGGTGCACAGATTTCCACTAACAGATGAAATTAAATATGTCCTCATATGGAATATGAGGTAGTTGTATAAAACAAGGAACTGGATACTGGAAGTTCCTAGGTATGAAGTTGTGCGTAGAAAGAATTGAAGTGATCATGAAGTGCAACAATGTAAAGAGGCGGTTATCATCTGGAAGCCAAGAAGATGTGACTAGGAAATCTCCTAGGAAGATATGTGGACTCTGATAGAAGTATGGTAAACAAGAAGACCCTTGACAAGACATATCTTTAGGACATGTGTCAATCTGAATAGAGGATGTCGATGCCTACAGGAAGATGTCATGGTGTAGGATCATTACTAAGGTAACATTTTATTTAAAAGTTCTTATGTATATGTTTATCTGGATAAGTTTATGCAGGGCTGCTAGTCATGTATAAGGATGTAATATCCTTGAGAGATGGTTCGAAGAAAAGTAGCATGGCATAAAGGTGAACCAGATGAGGAAGATTGATGAATCACTTTCCGATAGTTGACATGACTCGTGGTTGAAAGTGATGGATGATCTGTGCCCTATGAAGCCCAAAGTTGAAGATTCCTCATATCGAAATCCATGACATCGAGGGGAGGAATTCTTCATGAGTAGCTGGGTGTTTCACTATTGCTGTTGCAGAACCTTGGTCGAGAGGGAGCCTCGTGGTAAGTTTCTTGCTTGGAAGAAAATTGAAGTATGTCCTTCTTGAGCTAAGAGGGAGTGACGTATATGATTCTATAATACATGTGTCATGCACTAGATCAGGATTAACAACCGTAAGTCTTAGTGAAGGCCATGTGGAGAGAATGGATAGACACATCATTCTGGTCTTCACCTGGAAGACAGAATGGAGGATTGGGTAATCATTTGGCATTCGATACTCTTTGAGAATGTGATAGGGCATTCAAGATAAGAGTAGTTGAGGACCAATATTCATTGAGGGTTGGCTACTCAAGAGAAGAAGGTCATACTCTAGGAACATCTGGGTGGAGTATGTACCTTGGAGAGAAAATGACTATGGTGTCTATAAGTCATGTGTCTCGCCAACATTGTAGCCCATTGTCTCCTTGAGAGATGGGGTTGTTAGTCAAGGCCTTGCTCTAGGACAATGATGGTTGATATGATGCTATACATATGTGATTACCAATCTGATTCTTCTTATGGAATTCTTCAGTTTGAAAGTGACCATGTACTTGTATGAATACCTCCTAGTTGAGAGGGAGTGTTGAAAAGTGTAACTAGGATCGGTCTTCATATTGACTATGCAGTTATGTATTTATGTAAAGAAGAAGACAAAGATAATAAAATATTTTTTTGGTATATGCTTGCCTCATGGGTTTCATGAGCAAGGTTTTATTTTAGGACAATAGACTTCTTCTTGCTGTCTATTAGGATTTGTCTTCTGGTTATAAATGTAATTAAGAGTCATGTATATGAAGATTCTAGTCAATAGAATATGCCTAAAGGCCTTGTCATGAAACCGTGAAGAAAATGGCTCAAGAATGATGCTCAAATCAGCCCTCAAGACATCCTCCTTAACGCTGGCAAGTAAGCCCTACAAGTCGGCTCTATAACCATATAATAGGTCGACTATATTACCCTATGATAGGTTGACTTAATAGCAGTTAGGGTCAACTATATATACCCCATATATTGCGCAGAAAAAGGTGAACAGAACCTCGACCTTCTCTGAGTTTTTCGATGAGGTTTATGTGATAAAAAGTTAGCGGATTGCAGAACAAGGAAAGGATTGCAGAATAAAGGAAAGGATTGTGGATAACAATAAAAGAAGCAACATTATACAACGAGGTAGGAACAATGTACAAGTGCGTAGTAAGAATTGTCTCTATTGCGAAGTATTCTGTGATTTTATGCGAGCTACATGACTGTGTTAAAGTGCAGATTAAGGTGCTAAAAGAAGACTATATTAAGGTACGAAATAAGCTTGTTTTAAGGTGCATTGAAGTGCAAGATAAATCATTATGTTACAGTGCAGTGAATATATGACTGTGTTAAAGGAATGCTAATAAGTGAAAAAGGGGATTGTCCTAAAGTAAGGGTTGTGTTAAGCTGAGGTCTGCTCATTGAAGAAAATAAGACAAGGATATAGTTAGCAAAGATAAGTGAAGGTTCAAAGGAAGAAGAATACAAGTAGAGACCGAGTTCTCTAAGGTTGGTGCTAAATGGTGCTGATCGATGTAGGAAGGTGCAAGAAAGAAGGATAATCTCAAGGAGTCATTGAAGAAGCAGTGACAAGGTCTTGAAGGCATATTAAGGTCTAGGGTCTGTGTCATGGTCATGGTACTTGTCATTTGAAAGTCTATAAGAAGAATTTCTCGTGGGTTTTCCTCTCCAAGAGGGAGAGGTTTTGCCCTGGCTCGAATAGTCTAAATTTGTGTCTCTTATATTTTGGTAATTGACTTGATGAAAGGCTAAATAAGCTAAGAAGAGAAGACATAAGTAAAACAAGTAATCTTACAAGTAATTATCAAGGAGAAAATTTGAAATAATCACTGCCCCTCCAAATTCTCAACATTTCAGATGAGAAGTACCATGACCATAACACAAACCCTTAACCCTTTTATGCCTCCAAGACCTTGTCACTGCTTCTTCATTAACTCCCTGAACTGATCCTTCTTTCTTGCACTGATCTGCACCAAGACTAGAGAGCTCGGTCTCTATTGGGCTCCTTACTAGAGATATTAGCACCGTGTCATAGACTGTCTTACTTTGTACCTTTACTTAATCTTGCTGACTATACACTTGACTTATTTCCTTTCAATGAGCAGTCCACCTATGATGATATCCTTACATAACATAGCCCATACTCTAGCACAGTTGTAATATCCCAAAGTGGAAAAGACAGGAATATAGAACATCTGCAACATTCCAAATAAAGAAAAACAAGAATATAGCACTAAAGTCTGAAAAATGCTAAAAATATGCTGCAACTGGAAATTACATTAAGACAACATAACCATGAGCAGAAACAGCTGAGTCATATCATTATAATTAACAGCAAGATAAAGTACATAGTGCTCTAAAGAAGATGCACTCAAGCCAACAAGAAGTGGCTGAAATAGCTCTAAATACTAGCACTGGAAATGTGGTTGCTGCTATTGCTACTGGAAGGTTGTCTCTATGCAGTGCTGCTAGAAACTACTGCTATTGGGACGAAGAACCATGTGTGAGAGGCTGCTGGAGTGCTCAGAAAGATCAGGGATTTTAACCACGGACTTGTTGAAGCCTCGAAAATTGTTGCTTCAAACATTGGGGGAAAACCACCCGGTCCGGACCTTAGGACAACTCCTTTTCCGTTTGGTGTGGTGGCTCCGACTGGATTTATAGGACCAGTTTCCTAATAATAAATGGATTGGTGATGGAGTGTTTGTGCAAGTGGATAAATGGAACTAACTAACTGAGCTAATCTATCTAACTTAATCTATAACTTGCAAATAATTCTAAAACTAACTCGGGTATTAAATATGAATACGACTTAAAGATTGTTTCAATTAAACAAATAACCATGAAAATGTATTATTATTCAATAGAAAGATGCATTATCATATAATGATAACTCTGTTTAAGAAACATGTAGTGCCCCACTCTAGATTTCTGACCTTGATATGACATTAACAATGATTTAGCCTTAAGGCTCACACATTATTATTTGAAGACCTCAGGTTGAGGATCCGGACACATGACTCTATTATTAGTGGATTTGATGGTTTTATTGACACTATGATGATTGTAGCATTAATGGATATGCATGTTCTCTATTGATATCATGATGATGATAGATTTTATGGATAGATATGTTTTCTATTGATGTTACAATGATGATGGCTTTGATGGATATGTTAATGATAACCATAATGGATGTGTCTCCTATGGTAGCTACTTGCATTAGTTATGATTCAAAATGAACAACGATGTGAATGACGATCATGTTGATGTTGCTATTATGATAATGACTAACAATGAGAAACTTTGTTACTGATGATGATTGAGTATGACAGGAAACCACCAGAGGCACTCGTATATGATGAGCTGACAATATCTGGTTTGATAGGAATTAATATTTTGTCTTTGAAATTATAAGTTCAGTTTGGAACTTGATATATATATATATATATACACTTTGATGATATGTCAGTGGTTGTAGGAACATGTTAATTTCTTGGCCGAATGACTCACATATGGGTGATGGGGTTGTACAATTGGATGGAACAACATGGGAGGGGTGGAACAGTGTCCCTGATCTCACCCGCTAACCTCCCACCGTGACTTAGGCTGGAAAGGTCGAAGTACCTTCGCCTTGAAGATCACGATGTCGTGAGGGCAGGTCCCAAATTTGGTTCGCTCACGAGGATTTTCTGGGGGACGCGCATCAAGGCGGATTCCTTGATCCCCAGCACCATTAGTCTCACTATAGCAGGCAACATATGAGATGATAGGGGTCTTTGTCGTTGCACATATAATTTCCCCTCATAACCACTGGATACTTGAAGGGCAAGTGGTGTGGCACCCTTGGAATTTCAAGAGAAATTCTTGAAGGGCACGACCGACTTGGCACCTTTGGTATCAGAAATAAATTAGTAGGCATGGCACCCTTGGAACTTCGAATGGAAGTTCTTGATGGGCATGACCCACTTGACACCCTCGACATCATTAAAGAAACTAATAAATATAATCAATATATGAAAATCCAACTAATTCATATCAAGTGACATATAATGTTATAACCAAAGGAATTAAATCAAGAATAAAACTTAGGGTAAGGGAGGAATAGGAAGAGATAAAATATTTACCATGATAACTCTACCCTTTCCATGTTAAAACAAAATATTAAGTACATGAGACTTAATTAGGCAAAAGGGGAAAGAGGGACATAGAGTTAAGTAGAAAGATTTATTAAAAACTTCATTAAGAGAAGAGGGTGGTGAATTAAAATAAGCTTAATAAATTAAAATTTGAGAAATTTAGAAAACTTCCATGTGGCAAGAGCCAACATAAGAATATTCATCAAAAGAACAAATTAAGGTAGTTAGGGGACCAAATCTGAGAATCATCAATTAACTTCAGTAATAAACACAAAGGGGGAACAGTAAAAAGGGGGAATCAAGAGACAACTAGGAGAAGAAATAGGAAACCTTGTTGGGGTGAGGGAAATACTATTTTTAAATGAATAATTAAGTAAATTATTTTTGGGGAGTCTTGATGAGAGGGTGACACATGGGTGGGTGAATAATCAAATTTTGGGGTAATAAAAAAATAATTATTTATGCATGAAATTCCAAGTGTCACCTATGAAACCTTCTATAAAAGAAAGGGAAATGGAAGAGAAAAGGGCCTTTTTGTTTACCCTATTGTTGGATGGAGGAGATAATGTCAGTTTGAGTGGTTACGAGCTATAGTTGAGGTTGGTGAGATAGAGTATTATAGAGAGGGGACTCTTGAGCCAAGAGGGGCTCACCTCTATCAGCTAGCACATTCCTCGTTGTACAACCCCATTGCAGCTCGGGGGTCCGCGGGGAAGGAGAGTACCCAAGGAGTAGGTTGGGAGGTCAACCGGTGGGTCATTACATTCGGATTAAGCACGACAACCTTCAGGTTTGGAGTTAGACAACAATAAGGGAGCTCAAGCAGCGACAAGTCAAGTTTGGTTCTCGTCCAATGGTGAACGGTACATGTGTTAGTTAGATTGTTTTTAATTATGATGATATCATTGTGCCTCGATCAACCAGTTAAATAGATGTATTTGTTATGAAGTTAAATTTATGGACTTTGATATAAGTGAATTAATTTTTATTGAGTTTCAAACTTGTATGATTATGGTTTAAATTCCTAGTTACTATGTTTTAAAAAAAAAAAAAATACTTAAAGTCTAGCGCTCATTTAACAAATTAAAGGGTCAGTCTCTACAAAATTAAACAGAGTTAGAATAGCACATCGCATTCATAATTCTATATATCATTTGCACATTGTAATATCCCTGTTTAGGGCAGCCTCCCTGTTGAGGGTCCGGTGGGCCCTACCACGTTGCCGAGGTCTACGTAATTGGGGGACTGCGTGAGGGTCCCCGTCCCGAGATGCTCCGGTGGGCTGTTGAGCTCGCCCTTAACACCTGGGACCCCCACCCTCACTAACAGTCTGGGCTTTTGGTGTTGCGGTTGGGCTACTTGGTATCAGAGCCGAGGTCTCGAGGTCGAGACCTGCGGAGTGTGGTGGGCTGTAATATCCCTGTTTAGGGCAGCCTCCCTGTTGAGGGTCCGATGGGCCCTACCACATTGCCGAGGTCTGCGTAATTCGGGGACTGCGCGAGGGTCCCTGTCCCGAGATGCTCCGGTGGGCTGTTGAGCTCGCCCTTAACACCTGGGACCCCCACCCTCACTAACAGTCCGGGCTTTTGGTGTAGCGGTTGGGCTACTCTGTAATATCCCTGTTTAGGGTAGCCTCCCTGTTGAGGGTTCGGTGGGCCCTACCACGTTGCCGAGGTCTGCATAATTGGGGGACTGCGCGAGGGTCCCTGTCCCGAGATGCTCCGGTGGGTTGTTGAGCTCGCCCTTAACACCTGGGACCCCCACCCTCACTAACAGTCTGGGCTTTTGGTGTAGCGGTTGGGCTACTTGGTATTAGAGCTTCCATCTGGGATATTACAGTTGTATCAGAGCTTCCATCCAGGATATTACAGTGGTATCAAAGCATAGTTCTGGCTCAACCTGTGGAGCTAGTTATCTATGGCACATATGAGTATCTCACATCAGCATGGTCATATACCCTTTGGAGAGTATTTTCGAGAATGGCAGTCCAAGGGGGAAGACTTCAAAGCAGCTTTGCCCTTCAAAGATTACTGTCAGCTCATACAGGATGAAGGAGGAAGGTACTATGGTAACAGAGGAGTTTCTAGCATGTAGAGTTCAGATTTGCAGCGTACCACTGGGAGATCACCTCTTCCCATGCATGAGGAATCCAATATTCCCTGTGAGTCTAAGCCCAAGAAGACCGGAACGGTGAAAAAGGAGAGTTTATTCTCATCTCTTTTCAGATCCAGAAGAAATACATCCACCTTTGAGGAGGTTAAGAAGAATGAAGAAAAAGAAGAGGAAGTGCCATGTGCTTCCAATTCTCATCAAGAAGAAGAGATCACATCACCTCTTGAGGAGGCTTGTGAAAACGCTGTCACACTCATGGAGGAGCAGCCACATGCATCAACAGTTGGGGCAGCTGACACTTTTGAGGATGGGACTCTTGCAGCTCTACAAGAAGTTCCAAATGCAAATCGAGAGCAGCTTGGTTGCACTGCATTGTGCAACATGGATGGAGGAGAGGTCTCAAGGAGAGATCTCACTGGAGATGCACTTCAAAACACCATGGGGTGCAATGACTTTCTTCCCTTCTCACAAGAGCAGATAGAAGATGGAGGACATCTTAGGATGGATAACATCTCTCATGCTTGTGTTGGACATCCCTTGAGCCATACACATCATGATGGGAGGTTTTTGCCTACCACCTATTTGATTCTTGATAGGGTCTCATTGATCGTTGAGAAGTTTATATTTCAAAATCCCATGAAGTGCAAAATCAGTAATTTGATTTGGGAGGATGGTAGCCCTCATGGGAGGAGTACCAGGATGAGGAGAAGAAGGAGGCATCCACAAGTGATTGAGCGGATGGGGATGATGAGCAAGGAGCTAGGAGGCTACTTGTAGATCTATGATACCAAGCAGCAGGAGGCTTGGCTGCGCTGGTTACTCTTGAGGGAGTTTGGCCATCACTTGTACTTGCAGATCTATGATACCGAGCAGCAGGAGGCTTGGCTGCGCTGGCTACTCTTGAAAGAGTTTGGCCACCACTTGGCAAACACTCTTCCTAAGAGTCGGAGGATGAAGGAAAGATGGCGGGATACTTGCATCATTGAGCAACATAGAGTATGGATGCATGGTGTTGATATGATACTCATATCATTCATTGTGTCTTCATCACATGATTGGTATGATGGAGGTATGGGGAGGCAACACAATGTCTTGTTGCTTGGTTTGTTTTTGGGAGAGCAAGGGCAGATTTGCTCTCACACTTTGTATAATGTTGCAGGAGGAGGAGATGGCACTATCTCCTTGGTCTTTGATGATGATTGGGAAGCACTTCCATCTTGGGAGGTATTCCATATTTGTTGCAGCATTATTAGAGGAGTCTTTGACAAGGAGCATGTCAAAGAACAGAGCTTTGTATTGACAGGAGCTTACTTGCATGAGTTCACAGCATTGTCACCTTGGAGTAGAGACTTATGGATGAAGTGTGCCCAGCGTAAATGTGGTGGATCTATAACCCATAGGTCCCAGGATCACTTCATATTTGTTTCACTTGATGAACAAAGAGGAGGTAATGATGATAGAGACATCTATGGCATATTCTTCTTGACTTGGGTTCCCAAGCATCAGGAGGATTATCTTCTTACAGCACATGGTTCATTCTTCTTCTTTTTCTTCATTCTTCTTGACCTCCTCAAAGGTATTTACTTTTCCGGACCCAAAGAGATGAGAATAAACCTCCTCCTTTTTCACCGCTCCGGTCTTCTTGGGCTTAGACTCACAGGGACTAGTGGATCCCTCATGCATGGGAAGAGGTGATCTCCCAATGGTACGCTGCAAATCTAAACTCTGCATGGTAGAAAACCCACTGTTCCTTTCACTGTAGCTTCCTCCTTCATCCTGCCTGAGCTGACAGTAATCTTTGAAGGGAAAAGCTGCTTTGAAGTCTTCCCCCTTGGATTTCCATTCTCTGAAATAATCTCCAAAGGGTATATGACCATACGATGTGAGATTTTCATATGTGCCACAGATAACTAGCTCCACAAAGTCGAGCCGTAATCTGCGTTCCGATACCACCGTAACATCTCCTACGGAAGTCGTGGTTGCCCAGACTCTCGGGAGCATGGTGGTCGGCATTATCCTCGTTTAGGCGCCTTCTGCTGAGGGTCCTGTGGGCCCTATCATGTTGCCGAGGTCTGCACGTAATTGGGGACCCGCGCGAGGGTCCGTCCAGATGCTCCTACCTTAAGACCCCACCCCACCTGATACCGCCCTCACTCACCGGGGGGCCGAGCTTGGTGTAGTGGTTGGGCCTTCCGTACCGCAGCCGCAGGTCTCGAGGTCAAGACCGCGGGAGGTGGTGGGTCGTAACAGCCTCGTTAGGGCGGGGCCCTCCCCGAGGGTCCGGTGGGCCCTACCACGTTGCCGAGGTCTGCGTAATTGGGGGACTGCGCGAGGGTCCCCGTCCCGAGATGCTCCGGTGGGCTATTGAGCTCTCCCTTAACACCTGGGACCCCCACCCTCACTAACAGTCCGGGCTTTTGGTGTAGCGGTTGGGCTACTCTGTAATATCCCTGTTTAGGGCAGCCTCCCTGTTGAGGGTCCGGTGGGCCCTACCACATTGCCGAGGTCTGCGTAATTGGGGGACTGTGCGAGGGTCCTCATCCCGAGATGCTCCAGTGGGTTGTTGAGCTCGCCCTTAACACCTGGGACCCCCACCCTCACTAACAGTCCGGGCTTTTGGTGTAGCGGTTGGGCTACAGTGGTATCAGAGCTTCCATCCGGTATATTATAGTGGTATCAGAGCATAGTTCTGGCTCAGCCTGTGGAGCTAGTTATCTATGGCACATATGAGAATATCACATCAGCATGGTCATATACCCTTTGGAGAGTATTTCCGAGAATGGCAGTCCAAGGGGGAAGACTTCAAAGCAAATTTGCCCTTCAAAGATTACTGTCAGCTCAGACAGGATGAAGGAGGAAGGTACTATGGTAACAGAGGAGTTTCTAGCATGTAGAGTTCAGATTTGTAGCGTACCACTGGGAGATCACCTCTTCCCATGCATGAGGAATCCAATATTCCCTGTGAGTCTAAGCCCAAGAAGACCAGAACGGTGAAAAAGGAGAGTTTATTCTCATCTCTTTTCAGATCCAGAAGAAATACATCCACCTTTGAGGAGGTCAAGAAGAATGAAGAAAAAGAAGAGGAAGTACCATGCGCTTCCAATTCTCATCAAGAAGAAGAGATCACATCACCTCTTGAGGAGGCTTGTGAAAACACTGTCACACTCATGAAGGAGCAGCCACATGCATCAACAGTTGGGGCAGCTGACACTTTTGAGGATGGGACTCTTGCAACTCTACAAAATGTTCCAAATGCAGATCGAGAGCAGCTTGGTTGCACTGCGCTGTGCAACATGGATGGAGGGGAGGTCTCAAGGAGAGATCTCACTAGAGATGCACTTCGAAACACCATGGGGTGCAATGACTTTCTTCCCTTCTCACAAGAGCAGATAGAAGATGGAGGACATCTTAGGATGGATAACATCTCTCATGCTTGTGTTGGACATCCCTTGAGCCATACACACCATGATGGGAGGTTTTTGCCTACCACCTATTTGATTCTTGATAGGGTCTCACTGATCCTTGAGAAGTTTATATTCCAAAATCCCATGAAGTGCCAAATCAGAAAGTTGATTTGGGAGGATGGTAGCCCTCATGGGAGGAGTACCAGGATGAGGAGAAGGAGGCATCCACAAGTGATTGAGTGGATGGGGATGATGAGCAAGGAGCTAGGAGGCTACTTGCAGATCTGTGAGGTCGAGACCTGCGGAGACATCTATGGCATATTCTTCTTGACTTGGGTTCCCAAAAATCAGGAGAATTATCTTCTTGCAGCACATGGTTCATTCTTCTTCACAGTGGGCCAAAGCACTATGGAAGACTCGTGTATGGACCCATGCACTATCTTACTTCCAAAATATGGTGAGAAGTTTGTTTATACATTCATTGATTTGCACACTCTTACCATTCCTATGCAGTGCATTGCTTCACAAGGGGGCAAGCTTGTCATATTGCTCCATGAGTTGTATTGGGCCAATCTACATGATGGAGGCAACCATCTCTTTTGTGGCCTTGGGCAAATGTTTTATCACTACATGTATGCTCATTTGCTGCACTATAGCATGTATCATATGGAGACATGCATGATTAACTATGTAAGAAGAAATATTTTTCCTTGTACTTTCATCAAGCAGCAACTTGTAAAACTGCGTTGTACTTGTTTGGGAAGCTGTTGGTACCTTCTTGCACCACATGAAACCTTCAGCATTCTCTTCATATTATTGCTGATCATGTCTCCATTTGCTGATATAGATCAGATTTGTATGGGAGGCTTGATTATGAGGGAGACACATGAGTTGGATGTGTCTTTGAGTGGGAAGAATTCTCACAATTTCTGCACTACATGTTCTAATGGGAGCATGGGAGGAGGCATGGCCACCACTACTACATATGCGTTTTCTTTTAAGGTGAGCCATGAGATTGATAGTCATCCATTGTATAGCCATGGGCAAGTGTTTGGTCTCATGTTGTTGTCATATTCAGCCATTTACTCTCCGTTAGTGGATGTGATGGATCTTGTACATTGCTTGCCATGTAATTTTCTGAAGTTGCAGTGGATGAAACTACGTTGTATCCTCGTGAGAGATTGTTTGCATCATGTATCATGATGTAAAATCTTCAGCAAACATCTCATTAGGATGGTCCATGATGACCATGTCCTATTCTTCATGGATGAATTGTCTTGGGCCAGCTTGTTCTTCATTGTTGGAGGGACCTTCTTTGGAGGATTGTTCTTCACTTTGCCATTGGAGGGCAATGATTTTGCAGCTCAGGATCAACATGCACTCTACACTTATCATAAGTGGAGAGGAGGACAGCATGGGGTAAGCTATGATGCTTGCCAAGTTCATATTTTCAGCCCACCTTCATTACTGGAGCTTGAGGTGGAAGGAGATTTTCAGGAATTGCCTTGTTGGGAGGTGGCTCATTTTGTGTGGATGATTGCTTGGGGATGGAGGATCCACATGAGGGAGATGTTCCTCATTACATTCCAAACTCCATGCCTCGAGTGGAGATTCTTCAGTTCTACCCTTGCAGTTGATTGGAGAGAGGTGATGAGTTGGTACACAGTTGATGGGCCAGCTTACACAGTCATAGATGCAGAGCAGCAGGGGTCATGGTCTTCATCAGTCATAGCCAGAGGTAGTGTGCAGTCCGAGCCATGGGACTTGGGCTATTATTGGCCATGGTGGCAATGGGATCCAGGAGGATTATTGGTTGGCTGGTACCATGAGAGATCGGTTTGGGATCCTGGCATTGAGAGATCCCTTCATATCGGGGTGATGCAGAGGATAGAGAAAATTCAGTGGCGCATCTAGGACCCAAGCACATTTTGCAGTATCGGTGGAGAGCATCAGCTAGGAAGGAGACTTGTTCAGGCAGTTGCTTGAGGGCAAGCAACATTTTGCCAGGGGGGACTGTAATATTCCTAATTTGCGACAGCGAATTGGAATATTCTATTTTGTTTATTTTGCCACCTATAGTTTGTAAATAAATAAAAAGTGAGTAAAGAGGGTCTAAACTCACTTAAATGAAATAAGACACCCACCTAGTAGCACAACATTGTGACTTAAGTGGGAGTCAAGGGGGGGACCCAACACCACGTGGAGGAGAGAGAGAGACTACGTTGGGTTTTGGAGGGAAACCAACACTATAAAAGATGAAGGAGCCTCCTCATTTCATTCATGCTTGGATGCTTGGATTATGGATTGTTGAGTGAGACATGTTGTCTTCTTTGGCACGCTGGCTGTTTAGCCCGTCTGCTGCACTGTTTAGTGCACCGAGTGTCTCCGTGCGGAGATCTCACCCTTAGCCCCGGGGGACTTCGAGTGCCTGCTTGGGCAAGGTTATTTTCTTAGCATCATCCTCCAGGACAGCGTTATTGCTGCAGCAGCGTAATACTGTGTTGTAGGGTGTTGCCGTGGTGACTTTACGACACCACCTCCTTCTCTTGTTTTTCAGAAGGAGAGTCTCTCTTTCCTTTGGAGGATCAGATTGGGAGATATTGGAGCTTATTATCAGATCTTGGCATCAGGCCTATATGTTCTTCATGGTATACTACGCAGTTCTTTCCCCAGATCTGCGTTATTGCTGAGGGAGCAGCGTTCCAAGGGTTTTGGCATCATTTTGGAGTTAGATCTCTGATTGAGGCTGATCCTTGGATTGGCCAACCAATCCAAGTATATTTCTGATCTGATACTGAAGTTTGCTTCAGAAATTCTGAATCATTCTTCAGATCTGCTGCAGTAAAACTCAGATTTGCTCCGGCATTCTCATGTATTGCTGAAATCCCCAAGGGGAAAGTAATAAAGAGCCCTTTGGGAATTTTGTCTCATTCTAGATCTTTGTTTTCATGTATTTATCAGTTGCAGATCTGTAATATAATAAATATAAGCTTCAGCCTCCTGGAGAAAACGCTGAAGGATTTCTGGATCAATCTTTGTCTTGCGACACCTCTATCTTGAGGGGTTTTCTATATAAAACTGTTGTTTAACCTTGCTGAAAGCCTATGCCTTGTTCTCAAACTCATTCTCTGATTATTTATAGTGTTATACATCATATTTCTTCATAAAATACGCTGCCCTTGCTTCAGCAAATTTCTGCATATTCAAAGTCTTGGGAAATCAGGGTTTTTATTGACTAGTCGGGAAGGAGGAACTGTTTAACTTAGAAAAACGCCTTTGTTTGAGCTGAAATTCGACATGGAAGTCCCTCTTGACCTATTCTAACATATCCCAGAACCTTGAGACGTCATTTTACGCAGATGTTCTTATACACTCATTTTAGGGCCAAAATCCTCACTTTTCTCCACCTTTTTGCCCCTAAAGGTTGAGTAAAGGTTGCTGCTGTTATTTCTTTTGGTTGCTGAGAATTTTCAGACATATTCTATGATAGCTGAAGCCATCATAACTGAAGAATGCGTTTTTCAGGCATGAGTTGCTGAGAAATTCATTTTCTGGATGAGTTGTTGTAGTTGCCGTACAATATTGTATGTTTTAATTCCATACCACTTGGTGTGTTTATCTCTTACTCTTAGACAGAGTCTGGAAAGGGCCAGATAGCCTCCGGATCTCATTCTCTTTTAGAGACGACATATCCGGTAATTGCCCTCCCAGTCAATCTCTGGTTGGAGCTTGGTGTGTTTTTGAGATATCTTGGAAACGGGATATTACACACATACTATGATAGATGAATATTTCTATATCTTCATAAATGATATGATAAAGAAATATTTGAGAAACAAGCATACTTAAATGATAGCAAATTTCAAAGAGAATACTTCATTACATAAAGAAAATAACAGTAAATTGATAGAAATACCAGATTCATTAAGATATTTTCTTGATGCAATTCGTATTCAGATCCCGCGCTTTAACTTAGAAAAATATTCAAGGTATAGAAATGCAACTCTAAAAAATAATTCACTATGAAATCACAGAATGTGATCCTTTATAAAAAATAAGATAGTTAATGGAGTACAGAAATGTATTATCCAAAGCCAAAATATTACAAATTCAGGACCCCTTTCTAAATGCTTGAAAGGGGTTTAAATAGGAAATTAACAAAACAAATTAACTATAACTTATTCTAGAAACTATCATCGGAGATCCGGGAAAAGACTTGCGATATCGAATAAAATAGATTCATTGAATTTCTTCAATCCCCATTGTGCTAAGCTGGCAAATTTTAAGCATATCTTTAACTTCGGTTGGATGACTCAGCCTTGCATGCAACTGACTGGTGTATGTGGCATCAGAGAGTTCTGGAATGATGTAATTGATGGCATTAGAAAGGCATTTGATTGCCATCTGCTGACTGTGTGGTTTGATCAAATATTTCCGTTGGACATCCCATGTAATTTCTTGTATTTCATTGATCTTTTGATTCTTGTTGATTAATTCCTGCTTCCACCTAGTATCAGTTTCTTTCACCTTTGGCAATTTACCTGGAGTACAATCTGAAATTAAATTAGTAGCATATAAACTATCATTAACTAATTGTGTCAGATTGTTCATCATGGCTCTGGCCCTTGATGTAGCACGTTCTTCTTTAATCAACTGTGTTTCCCATTCAGCAAAGAAAATTTCTTTATGCCTTTCTTCGATCCTGGGAAGATTTGCACTCTTTCCTTGTTTTGAGTCCTGCCATGAAATAAATTTTGAAATCTTATCATCTGCATTTTCAAATTCATTTCTGATGTTGACTGCTTCATCAATGAGAGATGATGTTATTTCGCATAAAGGTTCAGCTGGTGCAATTTTTTGACATAGATCATCCAACCGCTGAGAGAATAGCTTACTTGTTTCCAGAGCTTCTGTTTTAAATTGGTCAATTTTAGGATAATCCTTAAATTTATCCAATCTTGCTTGAAATATTTTTTCTTGCTCTTCTTTGGCAGTTTTCTCATTTTGCAGCAAGGTCTGTAATTTGGATACCTCTTGAGACAACTGTTGTTGTTTATACAAAGCTCGCTGATCAAGCTTATTCTTTTCAATACTCAATTGTTCTTCCAATTGTTTGGCTCTGAGTCTTTCTTCTTCCAACTGCTGCTCCAACTGCAATATCTTTTGTTGATCACCTGTTGTTTTCTCCTCTAGCAATGCTATCTATAAGTCTTTTTGCTTTATCATTTGAGTGACTTCAGTAGCTTTATCTATAGTGGCTGCACTATAGGCACCTACATATTGTGATAGTTTGGTAAGATCCTCTGAAGGAATTACCTCAGTATTCTTCCATACAATATTCATTAATTCAAGTTGTGGAGTTGCAAGTGGTCCTTGATCTATCCTCCTTCTTTTCCTTTGTTTTCTGACAACAGACCTATGCTTAGGACTATAAAAGATATCCAGAGGAGGGATGTCTTCAACTCTCAACACAATTTCTTCTGATGGATGTTCAGGAATGATCTCAATATCCTGATTGTTCAGATTATCAACTTGAGGATTGTTTTGTTCTCCTATTTGCTGAGAAAATTATTCATACTGTTGTAGCAAATGGGGAGTAATAATCACTTCAGCAGAATTTCCCTCTTTCTGTGAGGCCTTTTCTCTTTCAAGTTGATCATCAGGCTTATTACCTGTCTCTTTTTTTCAGACTGTACATCAAGCTTTTTACCTGTATTCTCCTTCTTTGACTGCACATTAGCTTTGTTGTCAGTATTCTCCTTTTCTGTTTGCTCATCCATTTTGCTGGTAGTAACTTCTTTTTCTGTTTTTCTAGCTATATCTTCCTTTTTCTTCTATTCTATTTCAATACTTTCATTTGCCTATAAAGGAATCCTTAGCTGGTCAAGGGGAACTTTAAGTAATCTCTGGATTCTGAACTACATAAATTTGTTCATATCTTTTGCTTGAAACTTGGATTTAGCTAGATCATAAACTGGGGCAAATTTCTCAATTGAGACAAATAAATCATCAAAGACATCAGGCTCATGCTCAAACATAGCAATTTGGACCAAAGTTGTGAAATCAAAAGCCACTTTACTTGGATCATATTGTCTTCCTGGAATGGTTGCAAGCTTAAGATTTCTTAAGGGTTTCTTTTTCAGCATGCTTAAAATCATTAAGAGTATAGGTTCCACAATGGAAAGGAAAAGTAGGCCACATCAATTTTTTGGAATTCTTTAAACGCTTGGACATCCCTTTTTCTGTCAACTAGTAAGAAATCTCTTGAGCTAAAAGTTTATCAGGGACATATAGGGGCAAGACATGAGGTTCAACAATGCTTCCAAAAACTCTAATATAGGTAAACTTTTCTTCTCCAAACCAATTGCCGATTAGGGATATATCAAGCTTTGCTTTTTCAGAGAGCCAAGGAGGAAATTGGTTAAAAATGGTCTGGTAAATAGGTAAGATGAAGCCATGGCAAATTCTATATACATGGTTCTTGAAATGAGCCTTCCACAAATGTTTATGGTAAATGTGAATCGGGACAGGTTCCTGTGAAGTCCATTTCCAACCCAGAATAGGGAATTCAGAATTAAAACACAAAGCATCTAAGATATAGGCACAGAAATGAAACAGGGTTGTATTTCCAGTATTTTTATTCTTTCTATAGTCCAGAATTCTGTTAGCTATCTTATCAGAAAGAATAACCGACCAATCCATAATCTCAGAATTTGTAGTAGCATGAATTAGGGGTACCATCTGAATTGAAAACCTTGTAGAATTATTGTATCCAAAAAGTCTGCACATCATGGCAGCAGCATAACAATACGGAGGTGCGAGAGACTCTACAGAATACATACCTGAGGTCTCATGCTTATGCTTTTCTGGAGCTCGTCTCCATTCTTTAATTTGGTCTGATTCAATTTCATTGCTTGAGGTAAAATCTGCTATGAAGGCTTTGTTGCAGGTCTTTTGAGGATCTGGCAGATGGTACATTGCTTTGATGTCTTCTGCTCTAAAGGACCCAAACATCTTTCCCCCAACTGTCATGAATGTTTTGTTTGTGATGGTGGTGTTGTCTATCACCCATCGTATTATGTCATAATATGGGAATACATTCGCCTGAGCTACAATTCTATGAAGAAAAGAATTTGCGAGTTCTTTAAGGGGATTGTCATCTAAATCCGATTCTTCATCTGACACTGTTGCCTTTACCTCTGTAACTGTAGGGTCTTCTTTTTCAAGCAAATTATAGACTTCTTCCCAAGAAAGCTTCCCGAGACCCTAGCACGTGGTATCTGTAACTAGCTTGATTTTAGCTGGTTTTTCTTTTGGCATTGTGGTAGTGGCAGCGGTCTTTGAGGCGACAGTAATTCTTGATTTCTTAAGCTTCTTGACATCTTCTTTGTCTGGTATCGTTTCACTAGTTTGGCGAACAAAAGGGCTGGATGTTCTATAGCTCTGCAAATGAGACAAACCTTTCAGACGCAGGAAGAAATGAAATTAGGAGAACAACTATGCAAAAATATTTTTATTAATGATCCCAAATTGATTAACCACGTATTAAAAATGAATGCCTTAAAGAAAAGTCACATTCACGCGTTGATATGAGAATCAATTACGATAATTCTTTTGATTTTTCAATTTATGTTGCTCGTAAAATCGGAGATCGGCGATATTGAAATGTTAATGTAAAACTGTCCTTTTGAATTTTCCAATTGCGATTAATAAATAATATATGCGCAGGTCAAAAAACGATAAATAAAGACTGACTATTCATCGCATCGGAGGTTTTGAAAGGGAATTGAAAGACATCTCATATTTTCCGCCATTTGCAATTAGCGATAAACGTATATTGCATCGGATATTTCCAAAGGGATTGAGTTGTTCATGATTTTCACCGAAATGCGATTGCGATGATGGTGGGATCCATCGCATCGGAACTTTTATAAAACAAGTAATCTTTGCTTTTTCGAAATGCAATTGCGATATGTTGTATCGCATTGGAGTTTATAAAATAGACTGAAAGAAGGATAACCTTTTCGAAATGCGATTGCGATAAGTTACATCGCATCGGAGTTTATAAAATAGACCGAATGAAGGATAATCTTTTCGAAATGCGATTGCGATAAGTTACATCGCATCGGAGTTTTGCAAAACAAATGTGAACCCTGAAGACTCTACCGATTTGCGATTGTGATTTACTTTATCGCATCGGACTTTTTATCATGAATACTTTTATACTTTGTGCCGATGTGATATAAGACTTATAGTTGATCGGATCGGAATAAATTCAATGTCACTTTTGTTCATTCGCATTTGATATATGCGATATGTGATGCATGACTTTTAAACAATGAATCTTTTATTGTTCTATTTTATGATAATCGGATTTCCTCAAAGTTTTTTATTTCTACCTAAAAGAAAGGGGACCTATTTCTAAAACAAAATTTATTCTAAAATTTTGAAATGGGGAGGGTTGTTGTACTGTACAATAGGACTCTACTCGAAAAACCCAGAAAAACCCAGAAATGGTTTGGCCTGGTTTTGACTTTGGAAATTCAGCCCTCTAGGGTTGCAAAGCACACTCCTGCTGGCTGACTTACAGACTGCTGCTGGGTAATTGCTGGAGATGGCTGAACTAATGATAAAACTGCTGCAACTGCTCCCAATCAACTTTACGGATGAAGGGCTGATACCCTCACTGGATGCCAAGCTAGGAAGCTTGGATCCTTCCTCCTCTAAAGCTACCACTGTTGGATTGCGCAATTTCTGAAGGAGACTACACTGCTAAGAGGGGAAGTAGTATGGCCTGATGCCGGATGATGAGATACTGCTTTGGAATATTGAAATACACTCAATGGGGTGAAGGGCTGATCCCCTCACAGGATTCCAAGCTGGAATGCTTGGAACTTCCTTCCACCTCTGAAGCTTCCATTGCTAGACTGCAAAATGCTGAAGATGACTGCATTACCAAAGAGGAGACAAATCTTGGCCTGATGCCGGATAATACAATATTGCTCTAAAGATGCTGAAATATACTCGCAAGTGAAGGGTTGATCCCCACGCAGGATTCCAAGCTGAGATGCTTGGAACTTCCTTCCTCCTCTCAAACCCTATTGTTGGAATGCGTAATTCCTGTAGGTGACTGTTGTTGCATGGAGGGACAGAATGATGGCCTAATGCCGGATGTTGAACTGCTGCTCAGAAATTACCTTTCTTGAGTGGGCAATCGAAGTCCCCCGAGGATAAGGGTGGGATTTTCGCTCGGAAACACCCGTGTGCTACATAACATAATAGAATTAGCTAAACAGCTGAAGCGTGCAGAAAGTCGTAAACGACAATACAATATCAGTATTCATAATGCCTTCTATGGCTGCCCTCACCTTCCTTTTACGCTTGTGAGCCCTTGTAATATCCCGGAAGGGAAATAGACAACAATACAAGCATACGACAATATAGAAAATGCCAGAAATAGAACATAAAGCACATACTCATAAAAATGCTGGGAATGCTAAGCCATTTTATTAATCTGAGAATATAATGAAATACAATGGATAATCAGAATGATAGCACATATTTTTGCTCAAGGCAAGTGAAGAACTCTCTCAGAAAGACAGGAAATGGCTGCTACAAGAAACTGCATCCTAGCTGCTAGAAAACTGCCGTAAACTGCTGCTGCTGGAATGGACTGAAACTAGGGGCTGATCCCCTTGCCGGAATGAGCTGAAAATCTGCAGATCACCTGTACTCACCACCCCGGACAAAACCCAGAAACCGTATCAAGAACGGTCAGCCTCCGAAAATCACCAAAGAACTCTCCTCAAGGAATTACGCTGCCTCTGCAAGGCTCAGCGCAGATGCCAAATGATAATAGCTGTGACAGTGCCTCAAACTCCTCAGGAAACCTCCTCCTGGCAAAGACTGATCCTCCACACCGGATATCAACTGAAACTCTTGCAGAAAACCCCGCAACGGAACACCTCCCAGTAGAACTGCGTCCTCTCTCCCAGGGACTGCGCAGTCACAAGAGAAGCCCAGCTCCTCAGCAAAACAACCAACCAAACCTCCCGCTAAAGACTGAAGAAATGACCTTACCCGAGCAGGCACTCGAAGTCCCCCGGGGCTAAGGGTGAGATCTCCGATCGGAGACACTCAACGCACTAAACAGTGCTGCAGACAGGCTAAACAGCCAGCGTGCTCAAGAAGACAAAAGTCTAGCTCAAATGTCATCAACAACAAGAATACCAAATGAGAAGGCTCTCCCACCTTTTATAACGCTGGCCTCTCTCCAAAACCCTAACGTGGTCTCCCTCTCCTCCACGTGCTCCTCCTCAATCTACGCAGAAGCTCCTAGAGGCTACGTGGGCCCCCTCCTCTACATGGTGTTGGACGCCCATGGCTCCCCATAAGTTATAACGTTGTGCTACTAGGGAGATACTTTATTTTACTTAAGTGAGTTAGACCCCTCTTCTCACTTTTATTTATTAATAAACTATAGTCGGCAAAACTATACAAAAATCGAATATTCCAATTAGCTGTTGCTAATTAGGAATATTACAGTCTCCCCCGGCAAAATGTTGCTTGACCTCAAGCAACTGAAGTGATGGATGCTGCAAAATCTTCTCATTCTCCCAAGTGGCATCCTCATCCAGCAAACATTGCTTGTCCTCAAGCAACACTTGAACAAGCCTCCTCTCTAGCCGATGCTCCCCACCGATACTGCAAAATGTGCCTGGGTCCCACTGAAACCTCTCTGACCTCTGCATCACCCTGATACGAAGGGATATCTCGATGCCAGGATCCCAAAGTGACCTCTCACAGTACTAGCCAACCAATAATCCTCCCGGATCCCATCGCCACCGTGGCCAATAATCGCACAAGTCCCACGGCTCGGACTGTGCACTGCCTCTGGCTATGACCAATGCTCTAAGAGGTGAAGACCACCAACAAGCATCAATGCTCCCGGGCTCATGCTGTGCTGTACCTGTAGCTGCATATGCTAGCCCTCCAACTGCGTACCAACTCATCACCTCTCTCCAATCCAATTTGTCACTCAATCCCATGCTGATCCTGCTCTCCTGAAATCGGGATGGAGTGCTGAAGAAATGATGTCCTGTGCCACCTTGCCAGCTGGAATCTATAACCTCTGTTATGTCCAAGGGCCCCTGCTCGACTGTGCTCCCTACGAAGAATACCGTACCATCTAGAGGGTACCAACTCATGATCTCCCGCCAGTCCATCCTGGAAGAAGAATCCGATGTAGCAATAACAACGGCATATGGAACACGCTTGAAGTGTTGCCGCCAACCCGTAATCAACTCCCACTGCTCTGCCCTGTCTGCCAATGAGAGCTGCCTGTAGAAGGAAACCCCTCTCTCTGTAATGGGCCAAAGTGGGCAAGATATGCTGCAAGCTCCATAGATGTACTCCTGGAGAGTACTACTCACTGAAAGTACTGCAGCTCGACCGACTGTATGTACATATATCTGTATCTCATCAATGTGTTGGCCAAAAGATGAATGCTCCACCATATCCAACAGCTCCTGCTGTCTACTAGCCCCCTGCATAACAATCCCATCAACCTCCAACATCTCTAGAGGACATGGATCTGCAACTGTGTAATATCCCGGATGGGATATTTTAACTAAAATGCAGAAAAATACTGAATACCACAATTTGTCGTAAAATAAACATTTATTCAACAGAAGATTGCCATGTAAAATAAAAGACAGGAAATGCTGCAATCCAATACCATATAGAACAGAAGGAAAATCTCAGCTTTTATTATAGATAATAAACAGGGGTTTACATATAGATCTGACCCAAGAAGAGCTGAGATAGAAAATCGGCCACCAAGATAAGCTGCTGAACGGCACTGGCCACAAACTGCACTGCTGCACTCTCCCTCCGACAACAGCTGAAACTGAACCCACTGAAACTAATGAAGCCCAAGTTGAAGATCTGAATGATCCTCACACCAAACTCTGAAGCTCTGTGAAACTCCTAAGTGAAGTCTCCTCAAGAGAATTGGGTTTTCGTCCAACACTCACAAACCACCCGAGGGTTTCCGTCCTGGGGCTACGGCAGAAGTAGAGAACCACGTCCTCAAACCTCTCATACACAAGCAAATGATCTACTCCAAAGATGTCTCCCAATGGCCTCATCCCTTTCTTTTATAGATCCCTTGGAGCCTTCTAGAGCATTATTTTATTATTATTTTATTTATGGAACACTTTTCCCTTTTTATTAAAATATTATAAAATATTCCTTTTTAATGCAGAAAAGGGTATATCGGCTACCACGCCTCCTCTGGTCACTGAAATCTCTGTCTAACTGTCCCATCGTGTAGGCCTTCTCGTCCCGGTTCCGATGAGCTATTACACTAAGGTGTTCCATCGCATATTCCTCCCGAAATGCCACCTTGAGCATAATTAGCTGAGTTAAGCCCATAAATAACTCAAAATTCCGAAAGTTATCGGAATGCATCGGAATGAAAGCCAAACTGCTCGGATGATGGAGTATATCAAGCGAATGCCTCCAGACACCATGAAAACTCCTCAAAACTCCTCTGAAAAGCTCCTGAGCCCACTGATAGTACCAATCTGTACATGTGACCTGTCTGCTCCTAACTCTGGAAGTCCCTCCTAGGCCTGTCATGGATGATACCAAAAATGGGAATATTACAGACCTCCCGCCCCAAGATTGCTTGCCCTCAAGCAATCGAAATATGTGGACCACTCTATTGGCCCGCCGCACCTCAGACCCAATGCCTGGATCCCATACCAACCTCGGGGTGCTGCTATGCACCTGTGTCAAACCTCTCGGAACAGATCCCTCAATGCCGGGATCCCAAACTGATCTCTCTTTGTCCCAGACAACAAACAATCCTCCCGGATCCCAACGCCACCATGGCCAATCATCGCCCAAGTCCCACGGCTCAGGCTGTGCACTGTCTCTAACTATATCTGATGCTCTCAGAGGTGAAGAGCACCAACAAGCATCAATGCTCCCGGGCTCCTGCTGTGTTGTACCGGTAACTGCATATGCTGCCCCACCAACTGCATACCAACTCATCACTTCTCTCCAATCCAGGTCCTGACTCAATCCCATGCTGATCCTGCTCTCCTGAAATCGGGAAGGAGCCCTGAAGTAACGACAACCGGTGCCCTCCTGCCAACTGGAATCTGTAACATCTACTATGTCTAAGGGCCCCTGCTCTGATGTGCTCCCCACGAAAAATATTGTACCATCAAGAGGGTACCAACTCATGATCTCCCGCCAGTCCATCCTGGAAGAAGAATCCGATGTAGTAACAACTGCATATGGAATATGCCTAGAGTGTCGCTGCCAGCCCGTAATCGACTCACACTGATCTGCCCTATCTGTCAAAGAAAGCTGCCTGTAGGAAGAAGCCCCTCTCCCTATAATGGGCCAAAGTGGGCAAGATATGCTGCAAGCCCCATCGATGGACTCCTGGAGAGTACTACTCACTGAAAATACTGCAGCTCTGCTGATTGCGGGTACATCTATCGACACCTCATCAATGTGTCGGCCCAAAGATGGATGCTCCAACTTGCCCTCTGATTGTACCATCAGGGAATCTAGTCGTTCCCCAATGCGGACCAACTTGGTCGCCGACTTGGCACAAGTCGCTCTCATACCCTCCAGCTCCTGGTCCTGCAATAAAATGGCCTCCCGTACTGACGTGGCCTTCTCTCTCAAAACTCGAAGGTCCGTCCGAAGCCGATGATACCGCTGTCTGCGACCATCATCCAATACCTCTGTACCTACTAGTGCCCTAGCTCCCTGCAAAACTATCCCATCGACCTCCAACGTCTCTAGAGGATATGGATCTGCAACTGGTGTCTGTGCATCTGACTGCTCCTCCTCAAAGGCTGACCCCAATGTTAGCTGCATATCTATCATAGGCTCAATGTGGGTGCCCATCTGGATCTCTCCCAAGGAAATGTCATGCCTGATGTCCATAGTATCCTCCTCTGCTGACTCAGGCTCCATCATATGCTGCTTTGGCTGAATCGTCACAAGTGACTCATCACCCAGAGTATCACCTATACAATCCCCTGACTGCTCACCCTGCACACTAGAACACAGCTCTGGTCTACTGTCATCATCATCTCTGCATGGCTGCTCTCGCTCCCCAGAAGCATCCTCAACTGATCCCATGGACTTCTCCGAAGAAGAGCCCTCACCCTGGCATACGGATGGAATGTCTACCTGCTCTACCTCTGCCACCTCATCTGCATCTCTCACACATGAGTGATCAGGCCCCCAAGGTTCTTTGCAAATGAAGCAAAGTCCCTTCCTTCTCAGCTCATTTCTGCTGCCTGACCGACGGAACTGGAGCTGCTCCTCCCTGGTCAACTGTCTCCTGAGAAACTCAATGTTCTGCTCAACTAGCCCTTGGGCTAGCTCATAAGCAGCAGGCGAGACCAACCGCTTTCTCCTCCAAATGCTCAGCAACCTAATCTGCAACTTCCGGCAAATGGTCTCATGGTCTCTCATACATGACGACAAGATGGACCGCATGTGTGCTATGACAGTATCAGGATGATGTTTCCTAATGCTAAAGAAGCATCGGAACATCTGCAAAATCAGGTCATCACACTCAAGATAGAACATGATCTCATAAGTTCGGTCCATAGCCATGGCTTCTAGAACCTTAAACTTCCTCCTAAATGTAGAGCCTGCACAGTTGTCCAAATCCCGAAAGGTTCCTACTATCAATCTGAAAATTCTTCTCATAATATCATAATTGTAGGGAGGGTAGGGTGCTGTTATCCTCAGGATATCGCTGAAACAAGAGGCAACTATCAGCTGGACTCTCTCACTTGGATGTTCCAAGAATCTGGCTTGTATTAATGCAAGCATAGACGGCTCCAAAGCCCAATTCAAACACCAATCAGATTGTTGTACCTTTGAGAGACAGGATTCCAGCTCCTCTAACATGGGCAAGTCATCCCCTAATCTTCCACTCTTCAAGTCCATCCCCTGTACATACAGCCAATTTCCCACTTCTTTCTCCCTTTGTATATTCCTCGGATGCTCTTGTTTGAGCAAATTATGTACCTTCTTGGAGAAGGGTCTGCTGTTCTGTTTTGTTCTCTGGTTTTCTGTTTTTATTTTCATCAATCTGTTTAGAAGTTCCTCCATGGTTCAACTAAGGATAAAATCACTGTTTTTCTGAGTTATTAATTTGTCAAGCATATAACAGACTTATGGCTGTAGGTGCGGTTTTTGACAAACAATACAAATACACATTGCTGTAGGTACCCTTTATAGATTAGATTCTCTGGGCAATGTTTTCAATGGATTACATGTACCAATAGACTTCAAGAACACTCCTTGTGACAACTTCAGAAATAGAAATATGACTGATATATAACCAATAACAGTGTTTTAAAATATGAGTGGACAGTAATGAGCAAAGTGTAGAACCTGATGTTTTAGCAGCCGTCATTAGCAGAAGATATATTCTGCATTATCAATCCATCTGCTGCTCGTAGACCGTGAGCTCTGTCTTCTATCTGGCAATTGACTTGACGTGCCACCGTTGGTTTCTTAACTCCACGATTTTGCTGGTTTGGATCTCTGTCACAAGTGGCAACAGGTCAATGTAATCACAGGTCTGAAAAGAGTATCATGACAGCCCCACAAATCTGTTTTAATCTTTCAAAATGTCTCCTGCCGCCTCTCGGATGTCAAAATCTGTTAACACTTTCTGCCCTTGAACATAAACATCAAAATTGCGTCTTCCAACACACACCCTCTCTATAGCGTCCCACGTTTAGCAACAACTCTGTTCATTTGTGATAGTAGCTGCACAGTATCTTAATTCCTCTGAAACCAGTCAATACCAGCAAGCTCCTACGCAGCTGATTGCATGACCCACGGCAGAATAGATCAAAATTTAGGTAAGAAATACAGCGCCAAGGAAATATCTCCTACGCACAGCAACAAGGGTAGCATACGCCCAGATAGCAGAGAATAAAAATTTACGGTTGGCTGTCTAGGAAATATGCACCGCCTCTATTTCCAAACTGAATCACGATTCAAGCATTCGGCATACCGTTCCTTTCTGCTGTAAACAAATCCATCCAACGCAAAATTTGACCCATCGATAGCACCATGACTCCGCAGCTAATGTTATTCGGCCAACACACAGCAGAACCCGAAATTCGGTATCTCAGTCCACGTGGTGAAACTTAATTCTCATGATAAACACCTTCGAACCTGGGATCGAGACTTCGCACACTATTTTCTCTAATTAATATCATGCTGCGACTGTTATAATTCACCCAGGAAGTCGACTTGACCAACGCAACTGCATCCGCCCCAACAATTGTTGCTGAGCGCCGATCTTTACAGCTACGCCATCTCTTACTTCCTCGATCAATAATTCTGGACGAATCTTGTGGGCTCGGCCTCTACTCAGCTCAAGAAATTCCGATCCACCACTCGGAAAAATTATCGGTGCTTCACGCCACTGCGATCTCAGCCCCTATGATATGGAGAATTCCATTGCTGAACGAATCGTGGTCCCCTTTCTCAGCAATTCTCTGATTTGTGTCTCTCAGAGCCGATCGTCTTCAATTATTCGGCCTTAAATTTATGACGTGCCTCTTAATCATTTGGTGGATGTCTTCGTCGTATCACTCCTTAACAATTAGCAAATGGCTTGAATCAAACGTCCAACCATAATTGCGGCAACAGCCCTTCGCCTAAATTTTGTTGGATAATTGCACCCAGAATTTGCAGACAAGGTTGAATTTGGTCAATGAACTTGGACGCTCGCAAACTTTACAAAATATGAGTTGGCTCTATAAACTTTTTAATTCCTGGACCCTTCTGAATATTTCATGTCAAACACATAATCATCCCCATAAATTTAACACGGCCCCAAAATTCTTCAGACTTTGATAAAACCAAATTCTCACTTCGAATCGATCTACGGAGCTTAGCCTTTGAAATTTCACGCAGCCCCAAATTTCAACAGATCGACCCAACTTAAGTTGCTAATTTTTGACTAAAATATCCATAAAATTTACTAGCTTGTCAACAAACCACTTCCGCTTTCTTGTTTAGGGCCACTTAGAGAATCTGTATGGTGGCTCTTGCTATTTAATAGCATCTCCTTTGTAAGTTTTGTAAATTTTATAAAATTCACAACAATAATGAGCTCGATAAACCCTCGATCTTCTTTTGTAGTCAAACCCTCGGAAAGGATAGCTGCAACTGAAAAGTGAAAACCCCGCAGGCTGAGCCAAATCCGATGCTCCGATACCACTGTAATATCCCGGATGGGATATTTTAACTAAAATGCAGAAAAATACTGAATACCACAATTTGCCGTAAAATAAACATTTATTCAACAGAAGATTGCCATGTAAAATAAAAGACAGGAAATGCTGCAATCCAATACCATATAGAACAGAAGGAAAATCTCAGCTTTTATTATAGATAATAAACAGGGGTTTACATATAGATCTGACCCAAGAAGAGCTGAGATAGAAAACCGGCCACCAAGATAAGTTGCTGAACGGCACTAGCCACAAATTGCACTGCTGCACTCTCCCTCCGGCAACAGCTGAAACTGAACCCACTGAAACTGATGAAGCCCAAGTTGAAGATCTGAATGATCCTCACACCAAACTCTGAAGCTCTGTGAAACTCCTAAGTGAAGTCTCCTCAAGAGAGTTGGGTTTTCGTCCAACACTCACAAACCACCCGAGGGTTTCCGTCCTGGGGCTACGACGGAAGTAGAGAATCCACGTTCTCAAACCTCTCATACACAATAAAATGATCTATACCAAAGATGTCCCCCAATGGTCTCTTCCCTTCCTTTTATAGATCCCTTGGAGCCTTCTAGAGCATTATTTTATTATTATTTTATTTATGGAGCACTTTTCCCTTTTATTAAAATATTATAAAATATTCCTTTTTAATGCAGGAAAGGGTATATCGGCTACCACGCCTCCTCCGGTCACTGAAATCTCTGTCTAACTGTCTCATCGTGTAGGTCTCCTCGTCCCGGTTCCGATGAGCTATTACACTAAGGTGTTCCATCGTATATTCCTCCCGAAATGCCACCTTGAGCATAATCAGCTGAGTTAAGCCCATAAATAACTCAAAATTCCGAAAGTTATCGGAATGCATCGGAACGAAAGCCAGACTGCTTGGATGATGGAGTATATCAAGCGAATGCCTCCAAACACCATGAAAACTCCTCAAAACTCCTCTGAAAAGCTCCTGAGCCCACTGATAGCACCAATCTGTACATGTGACCTGTCTGCTCCTAACTCTGGAAGTCCCTCCTAGCCCTGTCATGGATGATACCAAAAATGGGAATATTACAAACTGTCGTCATTGTACTTAGTGTCAATGCATCTGACTGCTCCTCCTCAATGGCTGACCCCGCGGTTAGCCGCGTATCCATCACCGACTCGATGTGAGCCTCCATCTGGCTCTCCCCCAAAGGACTATCATGCATGATGTGCATAGCATCCTCCTCTACTGACTCAGGCTCCATCACATATAGCTCTGACTGGATCGTCACAAGTGTCTCATCGCCTAGAGCATCTCCCATAGAGTCCCCTGACTGCTCACCCTGTATACTGGAATGCAGCTCTGGTCTACTGTCTCCATCCCTGCGGGACTGCTCTCGCTCCCCAGAAGCGACCTCAACTGATCCTATGGACTCATATGAAGAATAGTCCTCACCTTGGCATACAGGAGGAAGGCCCTCCTGTTCTTCCTCTGCCACCTCATCTGCGTTGAATAGGCCATCCACCCTCTCGATGAAGTGTCGATGCAATGTCTGGAGTCTAGACGCATGCTGGAATGCTACCTCTGCTGAACCCTGTATCCTCTGCTCATGCATGATCTCAACATGCCCTGAGGGAATAATGATGCATGTCTCCCTCATGACCCGCTCCTCGGGTGTAGGCTCAGTGATGACCGATGTGCCACCCATGTAGAGGATCATCTCATCCCTCGACCTGTGGCTGTCAACTAGCAAAACAACCCAGTGCCACTGCTGAGAGGTCTCTCCCCTAGTGTGCTGAGTGTCATCCAAGTACCTTGGGTGAGCCTCGCGTACCCCGCTGCTTATGCCCAAAGTGCCAAAGGACAACAACAAAATCCACTGTGTCAGTGAGTGATGTAGAAGAGGGTCGGATACGTGAGTCCCCACTGATACCATCAAGTATCGCTCATATGTCTCCTCATCGATCCTGGGTGAACTACTCCCAAAGGTAAGCTTGGTGTCCCTATCTGTGAGTCTCCCTGGATGCAACACTCTAAAACCCTGCTGTGCAGCACCGTATGCCCTCGCATACCACTGATCATCCATGTACTCCTCGACATGCCACTGCACATTGAGGCATACCTCTGTATACTGCTGGATACCCCAAGCTACTATTGCACCACCCTGTACCGTCTCGTGCCATGACTGTGTCCAGGCATCGGTCACTCCTCACATGCTCTCAATGTGATGTAGGACACTCCTACTCCACAATGCAATCCCACACACTATGGTACAACACCATGCAACTCCGTGTCCACCGGAAGTCCACTGCTCAATGCTAGAGGCTCCCACACATCCTTGGATGTGGTGTCCTAGAGCTGTGCCTCTACATGTTGGACTTCCTCCAATCGATATCATCATCTCCACCGTCGCATCACTATACCCGCCGACAAATGGATCATCACTCCAAATCCTCCTCGAGGGGTCTGAGAAGTGAATCTCCCTATGTGTCAGTAGTGTTACCACCACTGCTCGGCTCCGCTGCGTCCTCTGTGCCCCACACAAAGGTGAAGAATCCTTGGCCCCATACAAGGCGCCGTCTGGTGGCCTGCCAATGCCACCTCCTCTGACAGGCTCCTGCCAAGGTATGTTGACCACCCCGTGATCCCGTGTATAAGTGTCATACCAAGACAACCTAGGAAGTCTTCCCATAAACTGGTTGGCCACTGGAGCTAACCAAACTCCCCTAGCAAATGTGCATGCTCAACTGCTAGGCCAATTGTACCCTCCAAGACATAGTCAATCGACCTGCCTGGAAAATGATAGGTGATCTCACCTGGATCCCAATGCAAATTTGGGGATCCTGTACTCCCAGCACCTGGAAACTCCTGCTGAACTATACTTGGGTCCACCACCATCTCCATACCCCACTCCACCGGGTACCAACTCAAAATCTCTCGCCATCCAACCTCAACTTGTGGATGTTGTACCCTGTGCAACTCTGGTCGTCTCATACCACTATCCAAGTCAACGTATGAGATCTGACTAGGTGGCTCCGTCTCTCTCTCTCCAATGGGAAGAGGTAACCCAACAACGCTGCTAGTCCCGTCCATGCATGCCTGAAGGGGAATGAACTGACGCTCCAACGTGCCCTCTGGTTGTACCATTAGGGAATCTAGTCGTTCCCCAATGCAAGCCAACTTGGCACAAGCTACTCTCATGCCCTCCAACTCCTTGTCCTGCCAAAAAATGGCCTCCTGTACTGATGTGGCCTTCCCTCTCAAAACTCGAAGGTCTGCCCGAAGCCGATGATACTGCTGTCTGCGACCATCATCCAATCCCTCTGTATCTCCTAGTGCCTCATCGAATGTGGATACATCTCCTGTCGCCTCACCCATCTGTTGTGTGCTACTACCACCGAAGACTCGGACACGACTTTGGTCATCACCTCAATGGATGGCTCTACTGGTGTAGGCTCTACCTTCTCTACTACGATATCAACCGGCACGGTGAAGGAGGTCTCTAATGAGGGTGAGTCCTCTGTCACACTAGGTGTATCTTCGAACTCCCTACAATCCTGTGTGCTCTCATCCTCCAAGTGCGAGGTAACCATTTTGATGGTTTCCCTCTCCGATACTCGGTCAAGTTGGAGAGAGGTATCCAACTTCTCCACCCAAGATTTTTCCGAACGCTCGGATGACCCGTCAAATGTCGGTAGATGGAATCTACCCACTGTGCGCCACAAGCCCCCGTCATGTGACTTCCTATTCCCCCTGTGAAAGTTGCGAGGTCTGCTATCCCGCTAGAGCTGAACAAAATCTCTGAATGGAAGGGCATCCCTAAACTCCTGCCCATATGCCTGATACTCAGCGAAATAATCACCCATGTGGCCACGCTCTGGCTCCTGCTGTGCTCCTGCCCCTGTGTCCGCACCCAGAAAAGTGGGCATGGTAGAACGTGTGGGTGTATGTGATGCCATATGCTGAGTGGCATCATGCTCATGCAAATGGTGGGATGTGCTTGAAGCTTCGCCAATTTGGAAACCCCTTGGGGTTTCACGCTGTCTAGCCTCCACAGCAGTGAATCTCTGTCCCATCACCTCAATCTGCCTCGACAGATCCTGTACTGATTTGAGGAGCATCTCCTCAAATCTCTTTGCACCATCATCACCTGCCATTGGCTCCTCCTGCTATGTGTCTACAGGCTCCTCATGAAATGGCACTGCTACTCCAAAACTATACTGCGGCTTGTCTTCGGCCTCTCATTTACCCACTGAAAACTACTCAGAAAATTCTAGGAACTTGGGAAGGTGATCCTTGCCCAAAACCTAGAAAAACCTCAAAAGGGTTTCTTCTAATTCCAAACTTCAAAATTTGACCCTTTGTATTTTGGCCCTTTTTCCAATTTCGTTTTTGGTACTGCAACTGCTATTGCTCTCCAAAATTCCAGCAAACCTCTGTATGATCTCTTTCCCGATGTCATAGACCACAGGTTGAGCCAGAACTATGCTCTGATACCACTGTAATATCCCGGAAGGGAAATAGACAGCAATACAAGCATACGACAATATAGAAAATGCCAGAAATAGAACATAAAGCACATACTCATAAAAATGCCGGGAATGCTAAGCCATTTTATTAATCTGAGAATATAATGAAATACAATGGATAATCAGAATGATAGCACCTATTCTTGCTCAAGGCGAGTGAAGAACCCTCTCAGAAAGACAGGAAATGGCTGCTACAAGAAACTGCGTCCCAGCTGCTAGAAAACTGCCGTAAAACTGCTGCTGCTGGAATGGACTGAAACTAGGGGCTGATCCCCTTGCCGGAATGAGCTGAAAATCTGCAGATCACCTGTACTCACCACCCCGGACAAAACCCAGAAACCGTATCAAGAACGGTCAACCTCCGAAAATCACCAAAGAACCCTCCTCAAGGAATTACGCTGCCTCTGCAAGGCTCAACGCAGATGCCAAATGATAATAGCTGTGACAGTGCCTCAAACTCCTCAGGAAACCTCCTCCTGGCAAAGACTGATCCTCCACACCGGATATCAACTGAAACTCCTGCAGAAAATCCCGCAACGGAACACCTCCAACTAGAACTGCGTCCTCTCTCCCAAAGACTGCGCAGTCACAAGAGAAGCCCAGCTCCTCAGCCAAACAACCAACCAAATCTCCCGCTAAAGACTGAAGGAAAAACCTTGCCCGAGCAGGCACTCGAAGTCCCCCGGGGCTAAGGGTGAGATCTCCGACCGGAGACACTCAACGCACTAAACAGTGCTGCAGACAGGCTAAACAGCCAGCGTGCTCAAGAAGACAAATGTCTAGCTCAAATATCATCAACAACAAGAATGCCAAATGAGAAGGCTCTCCCACCTTTTATAATGTTGGCCTCTCTCCAAAACCCTAACGTGGTCTCCCTCTCCTCCACGTGCTCCTCCTCAATCTGCGCAGAAGCTCCTAGAGGCTACGTGGGCCCCCTCCTCTACGTGGTGTTGGACCCCCACGGCTCCCCATAAGTTATAACGTTGTGCTACTAGGGAGATACTTTATTTTACTTAAGTGAGTTAGACCCCTCTTCTCACTTTTATTTATTAATAAACTATAGTCGGCAAAACTATACAAAAATCGAATATTCCAATTAGCTGTTGCTAATTAGGAATATTACAGCACTCACACCCTTGGCCCCTCGCAATAATGATGTTGCACACTGTAATATTCCCAATAAGCAATAGCTAATTGGAAATATTAATTTTTGGCTATTTCACTTTAATAAAGTTAAGTTAGAAATAAAGTGGGTGAAGAGGGACACTTAACTCACTCTTAGGATAAAAACATTTCCTAAAGTCACTTGGAGACATATCTATTTGGCAGCGTGGGGCCTAGAGGACGAAGTGGCAGCGTGGAGGAGATGTCATTGTGGGCAGCGTGGGCCCAAGTCAACGCAGAACTAGAGGAACAACGTGGCTCAAGGAGACAATGCAGTTGGTGGTGGGGCCTAGGTGAGAGTAAGGCTCTCCAAACATAAAAAGGGAGAGTGGCTCCTCATTTTGATCATTCTGATTATGCATCTATGATATTTGTCTTTTGACATTGAGCACGCTTTTGCTATTGAGCAAAGTCTGTAAGTGTTGTTCAGCACACCGGGTGTCTCCGTGCGGAGATCCCAACCTCAGCCCCTGGGGACTTCGAGTGCCTGCTCGGGTGAGGAGTTCTATCCTCGTTTTGCCGAAGAGAGTTGGAGCAGCCACAGTTGGGATAGTTCACTTGTAGAGATGGCGCAGTCAGTGAGAGGGAGGACGCAGTCTTTGGAGGAGGAGATTTCGGATTGAGGGTTTATCATGGGATTCAACCCGGGAGAGTTGGAAAGGGGTCAGCCCTTCCCTATTCCATCATTTTGGTAGAGTTGGAGACCATTTTTTGCAGCAGATCATTTAGGGCCAACGTTTATCAATGGGACAGCGTGGTACCTCAAGGGAGGTCATTTTCGGAGGTCAGCCATTTTCGAAAAGCTCTCTGGGATTTTCTGGGTATTGGGTGGGGAGGCCATTCCCAAGGTTTCATAATTTTCTGAGGTGGGGAGCAGCCCCAAAGATTCAGTTTATTCCAGCAATAGGAGCAACACAGCAACAGCACCAGCAGCTTGGAGATTACGTAGTCATTGAGGGAGAAGCCATTCCATGATATATTCTGAGAGTATTTCTATGCTTGCCTAGTGCAAGCCAAGGTGCCATCATTCTGATCACCTTTGTACTCATTTTATCTTTCAATATTTAATAAAATGGCTCAGCGTTCTCCATATTGTGTTTTGTTCATGTGATGTCTCTCTAGTTGCTATAGTTTCTTGTTTATGTGCATTATATTGCTGTTTATTTCTATCTGGAATATTACAGTGGTATTAGAGCTCATAGACTTGGCTAAGCCTGTGGAGCAGATTGTCTATGACACCAGCTGGAAAATCATACATCTGTTACCGAGGAAGGAAGTATAAAGACCAAGAGCAGTGGTTAGAGATCACTTTCGGGGAAGGTGATTGTGTTCCAGTAGTGGAAATAGAAGAGGAGGAACCAATGGCGGAGGAAAGAGATGCCAGAAAGGAGTTCAGGGAACTTCTCCTCAAACCAGTGCAGGATTTGTCGAGGTAGATAGAAGAGATGGGGCAAAGGTTCATTGCAAAATCTAGACAGCGTGAAACCCCAAGAGGTTTCCATACTGGGGAGGGATCGAACACATCCCATCATTTGCAGGAGCACCTCACAGTGCAACAAATGGCATCACATACACCTCCACATTCCACGATGCACACATTTCTTGTCGCAGACACTGGGGTGGGAGCACAGCAGGAGCAGGAACCAGCTCACATGGGAGATTACTTTGCTGAGTATCAGTCATACGAACAGGAGTATAGAGATGCCCTCAGATTCCTGTTAGAAAATTATATATTACAGAGCAATGCAACACATAAAATATGCGGAAAAACACAAGCACACAAAACATATAAAACCAAAGAGACACAAATATACGTGGTTCACTCAATTTAGGCTACGTCCACCCCGAACAGCCAGTCCTTCCTTTCTATTATCTAGCAAAATGAAGAGACACAACCTACAGCAAATCCGCTATAATATCCTTTGTTCTCTCTCATAGTCTCCCTATCTGTTTCTCGCTCTGAGAATACACATCCAATACACAACCGCAATACAATGCCCTCATACAAGTGAGGGATTGCCTTCTAGGGCAAAAAACCCTAAACTAAACATAACTTCTACTGTCAGATCATCCGCCTAATGAACGGCCCAGATTGACTAGAAATTACTATACTTTTACAAGGCAATTTTACATATGTTTTTAGCTTCGGGACCCCACCTTGGACCCCCAGGCAGCATTTAATTACGGGCGGCGTTGCCACCCCATTAAGGTACAGGGGTCCAACGTTGTGATACAAAATAAACAAGATAATCAGGCTCCACACCCAACAATTCCATGATTTCGTATAGCTCAAGAGGGATAGTAGACACCGCAACCATCACAAGGGAAACAGGCATTCACAGGATGGGGATGTACAGTGCATGGTAGGCAGATTTTATGTACTGACATTTGATGGGTCAACCAAGTGTTCGGCAAAGGCTTGGGTGGAGAAGTTGGAGATATATTTCTAGCTTAACCAGATGGCAGAGACAGAGGCCATCAAGGTGGCAACGCTGCACCTAGAGGGTGAGGCCCATGACTGGTGGTTTCACAGGATGGCTATGTTGGGGCACTCTGGGGTGACAGCATATGCCGAGTTTACATGGAGGTTGATAGAGCAATTTGATTGGAGGGATCCAGAGGAGCACTTTGTTGAGCTGACTAAGCTCAAGCAGACTGAGTCCGAACACATACATTTCAGAGTTCTTGAGACTCTACGTGATGGTGCCTAACTTATCCGCAGCCAAGATGATTTACATGTTCATCGATGGATTGACAGAGCCTCTTCGGGGGTTAGTCAGATCGATGAGGCCAGCTACACTCCATGACGCAGTTGGGTGGACTCCGGACTTGCAGGATACTACCCCGGACTAGAGCTCCTTTCCCCCAGAGACCAGCATTTCAGCTGAAGTGGAAGGACATGAGGGTTCCGCCTCCAAAGGGGAACTAGAGCAGAGGGCCTTTGGATGATGAGACCAGGAGAGAACTGAGGTGGAAGAGGCTATGTTTCACATGCGAGGAGCCATGGGCACTAGGACACTGTTGTGCTGCGGGGGAGGCACATTACATCGAGGTTTTCTCCGACAGTAGCGGGGAAGAGGAGGATTATGAGGAGATAGAGGCAGGAGGCAGCAGTGCAGTGCAGAGAGGAGATCATTTGCCACCTCCACCACCAAGAGCGGGAGGTGCGGCATTTGCACCTACCGGGGGAGCTCTTGCTTCTTTGCAAGGGCTTCCCAAATATTTGACACTGCGTGTCCGAGGCACTGTGCGGGGACATCGTGTTTCAGTATTAGTGGGCAGTGGGGCCACCCACAATTTTATTGATGCCCAATTGGTAGAGCGGAGGGGCATGCCAACAGAGAGCTTTTGTAGTATCCCGAAGGGAAATAAACAGTAATATAAAGCACACAAACAAGGTACACAGCAACTAAAGACAAATCACGAGACAAAATACACAATATGGAGAACGCTGAGCCATTTTATTAATACTGAGAAATAAGGAAAGTACAAAGGTGATCAGAATGATGGCACCTCGATTTGCCCAGGGCAAGTGTAGAAATACTCTCAGAACAATGTATGGAATGGCCACTCCCTCTATCAACTGCGTAATCTCCAAGCTGCTGGAAAATGATTCCGTGCTGCTGCAACTGCTGAAATGCAATGAGTCTCTGGGGCTGCTCCCCAACTCGGAAAATGTTGAAACTCTGGGAATGGCCTCCTCTCCCAATACCCAAAAAAGCCCAGAGAGCTTCTCGAGAATGCTGACCCCGGAAAATACCTCCTTTGAGGCACTACACTATCCCGCAAGGGAAAATGCTGACCCTGAAGGTAACACTGCAAAATATGGCCTCTCCCTCTGCAAAATGTCTCCAATAGGTAACGGTTGATCCCTTCCCTAATCCTCCGGTTTGAATCCACCCAAATCACCTCAATTCGGAACTCTCCCCAACTAGAATTGTGTCCTCCCTCTGCAAGACTGCGCTGTCCCTCCAAGGAATGCTCCTCAATGACTGAAGCTTTGATCTCTCCCTGCAAAATACGGTAGGACTCCTCACCCAAGCAAGCACTCGAAGTCTACCGGGTTTGAGGTTGGGATCTCCGCACGGAGACACCGGTGTACTAAACAGTACGTGCAGACTAGCTAAACAACAAGCGTGCTCAATGTCTAGAGACAATTTCCAAAATGCATAATCAACAATGAGAGAAATGAGGTAGCCTCTCCTCTCTTTATCTTGGGTGAGCCTCCCTCTCTCCTTGGGCCCCCCATGCTGCGTTGTCCCTCTTTGGCCCACGCTGCCAACTCATCTGCGCTGGCTGGGCCCACGCTGTCTAAGTGTGTCCCCCTCCCTATGTTGTCACTTGGCCCCCTTGGCCCACCTTGACCATAACGTTATACTTCCTAGGGGACTTTAAGGAGTGTGCTTTATCCTAAGTGAGTCACTCTCCCACTTTATTTATATTTTAACTATATAAGGAAAAATTAATCAAAATTAATATTTCCAATTAGCTATTGCTAATTGGGAATATTACATCTTTGATGGGTTTTCGGTACTGGTTCCAGGTGACAGGACCATGCAGTGTGCCAGGTATGTGCCAGCCTTGGCAGTGGCTATGGGGACTTACACCCTGACAGATCACTTCTTTGTGGTGGACATTCCGAACACCAACATGACACTGGGGGTGCAGTGGTTGATCACGCTGGGGAAGGTCACCACAGATTGGGAGACCTTGGAGATGGAGTGGACGGACAAGAAGACCGGGAGGCACGAGAAGATTCGGGGTATGCACACCTACCCACCACAGACCGTTTCAGCACACCGGATGGAGGCATATATCCGGAAGGGAGACATAGAGTGGGCAGTGGAGCTACATGTTTGAGAGGCGGGATCTACAGGGCAGGCCGTACACCCAGATGTGCAGTCCATTTTAGACAGATATGCCACAGTTTTTGGGGATATACCACTAGGGCAGCCACCCGATCGGGGATTTGAGCACACAATTGAGCTGGAGCAGGCCATCCAGGCTATGATCACTATACCCTATAGGCATCCTAAGGCCTACAGGGATGAGATTGAGAGGGTCATTCATGAACTCTTAGCTCTTAGGCACATCCGTCCTAGCACTAGCCCCTTTGCTTCTTCAGTCGTATTGGTGAAGAAGAAGGATGGCACACTGAGGATGTTCATTGACTACCAGGCTCTCAACAAGAAGACCATGAATAACTGGTACCCCATTCCCCAGATAAATGAGTTGATGGATGAGCTGAGGGGATCGAAGTTCTTCTCAAAGATTGACTTGAGGTCTGGGTACCACGAAATTCGCATGAGGGATCAGGATGTTCCCAAGACCGCTTTCCGATGTCATTACGGTCACTTTGAGTTCTTGGTGATGCCCTTCGGGCTGACCAATGCTCCGGCCACTTTTCAGTCATGCATGATTCACATCTTCTGCAGTCACTTGAGGAAGTTTGTGTTAGTGTTTTTCGATGACATCTTGATCTACAATAGGACATGGGAGGAGCACCTAGAACATATTGAGGCTGTATTGCGCATATTGGAGGAGCAACAATTTTATACTAAGCTCTCCAAATGCGAGTTCGGGCTGACAGAGATGCTCTACTTTGGGCACATCATTGGTGTGGACGGAGTGAGGGTCCACGAGGAGAAGATCAGGGCCATCAGGGATTGGCCAGAACCGAAGAATGTGACAAAGCTTCAGGGGTTTTTGGGTATCTGCACCTACTACTGGAAGTTCGTCAAGGGATTTTCCCAACTTGCTGCACCCCTTACAGACCTTAAGAAAAAGGGGGCATTTAGTTGGATTAACACAGTGCAGAGGGCTTTCGACAGGCTTAAGGAGGTGATGAGCAGTTGTCCAGTTTTGGTTTTTCCAGATTTCACACAACCCTTTGTCCTAGAGTGTGATGCATCAGGGGAGGGGATAGGCGCACTTTTGATGCAGGGAGGCCACCCCATAGCTTTCGAGATCCGGAAGCTATTGCCACATGAGAGGTTGTATGCTATATACGACACGGAGATGTTGGACATCATGCATGCAATAAGCCAAATTCCGACAGTACCAGTGGGGAACAGGTTCAGATTGAGGACTGACCACAACAGCCTCCGATTCTTTCTAGAACAAAAGCAGTTACAGGAGAGGCAGCAGAAGTGCGTCAGCAAGATCCAGGCATTTGATTTCGACATCGAGTATGTCAAGGGGAAGAACAACGTGGTGGCCGATGCACTTTTGCATAGACTGGCAACGTTTTCTTTGATGAGTTTAGATATGGACTGAGGGCTCATCTGTTGGTAGAGTACTCCAAGGACCATTTTGCCTGTGAGGTGTTCGACGGACAGGTTACAGATGACAGGTACAGGTTGATGGATGAGGTGATCTACTTTAGGGACAAGATATTGCATGCCTCACATGATTCGCCACTATCAGGCCACCAGGGGTTCACCAAGACCTATAGGGCCATCAGAGAGAGGTTCTCATGGAAGGGCCTCAAGGAGGACATACTCCGACATGTCAGGGAGTGCGAAGTTTGCCAGCGCAATAAGGGGGAGATGAACCATCCGACAGGTTTACTGCAGTCTCTTCCCATACCAGAGGGAAAATGGAAGAGTATTTCGATGGATTTCATCACAGGGTTACCCACTGTACAAGGCAAGGATTGCATATTTGTAGGCTGTTATCACTTGCTGCCTACATCTACCTACTAGTTAGTGGGAAAAGCCTTCAACCCCAACAGGTGTGGTTGGTGGCAAGGAACTCAAAGAAGGGGCTGTCACCTATTCTCAACTCTCTTTGTTTAAGCTATCTCTTAGGTTAGCTAAGGGGGTGGTCCCTAAAGGAGAGATAAGTCAAAGATGTGAGGTTTCTAGGAGAATTGATTAGAAGGAAATACTTATCAAAGATGACTCAATTCCAAAATGTACACAAGCATATGAGCAATATTCAATGATGTGTTCAAAATATAGACCAGTGCTTTAAAGTAAATGCCAAGTGCTTGCTCAAAAATGAAATCCAAGATACAATGACAATAATCCCACAAAGGAAGTGTTAGACCAAGATTAACATATAAGCATCACTTGCAATAAATGAAAAAATACTTGTAAGAAAGTGCTCAAGTAACAAAGGATAATGACATTAAATATTCATGAGCTAAATAACCACCAAAGTAACAAGTACATGAAATAGAAAAATTGCGAGTAAATTTGTGATGTGAAGGTGCTCTTGGTTTATTTTATTAGTAGAATTCTAAAACAATTTTCAATTTAACACCTGCCCCAGACCTCACCCTCGCTCGAAATCCGGGTCTCACGGTGAGGAGTCAATAGGGGTGGAGGGTCCCTAATGCCTATACAACCAACTTAAGTTGGAGGTTAATTTTTAGAGATGCAAGTCTAGTATGAAAAGTGAAATGCCTAAATGATATGAAAGTGAATTTGCAAGTGTTATGTAAAGATGGAGATGATTCAATTAAATATGCTTCATAGTTAGAACAATAACTCAAGTTGCCATAAAGTGAAAGTGCTATGCTTCTTTCCTTGTAGTATATTGTGAAACTTATCCAAATGAGAAATAGATCACAAAACATAAGTAAGTGATGGCAAATGAGATTGCAAATTAGGAAATTTAAAGGACTGTGATCTAAGCAATTAATGAAATGAAAATATGAGTTATTCACATGCAACTAGATTGGATTAGCAAACGAAATGATGAATGCAAGTGATTTAGTTGAGAAAATTAAAAAAAACTAGGCAAAAGAAAGTTAACCACTCAAGAAGATTTCCTCCCTCTAAATAAGTAGGTGAGATACCATTGGTAAAACTTCCCAAGCTCCCTCAAGAAAAGTCAATTCTTTATTAATGAAAGTGAGGCCCTCTTATAGAAATGAGGGGCTTGGGAAGAGCTTACAATATGCATTTTAAATTTACTCTTTCCCAAAGTTACAAGTGTAAGATTTTAAATATTTACTTGTGAGATGTTACAAAGTATAGGCTTAAAGCCTTGAGGTGAATGGTGGTTACAATTCCTCAAAAGAATGAGGCTTTAGAAGTAGAGGTGAAGTGATAAGGCAGAACTTGGACTTGAGGTTCCAAATGGAAAAGTGTTCCTTAGCCTATGCTTTAGCTCTCTTTCTTCAAACTTAGATTGCTTCCAAGAACACCGATAGGCAAACAAGCAAAAGAGTTAGCATGCAAAAAAAATATTGCTGAAATATGTGAGAGGAAATCACATGCATGCGAAGGAAAAAGTTAAAAACTCAATGCAAGTATAAAATACACTTTATATTACAAATTCTCTCACTAATATCAGCTTGAAAGAGTTGATTTAGTGAGTGAGAATTGGGATTTAAATCCAACAACTTAGCCTCAAATGCTAGATAAAATAGATATGTGCACAAATGAGAGAAGAAATATATGATTTTTTAGAGATGGAATAGAAGCAAAGCGCTCATGAAACCCATTTTTAGATAAATCTCTTGATGTCTTATGAGATTGTTGGCTTGAACAACTTGTGGGATCTTTGATATCCTTGGAGCTGACTTATTCCAATCGAAGAAGTCTTCACACTCCAATAGACTTGGCAACCTGTCCTTTGAACACACAAATTTCTGCAAACCAATTGTTAGTGCAAAAGAAACTTGGCATATAGAGGCCACGTTGAGCTTGTTATTCCACCGAAAATAACCAGCTACAACAAGAGCACAAAATATACCAAGTCCAAAGGAGATCTGAGAAGTAAATAACCGACTAGATTGCAATGTGAAGTAATGTGAAGTAAATAAATAAAAACATCAAATGAAACAAGTATACCTCATCAACCAAAGAATGCAACACAAGAGAAGCGAGTAACCCCAAAGACTTTCCTTTATTCAGCTCAATAACAATTTTGGTATAGTAGCAATAAGCACAAGCTTCAAAAAACTATCATTACAACGAGAGCCCAAGGCTCAATTTATACAAAAACTGGAGAAGATCTCAATGAGGAACTTCATGACAAGTGGCAATAGAGAAATGATCCCAATGCTCTAACAAATCTTAAACTTTGTGAGGTTAATCTCTAAATCAAATCAAGCTTCCCAAGGGTAATTTCAACTGGCTGTAGGTGGCAGCCAAAATGCAATTTGAGCTGTTGTAGGTGGCATCCAAAATGGGCAGCGTACATACTTCTCTGCCTGTGCATATTTATTAACTCACAAAATGTTCCATAAAACCGATCCTTAACTCCTGCGTGGAGCTTTATTTCTATTCTGCGTATAAATCTTATTGATGGCAACGTATTTGTTTAAGTGGCACAAATGTGCAGCTATGTGGGAAAGATGGGAAATATATCCCACAATTTTCTATTGAAGACTACCACATAACAATTATATAACTGTTTTGAACTACCACGTAAAATTGCTGCTGAAGTGTTGACTGGAGTGGATTGCATGGAGGATTTAATTGACATGCGCATTACCTGTAGGTGACTAGAAACATTGAGTTTTTAACCGACACATTATTTTCCATCTGATTGGTGTAGAGGACAACTGCATATTAACTAAAGCAATTCGCCATCGTGGAGTGTTGACTGTTTACCAACAAATCTACGTGGAATTTCCTCTTGATGGGCCGCGTTAAAACTGAGCCAGTGTGTACACCTTTAACATGTGCACAATTCCTTTTGTTGGCTGTACGTAGAGATTTTACTTTGGCATGTGCACTTTAATTTTATTTATCCATATAATATGGAAAGTGAGTGTGTAATATTCCTAATTAGCTATGGCTAATTGGAATATTCGATTTTGCTCAATTTTGCCGTCTATAGTTTATTCATAAATAAAAAGGTGAGTAAAGTAGACATAACTCACTTTAGAAATAAAAGTTCACTCCCTAGTAGCACAACGTTGTAACTTAAGTGAGCCATGGGGGCCAAGAGACCACGCAGAGAGGGGACCCACGTAGACACATGGAGGGACTGCGCAGGCCAAGAGGGAGCATGTGGCAACGTTGGAGGAGGTGAGCCTTAGGGTTGAGAAGGGCTCATGCTATATAGAGGGAAGAGCCTCCTCATGTTGATCATTCGTTGTTGATGATATTGAGCTGGTCATTTTGACTTCTTGAGCACGCTGGCTGTTTAGCCTGTCTGCAGCACTGTTTAGTGCGTTGAGTGTCTCCGATCGGAGATCTTGCCCTTAGCCCTGGGGACTTCGAGTGCCTGCTCGGGCAAGGTAGTTTCTTCAACATTTTGTGGGAGGATTGGTGTTTGGGTTTTGTTGCGGAGCTGTGCATTCAGAGACTGCGCAGTCATTGAGAGGGAGGACGCAATCCATTCAGGAGGAGCTTCGGATTAGGTTTCTTGCAGGGTTTTTGAGCCTGGAGATTGAGCAGAGGATCAACCTTTGCCTTTGGGAGGATTTTGGTGGAGTTTGAGGCCGTATTTCAGTTGTTCCTATTCAGCCTCTGCGCAGAGCCTTGGAGGGCAGCGTAATTCCCCAAGGGGGTGATTTTCGGGGGTCAGCAATTTCAGATATGATTTCTGGGTTTTCCTGTGGTTGGCGAGTAGAGGTAGATTCTATATTTTCAGCTCATTCCGGCGAGGGGATCAGCCCCAAGTCATCAGTTCATTTCAGCAGTAGGAGCTACACGGCAGTTTTCCAGCAACTGGGACGCAGTTCAGAGACCAGCCATTTCTTGGATATTCTGGGAGTATTTCTTCACTTGCCTTGAGCAAGTCTAGGTGCCATCACTTTGATCACCTATTGTACTTCATTATATTTCTCAGTATAATAAAATGGCTTAGCTTTCTCTCTCTATATTTCTGGATGATTTGTCGTACATTCTGTCTATGCTATTGTATATCTTCTTTACAGTTATCTTTATGTATTTTTGGGCATTCTAGTTCTATACCACTTGGCGTGTTTATCTCATACTCTTAGACAGAGTCTGGAAAGGGCCAGGTAGCCTCCAGATCTCACCCTCTTCTTAGAGGTGAAATATCTGGTAAACGCCCTTCCAGTCCATCTCTGGTTGGAGTTTGCTTGTGTTTTAGAGATATCCCCGAAACGGGATATTACAGTGGTATCAAAGCATAGTTCTGGCTCAGCCTGTGGAGCTAGTTGTCTATGACACTGGGGAAAAGGCCCTACATTTGTTACAGAGACAGATAGTACAGAGATCGTGAGCGTAGGTTGGAGAACACCTACGGAGAGGGAGACTGTGTTTGGGTAGTGGACACAGAACAGGAGGAGCTTGTGATAGACGCAGAGCAGGAGGAGCCTATGTTGGATTTAGAGCAGAGAGAGCTGATGGCAGATGATAGCGAGACAAAACAGTTTGGGGAGGCACTACTCAAATCAGTGCAGGATCTAGCGAGACAAATTGAGGTGATGTGTCAGAGATTCACCGCTGTGGAGGCTAGACAGCGGGAGACCCCACGGGTTTTCCAGGTAGGTGAGGGATCGGGTACATCCCGCCGTTTTCCGGAGCATGGTGCTACTCAACGTGATACTACTCAGCAGATGGCTTCACATGCACCTACACGCTCTACCATGCCCACTTTCTTGGGAGCAGACACAGGGGCAGGAGCCCAGCAGCAGGCAGAGCCCGGGCATATGGGTGATTATTTTGCAGAGTATCAGGCCTATGGGCAGGAGTTCAAGGATGCTCTCTCGTTCAGAGATTTTGTTCAGCTTCAGCGGGACAGTAGACCCCGCGACCATCATAGAGGGCACCAGCATTATCATGACGGAGATACCCACCACACAACTAGCAGATTCCACTTGCCTACATTTGATGGTTCATCAAATAGTTTGGCGAAGTCTTGGGTGGAGAAGCTGGACATCTATTTCCAGCTTAACTAGATGTCGGAGACAGAGGCCATCAAGGTGGTGACATTACATTTGGATGGTGAGGCCCAGGACTGGTGGTTTCATGGGATGGTTGCACTCGGACATTCTACAATGATGACATATGCCAAGTTTACCAGGAGGTTGATAGAGAGGTTTGACCGGAGGGATCCGGAATAGCACTTTGTTGAGCTGACTAGGCTCAAACAGACCGGGAGCCCAGAGACATACATTGCAGACTTCTTGAGGGTTTTAGTGATGGTACCAGATCTATCCGCGGCACGGATGATCTACATGTTTGTGGAGGGGTTAGCAGAGCCACTTCGGGGTCTAGTCAGATCTACTAGACCAGCCACACTCCAAGATGCTATTAGCAGGACCCGAGATTTACAGGATGCATTGCCCAGGACTCGAACACCTTACCCCCAGAGACAGGGCTTCCAGCCCAAGGGGAAGGATGTGAGGATTCCACCTCCAAAGGGGAATCCAGGATGAGTATAGACGGATGATGATGCCAGGAGGGAGCTAAAGAAGAAGCGGTTGTGCTTTACTTGTCAGGAGCCGTGGGCACCGGGACATAGATGTGCTACTGGCAAAGCACACTTCATTGAGGTCTTCTCCGAGAGTAGTGGGGAAGAGGATGAGGAGGATGACGGGGAGGCAGGAGACAGTCAGACAGCCCAAGATCAGTTGCCACCACCACCTCCAGGAGCAGGAGGTGCAGCTTTTGCACCCACAGGGGGGACCCTTGCAGCATTGCGAGGAGTTCCTAAGTATTTGACGCTGCGCGTACGGGGGACAGTACGTGGTCAACGAGTGTCAGTTTTGGTTGACAGTGGGGCCACCCACAACTTCATCGATGCACAGATGGTTGAGCGGAGAGGTATACCGACCGAGAGCTTCGATGGATTTTCAGTTTTAGTCCCAGGAGCTCAGACGATGCAGTGTGCCCTGTATGTTCCAGAGCTGGCAGTGACGGTGGGTACCTACACCGTGACCGACCACTTTTTCGTGGTCAACATATCGAATACCAATGTGGTATTAGGTGTTCAGTGGTTGATTACTTTGGGGAAGGTCACCACAGATTGGGAGGCCTTGGAGATGGAGTGGGATGATAAGAAGACCGGGAAGTATGAGAAGATCTGCGGGATGCACACTTACCCACCTCAGACTGTTTCGGCTCACCGGATGGAGGCAGATTTCCGGAAGGGAGACATAGAGTGGGCGGTTGAGTTGCGGGCATCAGAAGCAGGGACTACCGGTCAGGCCGTTCATCCTGATATACAGGCCATCCTTGATAGGTATGACACAGTGTTCGAGGATATACCACCAGGCCGACCACCGGATCAGGGGTTTGAGCACACTATTGAGTTGAAGCAGGGTATTCAGGCAGTGATTACCACACCCTATAGGCATCCCAAAGCCTATCGGGATGAGATTGAGCAGGCCATCCAGGAGTTGTTGGCTCTTGGGCACATCCGGCCGAGCACGAGTCCTTTTGCTTCTTCCGTGGTGTTGGTGAAGAAGAAGGACGACACTTTGAGGATGTGTATTGACTACAGGGCCCTGAACAAGAAGACCCTGAAGGACAGGTACCCTATACCCAGGATCGATAAGTTGATGGATGAGTTGAGAGGAGCCCGGTTCTTGTCAAAGATTGATTTGAGATCGGGGTACCATCAGATTCGCGTGAGGGAACAGGACATTCCCAAGACTGTCTTCAGGTGTCACTATGGGCACTTTGAGTTTTTGGTGATGCCCTTCGGGCTAACCAACGCACCAACGACATTCCAGTCTTGCATGAATCACATCTTCCGCAGTCACTTGAGGAAGTTTGTGTTGGTGTTCTTTGATGATATCCTCATTTACAGCAGGACTTGGGAGGAGCATCTCCAGCACATTGAGGCAGTGTTGCGCATTTTGGAGGAGCAACAATTCTATGCCAAGCTCTCCAAGTGTGAGTTTTGGTTGTTGGAGATGTTGTACTTGGGACATATCATAGGGGTGGACGGAGTGAGTGTCCACGAGGAGAAGATCAGGGCCATCAGAGATTGGCCGGAGCCGAGGAACGTGACAGAACTTCGAGGATTCATTGGCATTTGTACTTATTACAGGAAGTTCGTCAAGAGTTTCTCACAGCTTGCTGCACCCCTTACAGATTTGACGAAGAAGGGGGCATTCAATTGGTTGGATACAGCGCAGCGAGCCTTTGACAGGCTCAAGGAGGTGATGAGCAGTTGCCCAGTGCTTGCATTGCCGGATTTTACGTAGCCATTTGTTTTGGAGTGTGATGCGTCGGGAGAGGGGATCGGCGCAGTATTGATGCAGGGAGGACACCCTATAGCCTTTGAGAGCCGGAAGCTCCTTCCACACAAGAGGTTGTATTCTATAGACGACAAGGAGATGTTGGCCATTATGCATGCATTGGCCAAATTCCGACAGTATTTAGTGGGTAACAGGTTCAGGGTGAGGACTGATCACAACAGCCTCCGGTTCTTTTTGGAGCAGAAGCAGCTACAGGAGAGGCAGCAGAAGTGGATCAGTAAGATCCAAGCATATGACTTTGACATTGAGTATGTCAAGGGTAAGAACAACGTGGTAGCAGATGCCCTTTCACGTAGACCAGCCACGTTGTCTCTTATGAGCTTGGATACAGATTGGAGGGCTCGACTTTTAGTAGAGTACTCCAAGGACAGATTTGCATGTGAGGTTCTAGATGGACAGGTGGCGGATGACAGGTACAGGGTGGTCGATGAGATCATCTACTACAGGGACAGGATCTTCTTGACTGAGGGATCTCAGCTTAAGAAGAAGATACTCCAGGCATCACATGATTCTCCATTGGCAGGCCATCAAGGGTTTACCAAAACCTACAGGGCCATTAGAGAGAGGTTCTCATGGAAGGGCCTCAAGGAGGACGTACTCCAGCACATCAGGGAGTGCGATGTTTGCCAAAGGAACAAGGGGGAGATGATCCATCCCGCAGGATTATTGCAGCCTCTTTCCATTTCAAAGGGGAAATGGGAGAGTATCTCGATGGACTTCATCACAGGGTTGCCCATAGTGTAGGGCAAGGGTTGTATCTTTTTCGTCGTTGATCGACTGACAAAGTATGCGGATTTTTTCGCCATATCCGCGCACTACACAACAGCACAGGTTGTCAAGATGTTCTTCAAAGAGGTTTTCAGGCTACATGGTCTTCCTAAGACCATCATCAGTGACAGGGACAACCGCTTCATGGGTGGATTTTGGCAGGAGCTTTTCCGGTTGGTGGGGACGGAGTTGACACCAAGTACCAGTTATCACCCACAGACGGATGGACAGACGGAGATAGTTAACAAGTGGTTGGAGGGCTACTTGCGTAACTATGTCAATGGACAACAACGAGCATGGCTAAAGTGGTTGCATCTGGGGGAGTACTGCTACAACACTACACATCACATGTCCATTGGTATGTCACCATTCTATGCTTTGTATGGGTATCATTCTTTATCTTATGCTGATGTGATGTTTGGTGCTAGTAAGGCTCCAAGAGCCAAGATTTGGATCCAAGAGAGTCAGGATATTCTCCGAGCTCTCAAGGACAATATGGCTACAACACAAAACCAACAAAAGCTATATGCTGACAGGGGTCGGGTGGGGAGACAGTTTGAGGTAGGGGACTTGGTCTACCTACGATTACAGCCATACCGACAGTCGTCACTGAAGCATAAGGGAGCTGAAAAGCTCAAGCCCCGCTTTTACGAGCCATACAGGGTGATACACAGGATTGGACAAGTTGCATATGAGTTGGAGCTGCCCCAAGGCAACAAGATTCATAATGTTTTTCATGTGTCATGCCTGAAGAAGGCACTGGGGCAGCAGGTGAAAGTGACAGATGAGCTACTACCCACGGATGATGAGGGGCATTTGGTGTTGCAGTCAGAGGCTATTATTGATACTAGGGTGTAATATCCCGAAAGGGAAATAGACAACAATACAAGCATACGACAATATGGAAAATGCCAGAAATAGAACATAAAGCAAATACTCATAAAAATGTCGGGAATGCTAAGCCATTTTATTAATCTGAGAATATAATGAAATACAATGGATAATCAGAATGATAGCACCTATTCTTGCTCAAGGCAAGTGAAGAACTCTCTCAGAAAGATAGGAAATGGCTGCCACAAGAACTGCGTCCCAGCTGCTAGGAAACTGCCGTAAACTACTGCTGCTGCGGGAATGAACTGAAACTAGGGGCTGATCCCCTTGCCGGAATGGGCTGAAAATCTGCAAATCACATGTACTCGCCAACCCAGACCAAACCCAGAAACCATAACAAAAATGGACCACCTCCGAAAATCACCAAGGAAACCCTCCTCAAGGAATTACGCTGTCCCTCCAGGCCCAGCGCAGATGAAAAATGATAGATGCTGAAACAGAGCCACAAACTCCCCGAAAAGTCTCCAACTAGTAAAGGCTGAGCCTCCACACCGGATCTCACTGAAACTCCTGCAGGAAACCCCGCACCGGAACACCTCCAACAAGAACTACGTCCTCTCTCCCAGGGACTGCGCAGTCACCAAAAGAAGCCTAGCTCCTCCGCAAACAGACAACCAAATCTCCCGTAAAAGACTGAAGGAAAAACCTTGCCTGAGCAAGCACTCGAATTCCCTCGAGGCTAAGGGCGAGATCTCTAACCGGGGACACTCAACGCACTAAACAGTGCTGCAGACAGGCTAAACAGCCAGCGTGCTCAAGAAGACAAAATGTCTAGCTCCAATATCATCAACAACAAGAATGCCAAATGAGATGGCTCTCCCACCTTTTATAACGCTGGCCCTCCTCAAAAACCCTAACGTGGTCCCTCTCTCTCCCACGTGCTCCTCATAAGACTGCGCAGAAGCTCCTAGAGGCTACATGAGCCTCCCCTCATACGTGGTGTGGACCCCCAAGGCTCCCCCTTAAGTTATAACGTTGCACCTACTAGGGAAACACTTTATTTTATTTTAGTGAGTTAGACCCCCTTTCTCACTTTTATTTATTAATGGACTATAGTCGTCAAAACTATACAAAAATCAAATTTTCCAATTAGCGGTGCTAATTAGGAATATTACAGTCTCCCCTGGAAAAATGTTGCTTGTCCTCAAGCAACGGAAGTGATGGATGCTGCAAAATCTTCTCATTCTCCCAAGTGGCGTACTCATCCGGCAAATTCTTCCACCTCACCAAGAATTCCCGGACTGTCCTGCTCCGCAGTTGCCTCTCCCTGGTATCAATAATAGCCTTTGGCTACAACACTAGATGCCCCTCATCATCCGTGGGTGGTAGCTCATCTGTGACTGTCACCTGCTGGCCCAATGCCTTCTTCAGGCATGATACGTGAAAAATATTATGAATCTTGCTGTCTTGGGGCAGCTCTAACTCATATGCAACCTGTCCAATCCTGCGTATCACCCTGTATGGTCCATAAAAGCGGGGCTTGAGCTTCTCGGCCCCCTTCTGCTTTAATGTCGACTGTCGGTATGGCTGTAATCGTAGGTAGACTAGATCTCCTACCTCAAACTGTCTCTCCAACCGACCCCTATCAGCATACAGCTTCTGCTGATTCTGTGCTGTGGCCATGTTGTCCTTGAGAGCTCGGAGGATGTCCTAACTCTCTTGGATCCAAATCTTGGCTCTCGGAGCCCTGCTAACACCAAACATCACATCCGCAAAAGATAAAGGATGATACCCATACAAAGCATAGAACGGTGACATACCAATGGACATGTGATGCGTCGTGTTGTAGCAATACTCTCCCAAATGCAGCCACTTCAGCCATGCTCGCTGCTGCCCATTGACATAGTTATGCAAGTAGCCCTCCAGCCATTTGTTAACTATCTCTGTCTGCCCATACGTCTGTGGGTGATAACTAGTGCTCGGTGTCAACTCTGTCCCCACTAGCCGGAAAAGCTCATGCCAGAATCCACCCATGAAGCGGTTGTCCCTGTCATTGATAATGGTCTTAGGAAGACCATGCAACCTGAAAATCTCCCTGAAGAACAGCTCTGCTACCTGTGCTGTTGTGTAGTGTGCGGATATGGCGAAAAAGTGAGCATACTTTGTCAGTCGATCAACGACTACGAAGATACAATCCTTGCCCTGTACCATGGGCAACCCTGTGATGAAGTCCATCGATATGCTCTCCCATTTCTCCTCTGGAATGGGAAGAGGCTGCAACAATCCTGCGGGATGGCTCATCTCTCCCTTGTTCCTTTGACAAACATCGCACTCCCTCACATGCTGGAGTACATCCTCCTTGAGGCCCTTCCATGAGAACCTCTCTCTAATGGCCCTGTAGGTTTTGGTAAACCCCTGATGGCCAGCCAATGGTGAGTCGTGTGAAGCATGGAGTATCTTCTTCTTAAGCTGAGATCCCTCAGTCAAGAAGATCCTATCCCTGTAATAGATAATCTCATCAACCACCCTGTACTTGTCATCCGCTACCTGTCCATCCAACACCTCACATACAAACCTGTCCTTGGAGTACTCCACCAACAGTCGAGCCCTCTAATCTGCGTCCAAGCTCATAAGAGATAACGTGGCCGGTCTACGTGAAAGGGCATCGGCTACCACGTTATTTTTGCCTTTGACGTACTCAATGTCAAAGTCATAGGCTTGGATCTTACTGATCCACTTCTCCTGCCTCTCCTGCAACTGCTTCTGCTCCAGAAAGAACCTGAGGCCGTTGTGATCGGATCTCACCCTGAATCTGCTGCCCACTAAATATTGCCGGTACTTGGCCAATGCATGCATAATGGCCAACATCTCCTTGTCGTATATGGAATACAACCTCTCATGCAGAAGGAGCTTCCGGCTCTCAAAAGTTATAGGATGACCACCCTACATCAATACTGCACCAATCCCCTCTCCTGACGCATCACACTCCAGGACGAATGGCTGCGTGAAATCCGGCAATGCAAGCACGGGGCAACTACTCATCACCTCCTTGAGCCTTTCAAAGGCCCGCTATGCTGTGTCTGACCAACTGAATGCCCCCTTCTTTGTCAAATCTGTGAGGGGTGCAGCGAGCTGTGAGAAACCCTTGACGAACTTCCTGTAGTAAGTGCAAATGCCAATAAATCCCCGAAGCTCAGTCACGTTCCTCGGCTCTGGCCAATCTCTGATGGCCCTGATCTTCTTCTCGTGGGCTCTCACCCCGTCCACTCCTATAATATGTCCCAAGTACAACATCTCCGTCAATCCAAACTCACATTTGGAGAGCTTGGCATAGAACTGTTGCTCCTCCAAGATGCGCAATACTGTCTCAATATGTTGGAGATGCTCCTCCCAAGTCCTGCTGTATATGAGTATGTCATCAAAGAAGACCAACACAAACTTCCTCAGATGACTGTGGAAGATATGATTCATGCACGACTGAAAGGTGGCTGGTGCGTTGGTCAGCCCAAAAGGCATAACCAGAAACTCAAAGTGCCCATAATGACACCTGAAAGCGGTCTTGGGAATGTCCTATTCCCTCACGCGAATCTGATGGTACCCAGATTTCAAATCAATCTTTGAGAAGAACCGTGCTCCTCTCAACTCGTCCATCAACTCATCGATCCTGGGAATGGGGTACCTGTTCTTCAGGGTCTTCTTGTTCAGAGCCTTGTAATCAATGCACATCCGCAATGTGTCGTCCTTCTTCACCAACACCACGGAAGAAGCAAAAGGGCTCGTGCTCGGCCGAATGTGCCCAAGGGCCAGCAACTCATGAATAGCTCGCTCAATCTCATCCCGGTAGGCCTTGGGATGCCTATAAGGTGTGGTGATCACTGCCTGTATACCCTGCTCCAGCGCAATGGTATGCTCGAACCCCCGATCCGGTGGCTGCCCTGGCGGAATATCCCCGAATACTATGGCATACCTGTCAAGGATGGTCTGTACCTCTGGATGCACTGCCTGTCCTGTAGTCGCTGCCTCCGAAGCCCGCAGCTCTACTGCCCACTCTATGTCTTCCTTACGGAAGGTTGCCTCCATCCGATGTGCCGAAACAGTCTGAGGCGGGTATGTGTGCTGTCCCCGTATCTTCTCATGCCTCCTTGTCTTGGGATCATCCCACTCCATCTCTAGGGCCTTCCAATCTGTCGTAACCTTCCCTAGAGTAATAAGCCACTGAACACCCAGTATCATGTTGGTGTCCGGAATATCAACCACAAAAAAATGATCTGTCAATGTATAGGTGCCCATCATCACTGATAACTCGGGAACATTCGAGCACACACCATGGTCTGATCTCCTGGGACCAAAACTGAAAATCCATCAAAACTCTCAATCTGTATACCTCTCCGCTCAACCATCTGTGCATTGATGAAGTTGTGGGTTGCCCCATTGTCGACCAAGACTGAGACTCGCTGGCCACGCATTGTCCCTCGTACGCGCAGCGTCAAGTACTTGGGAACTCCCCGCAATGCTGCTAGAGCTCCTCCAGTAGGTGCAAATGACGCACCACCTGCTGTTGGTCGTGGAGGTGGTAAGGTACCCTGCACTGCACAACTATCTCCTGCCTCCACATCATCCTCCTCATCCTCTTCCCCGCTGCTCTCGGAGAAGACCTCAATGAAATGTGCTTTCCCTGCAGCACATCTATGTCCCGATGCCCATGGCTCCTGGCAAGTGAACACAAACGCTTCTTCTTCGGCTCCCCCTCGGCCTCTGTCATCAACACCCCGTCCGAGTTCCCGCGGGAGCGGAATCCTGCGTGTCCTTCCCCTTAAGCTGAAAAGCCTGTACGGGGGTAAGGTGTCCCAGGGTCACAGGGCAAGACATCACGTAAATCTCGGGTCCCCTCACCCCGGTGGCATCACGAAGTGTGGTCGGTCTGGTCGACACGACTGAGCCCGCAATCGCTGCTGCTAATCCCTCCACAAACATGTAGATCATCCGAGCTGCGGATAGATCTGGCACCATCACTGAAACCCTCAAGAAATCCAAAATGTAAGTCTCTGGACTCCCAGTCTGCTTGAGCTTCGTCAGCTTAACAAAGTGCTGCTTCAGATCCCTCCGGTCAAAATGCTCTATCACCCTCCTGGTAAACTCGGCATATGTCGTTACTGTAGAATGCCCGAGTGTCGTCATCCCATGAAACCACCAGTCCTGGGCCTCACCATGCAAATGTAATGTTGCCACCTTAATGGCCTCTGACTGCGACACTTGATTAAGCTGGAAATAGATGTCCAGCTTTTCTACCCAAGACTTTGCCGAACTGTTTGATGAGCCATCAAACGTGGGCAAATGAAATCTGCTAGCTGCGCGGTGGTCATCATGATGATGCATGTGCCCTCTGTGATGATCACGGGGTCTACTGTCACGCTGGAGCTGAACAAAGTCTCTGAATGAGATAAGATCTCTGATCTCCGGCCCGTATGCCCGGTATTCTGCAATATAGGCGCCCATCTGGCCAGGCTCAGGCTCTGGCTCCTGCTGTGCCCCCGCCCCTGTGTCCTCCGCTAGGAACGTGGGCATAGTGGATCGCGTTGGTGCATGCGATGCCATAATGGGGATAGCCTCACGCTCTGGCATATGGTGGGATGTGCCCGATCCCTCACCAATCTGAAAACCCCTTGGGGTTTCCCGCTGCCTAACCTCCAGCGCAGTGAGTCTCTGTCCCATCGTCTCCATCTGTCTCGACAGATCCTGCATTGTTTGGAGGAGTGTATCCCTATATCTCCTCGCATCCTCCTCGTCTGCCATAGGATCCTACTGCTCTGCGTCCACCACAGGCTGCTCCTGCTCTGTATCTGTCACTGGCTACTCCTGATCTGTATCTGTCACAGGCTGCTCCTGATCTGTGTCCACCACTCGAACACAGTCCCCCTCTCCGTAGGTGTTCCCCAACCTACGCTCAATGTCTCTATATCTCTTACCTCTGTAACAGATGTGGGGTCTATCCCTCGGCCTCATAGACTGCTAGCTCCACAGGCTGAGCCAGATCTATGCTTTGATACCACTGTAATATCCCAAAAGGGAAATAGACAGCAATACAAACATACGACAATATGGAAAATGCCAGAAATAGAACATAAAGCAAATACTCATAAAAATGCCGGGAATGCTAAGCCATTTTATTAATCTGAGAATATAATGAAATACAATGGATAATCAAAATGATAGCACCTATTCTTGCTCAAGGCAAGTGAAGAACTCTCTCAGAAAGATAGGAAATGGCTGCCACAAGAAACTGCGTCCCAGCTGCTAGGAAACTGCCGTAAACCGCTGCTGCTGCGGGAATGAACTGAAACTAGGGGTTGATCCCCTTGCCGGAATGGGCTGAAAATATGCAAATCACCGGTACTCGCCAACCCAGACCAAGCCCAGAAACCATAACAAAAATGGACCACCTCCGAAAATCACCAAGGAAACCCTCCTCAAGGAATTACGCTGTCCCTCCAGGCCCAGCACAGATGCCAAATGATAGATGCTGAAACAGAGCCACAAACTCCCCGGAAAGTCTCCAACTGGTAAAGGCTGAGCCTCCACACCGGATCTCACTGAAACTCCTGCAGGAAACCCCGCACCGGAACACCTCCAACAAGAACTACGTCCTCTCTCCCAGGGACTGCGCAGTCACCAAAAGAAGCCCAGCTCCTCCGCAAACAGACAACCAAATCTCCCGTAAAAGACTGAAGGAAAAACCTTGCCCGAGCAGGCACTCGAAGTCCCTCGAGGGTAAGGGCGAGATCTCCGACCGGGGACACTCAACGCACTAAACAGTGTTGCAGACAGGCTAAATAGCGAGCGTGCTCAAGAAGACAAAATGTCTAGCTCCAATATCATCAACAACAAGAATGCCAAATGGGATGGCTCTCCCACCTTTTATAACGCTGGCCCTCCTCAAAAACCCTAACGTGGTCCCTCTCTCTCCCACGTGCTCCTCATAAGACTGCGCAGAAGCTCCTAGAGGCTACGTGAGCCTCCCCTCATACGTGGTGTGGACCCCCAAGGCTCCCCCTTAAGTTATAACGTTGCACCTACTAGGGAAACACTTTATTTGATTTAAGTGATTTAGACCCCCTTTCTCACTTTTATTTATTAATAGACTATAGTCGGCAAAACTATACAAAAATCAAATATTCCAATTAGCGGTGCTAATTAGGAATATTACATAGGGAGAGGCAGCTATGGAGCAGGACAGTCCGGGAATTCTTGGTGAGGTGGAAGAATTTGCCGGATGAGGATGCCACTTGGGAGAGTGAGAAAATTTTGTAGTATCCATCACTTCAGTTGCTTGAGGACAAGCAACATTTTGCCGGGGGAGACTATAATATTCCTAATTAGCTATGGCTAATTGGAATATTTGATTTTGCTGAATTTTGTCGTCTATAGTTTATTCATAAATAAAAAGGTGAGTAAAGTAGACAAAATTCACTTTAGAAATAAAAGTTCACTCCCTAGTAGCACAACATTGTAACTTAAGTGCGCCATGGGGGCCAAGAGACCACGCAGAGAGGGGACCCATGTAGACACATGGAGGGACTGCGCAGGCCAAGAGGGAGCACGTGGCAACGTTGGAGGAGGTGAGCCTTAGGGTTGAGAGGGGCTCATGCTATATAGAGGGAAGAGCCTCCTCATTTTGATCATTCATTGTTGATGATATTGAGCTGGTCGTTTTGACTTCTTGAGCACGCTGGTTGTTTAGCCTGTCTGCAACACTGTTTAGTGCGTTGAGTGTCTCCGATCGGAGATCTCGCCCTTAGCCCCGGGGGACTTCGAGTGCCTGCTCGGGAAAGGTAGTTTCTTCAGCATTTTGTGGGAGGATTGGTGTTTGGGTTTTGTTGCAGAGCTGTGCATTCAGAGACTGCGCAGTCATTGAGAGGGAGGACGCAGTCCATTCAGGAGGAGCTCCGGATTGAGTTTCTTGCAGGGGTTTTGAGCTTGGAGATTGAGCAGAGGATCAGCCTTTGCCTTTGGGTGGATTTTGGTGGAGTTTGAGGCCGTATTTCAGTCGTTCCTATTCAGCCTCTGCGCAGAGCCTTGGAGGGCAGCGTAATTCCCCAAGGGGGTGATTTTCGGGGGTCATCCATTTCAGATATGATTTCTGGGTTTTGCTATGGTTGGTGAGTAGAGGTGGATTCCAGATTTTTAGCTCATTCCGGCGAGGGGATCAACCCCAAGTCATCAATTCATTTCAACAGTAGCAACTACACGACAATTTTCTAACAGCTTGGACGCAGTTCAGAGAGCAGTCATTTCTTGGATATTTTGAGAGTATTTCTTCACTTGCCTTGAGCAAGTCTAGGTGCCATCACTTTGATCACCTATCGTACTTCATTATATTTCTCAGTATAATAAAATGGCTTAGCTTTCTCTCTCTATATTTCTGGATGATTTGCCGTACATTCTGTCTATGCTATTGTATATCTGCTTTACTGTTATCTTTATGTATTTTTGGGCATTCTAGTTCTATATCACTTGGCGTGTTTATCTCATACTCTTAGACAGAGTCTGGAAAGGGCCAGGTAGCCTCCAGATCTCACTCTTTTCTTAGAGGTGAAATATCTGGTAAACACCCTCCCAGTCCATCTCTGGTTGGAGTTTGCTTGCGTTTTAGAGATATCCCCGAAACAGGATATTACAGAGTGGGGTCCACTCCCATTCACAAACTTTGCCTTTGCATCTTTATTCCATAATATTTAATTAAATAAAAAGTTGAAACTTTGGCCATCTTCATCGTGAAACATTTTGAATGTCTTTGACTTGGCATTTGACTTTGACTTGAGTTGTACCTTATGTGGTGGGCCCCACATAGGTGCCACATCACCCTTTACTTCTCCACATAATTGCCATGTCAAAATTTGACTTATTTTGACTTTGGAAAATTTTCTAAATTTTTCCAATTATTAATATTTTCTCATTTTCTCTCATTTTTTGCCACTGACATTAGGAAAATCGGATTTTGAGGGATCATAAGTCGTTTTTTGACCCTAAAAGTGGGTCCTAGGATAATGCTGGGTCTCTGAGGATGAATTTCGACTAGTCACACACCCTAGACATTTCCTAAGGCCACTTATTTACATCATTACATAGAAAATAATTAAAAAATCTCGTTTTGTGGGAAATTTTTAATTATTAAAAAATCTTACTTAGACCTAGTCAAATTCGATGAAATTTCAGATATGAACTAGCATGGTAATATACATCGACTGTAGATGCTAAGATGTGTTAGGGGCTCAACCTTCAAGCCATCACCCTGGCTTTGGGGTAATGCAATGAGTGACAAAACCTAGAAAATTATTCGCCGCTAAAAAGAAGGAATGATTAACTAAGTAAAAAAACACTCCAAGGTGTACTCGCTTGTTGATCGAGTCCCAACATCCTAGGCCTGTTACATGGCTTTATTCATCATGCTAGTGACATTTATACAATATCCCCGTAGGGCTGCGTAATCGGAAGACTAAAGAAGAAAATCACAAGAAGAAGAAGTAGAGTTTAAAAATTCTGTTGAGTTGATGATATCTCATGATATCTGATGGCACATGTGTCCTTTGGTTCATCCTTGGGTTCATCCTTGGGCATGGAGTCTTCACATAATCATCAGGTTCTACTCCAGTGGTCAACATTTGGCTCCATATGGGGATGCATGCTAGATATGAAGTGATAGTGTGCAAGGACCTGGAATCTGCATCCACTAACCAAAGATATATATTAGCAATATCCATTTAAAATATTATCAAATAAAATCAAGTACAAAAATGGAAATTTTATTCTAAGAGCATAAAATATCAATTTATTCATGAAAGAAATCTATTTAAACAAAATTGACAAGGGATAAGGTTAGAAATATGATACAAAAGGATGCCCTATGGCATCAGATGTTTTCGGTGAAATCCATCTTGAGAACCTGCCTACTATTAGCAAATCCATAGGCTCCTTCTCTGTTGTGCCTTGTCCAATTCTGACTATCTTGGGACTATGATTTGCCCCACTGTTAACCTGTTTGTGGCCATTAGATACACCAGACCTCTTCCTTTTCCTTTTTTGAATTTTGATGCATTGAGGCTTGATCCTGCTCAAAACTGGTGGTTCATTTTTTATATCCTTTTACTTTTTTTGTTTTCTCTTTTCTTCTTGGTTAGTTTCGATGGCGATGATGATGCAATCATTGTGAATCATTGTGAATGCTTTGATGGAAGATTTGAAGTACCCAAGCCTTTTGAGCTATGCCTAATCTTTTCATTTTGCATCCATTCTGTTAAGGGGGGAAGAAAATTTGTCAACACAACATCACTTCCTGTCTGGCATGATCTATAGATAATCTCATTGTTGGGTTTCCTTGGATCCTCAACATGATATCTTTTCTCTAACTCCCGATCAAGTCTGACAAAGGTATCATTTGGCATGGGAATGGTGGCATATGATAAATCCATTTGAAGGCTACCACCTAAATTTGATGCCCATTTTCTTGATAGGAGCATTCCCCATGAATCAGGAACATCTATCACAGCAATATCCATAGTCATTATTCTGTATGGGTGTGCAACTAGGGAAACCTGTAAATCTTTAATTATCCCACACACTTCAATTCTTTTAGAATCCATTGAACATATGTTGTGATAGGGCCTAGATACCCTTAAATTCAGTTGCTCCATGACTTTCTTGGTCATGACATTTGATGAAGCCCTTGAATCAAGCATGTTGTTGTGTAAAAGACGATCATTCACTATCAAAGAAACATAAAATGGCAGATGATCTTCGTTCCCCACATAACAATTCATACTTTTCAATACAATTTCTTCATCTTCTGGTTCATTATTAGGCTTTTCTTCCCTTTGAGTAACTTCAATTGCACTTAGTAACTTGGCCCTTTGAGATGGTATCTTTAAAAGCTCTGTTACTGAGATAGAAACCTTTGCATTATTCACCTAATTGCCCAAGTCAAAACTTAATTCTGAAGTAGGAGGAGAAAAATTTCTGTGGTTATTCCAGTCTTGAATATCCCTTCTCTGATAAGTCATCCCTTTGTGTTTTGCCATAGCAAGAATTTGTCCAGATGTACGCTTTTCCCCAAAAATCTTAGTGACTTTGTCAAGATTTTCAATCATATTGTTGACCCCAAGATTATTAGGACTGTGGTCAATCTTTTGATTACTTTCATTGGTGTATATTTGATCTTCCATGGAGAACATATTGATTTGACCACTAGTTCCTACATGTTCATCTCCCAACATGCTACCTTCCATAATTTTCTTTACATATGGGCATGTGGCTTCTTCATGGAACTCATTACATGGCCTACAAAAAGGGGGAATTTGATCTACCATGTTGGTGGATTCCAATGGATTTGGAGGCCTATAATCTTGTTGATGGCCTTTATTCTTTTGCCATCCATTATTTGGCCTAGGTTGGAATCTTTGCACTTGTGATCTTTCCATGGCCACCAACCTACTTTGCGTGGATTGCATTTCTTTCGTGTGGTTTGCTTCCATGCTCTTGGTGAGTTGAGTTAATTCCTTAATAGGATCATGGGTTGCCTCTTCCTTGGCCTTGCCTTTGGAATCATTCGATTTCGATGGCCCTCTAGTGAAACCAGGAATCTCAGATTTTCCTGATTGCTTTCTGGCCCTCTCCATTTTCAAGGCTTCAGTTTGAGCTACACCCAAAATTGCAGGCTCCTTTCTTCTCAACTCATAAGCAGTGTCCACACTAAAAGAATCCAGATAGGAACATAAGAGAAATTCATCAGGAGGTTTAACAGTAGTAGGCATGCTTTTAACCAATTCATTGAATCTCTTGTTAAACTCCTCCATGGTTTCATTCTCATTCTTCTTCATGGTGCTAATGGCACTGATCAAATGACTATTCTCTCTTCTCTCTCCATACTTTCCCATGAAAGCATTAACAATCATTTGTAAAGAATCATATGAGTTAGTAGGTTGCTCAGTGAACCAATCAAGAGCATCCTCTTCCAAAGAGAGAATGAAAAGCCTCATATTTACATCCTCATAGTTAGCAACATTACACCACTTAAAGATGCAAACATTAAAGTTCTTCACATGTGATGCTGCGCTAATGGCATTGCTACCGTGAAAAGAAGGCAACCTTTCAATAGCCTTGTCAGGGATATTGTGCGGATAGCCATTAATGTTAGTAAATTTACAAGGAGAAAAAAGATCATTCATGATGTTAGGCTCGACTTGTCCTTGAAACAACAAATGAATGTCAGAAATAGCCTCTTGCCCAAGACTAGCAAGAGTTCTACTATGAGAAAGTCTATTTAATCTCTCTCTAAAAACCCTTTCAGGATCAGGAGAGGGGCTAACTAGACCACTTGAATTTCTCCTAGTAGAGACTCTTGCAAAATTAGGATTGAGTGGAGTCGCCACTTGAGCAAGAATCTAAATCTAAAATTCAAATATGCCAAAACTAAAAGTTAGTTGTTTTCCTGGGCACAATAAGACTTGTCCCCGGCAACGACGCCAAAAATGTTATCGCTTGCCGCCTACACTTACCTACTAGTTAGTGGGAAAAGCCTTCAACCCCACCAGGTGTGGTTTGTGGCAAGGAACTCAGAGAAGGGGCTGTCACCTATTCCCAAGTCTCTCCGTTTAAGCTATCTCCTAGATTAGCTAAGGGAGGTGGTCCCTAAAGGAGAACTAAGTAAAATATTTGAGGTTTCTAGGAGGATTGATTAGAAGGAATTACTTATCAAAGATGACTCAATTCCAAGATGTAAACAAGCATATAAGTATATGAGCAATATTCAATGATGTATTCAAAATATAGACCAATGCTTTAAAGTAAATGACAAGTGTTTGCTCAAAATTGAAATCCAAGATACAATGACAATAATCCCACAAAGGAAGTGTTAGACCAAGATTAACATATAAGCATCACTTGCAATAAATGAAAAAGTACTTGTAAGGAAGTGCTCAAGTAACAAAGGATAATGACATTAAATATTCATGAGCTAAATAACCACCAAAGTAACAAGTACATGAAATAGAAAAATTGTGATTAAATTTGTGATGTGAAGGTGCTCTTGGTTTATTTTCTTAGTAGAATTCTAAAACAATTTTCAATTTAACTCCTGTCCCCAGACCTCACCCTCGCTCGAAATCCGGGTCTCACTGTGAGGAGTCAATAGGGGTGGAGGGTCCCTAATGTCTATACAACCAACTTAAGTTGGAGGTTAATTTTTAGAGATGCAAGTCTAGTATGAAAAGTGAAATGCTTAAATGATATGAAAGTGAGTTTGCAAGTGCTATGTAAAAGATGGAGATGATTTAATTAAATATGTTTCATAGTTAGAACAATAACTCAAGTTGCCATAAATTGAAAGTGCTATGCTTCTTTACTTGTAGTATATTGTGAAACTTATCCAAATGAGAAATATATCACAAAACATAAGTAAGTGATGGCAAATGAGATTGCAAATTAGGAAATTTAAAGGACTATGTGATCTAAGCAATTAATGAAATGAAAATATGAGTTATTCACAGGCAACTACATTAGATTAGCAAACAAAATGATGAGTGCAAGTGATTTAGTTGAGAAAATTAAAAAAAACTAGGCAAAAGAAAGTTAACCACTCAAGAAGATTTCCTCCCTCTAAATGAGTAGGTGAGATACCATGGGAAAAACTTCCCAAGCTCTTTCAAGAAAAGTCAGTTCTTTATTAATGAAAGTGAGGCCCTCTTGCAGAAATGAGGGGCTTGGGAAGAGCTTACAATATGCGTTTTAAATTTACTCTTTCCCAAAGTTACAAGTGTAAGATTTTAAATATTTACTTGTGAGATGTTACAAAGTACAGGCTTAAAGCCTTGAGGTGAATGGAGGTTACAATTCCTCAAAAGAATGAGGCTTTAGAAGTAGAGGTGAAGTGATAAGGCAGAACTTGGACTTGAGGTTCCAAATGGAAAAGTGTTCTTTAGCCTATGTTTTAGCTCCCTTTCTTCAAACTTAGATTGCTTCCAAGAACACCTATAGGCAAACAAGCAAAAGATGTTAGCATGCAAAAAAAATATTGCCGAAATATGTGAGAGGAAATCACATGCATGCGAAGGAAAAAGTTAGAAACTCAATGCAAGTATAAAATACACTGTATATTTCAAATTCCCTCACTAAGATCAGCGTGAAAGAGTTGATTTAGTGAGTGAGAATTGGGATTTAAATCCAACAACTTAGGCTCAAATGCTAGATAAAATAGATATGTGCACAAATGAGAGAAGAAACATATGATTTTTTAGAGATGGAATAGAAGCAAAGCACTCATGAAACCCCCTTTTAGATAAATCTCTTGATGTCTTATGAGATTGTTGGCTTGAACAACTTGTGGGATCTTTGATATCCTTGGAGCTGACTTATTCCAACCGAAGAAGTCTTCACACTTCAACAGACTTCGCAACTTGCCCTTTGAACACACAAATTTCTGCAAACCAATTGTTAGTGCAAAAGAAACTTGGCATATAGAGGCCACGTTGAGCTTGTCATTCCACCGAAAATAACAAGCTACAACAAGAGCACAAAATATACCAAGTCCAAAGGAGATTTGAGATAGCTACAAATCTCCCCTCCCAAGACAATAGTGCCTTCAGGCAAATGCAAAAATAACCAACTAGATTGCAATGTGAAGTAAATAAATAACAACATCAAATGAAACAAGTATACGTCATCAACCAAAGAATGCACCACAAGAGAAGTGAGTAACCCCAAAGACTTTCTTTTATTCAACTCAATAACAATTTTGACATAGTAACAATAAGCACAAGCTTCAAAAAACCATCATTACAATGAGAGCCCAAGGATCAATTTATACAAAAACTGGAGAAGATGTAAATGAGGAACTTCATGACAAGTGGCCAGAGAGAGATGATCCCAATGCTCTAACAAATCTTAAATTGAGTGAGGTCAATCTCTAAACCAAATCAAGCTTCCCAAGTGTAATTTCAATTGGCTGTAGGTGGCAGCCAAAATGCAATTTGAGCTGCTGTAGGTGGCATCCAAAATGGGCAGCATACATACTTCTCTGCCTGTGCATATTTATTAACTCATAAATCGTTCCATAAAACTGATCCTTAACTGCTGCGTGGAGCTTTATTTCTATTTTGCGTATAAATCTTATGGATAGCAGCGTATTTGTTTAAGTGGCACAAATGTGCAGCTATGTGGGAAAGACGGGAATCATATCCCACAATTTTCTGTTGAAGACTACCGCATAACGATTATATAACTGTTTTGAACTACCACGTAAAATTGCTGCTGAATTGTTGACTGGAGTGGACTGCGTGGAGGATTTAATTGACGTGCGCATTACCTGTAGGTGACTAGAAACATTGGCTGTTAATCGGCACATTGTTTCCCATCTGATTGGTGTAGAGGACAGCTGCATATTAACTAAAGCAATTCGCCATCGTGGAGTGTTGACTGTTTACCCACAAATCTGCGTGGAATTTCCTCTTGATGGGCTGCGTTAAAACTGAGCCAGTGTGTACACCTTTAACAGTGCACAATTCCTTTTGCTGGCTGTACGTAGAGCATTTACTTTGGCATGTGCACTTTAATTTTTCTTATCCATATACTATGGAAAGTGAGTGGGGTCCACTCCCATTCACAAACTTTGCCTTTGCATCTTTATTCCATAATATTTAATTAAATGAAAAGTTGAAACTTTGGCCATCTTCATTGTGAAATATTTTGACTGCCTTTGACTTGAGTTGTACCTTATGTGGTGGGCCCTACATAGGTGCCACATCACACTTTACCTCTCCACATCAATGTGGAAAAAGTCGGAGTCGGGATTAAATCGGCAGGGCTTCAAGTCGGGATTAAATCGGCAAAGTCGGGACTTTTTCGAAAAAATCGGCAAAAAATCGGCAAAACTAAAAAAATACAAAAATATTCATATTTTGAAAAAATCCCGATTTTTTCAAAAAAATAAATAAAAATTATTAAAAAAATTACCTCCCTCACGATTTTTTGGAAAAAGTCGGCAAAAAGTTGGGATTATAACGATTAAATCCCGACTTTTTCAACTTTCAAAAAATCGGGAAAAAATCGGGGGATTTTATTGGCGCCTGCAAAAAATCGGGATTTTTTTAAAAAGTCGGGATAAAATCGAGATTTTTTCCACACTGCTCCACATAATTGCCATGTCAAAATTTGACTTATTTTGACTTTGGAAATTTTTCTAAATTTTTCCAATTATTAATTTTTTCTCATTTTTTCTCATTTTTTGCCACTGACATTAGGAAAATCAGCTTTTAAGGAATCATAAGTTGTTTTTTGACCCTCAAAGTGGGTCCAAGTATAATGTTGGGTCTCTGAGGATAATTTTCGACTGGTCACACACCCCAGACATTTCCTAAGACCACTTAGTTACATCATTACATAGAAAATAATTAAAAAATCTCGTTTTGCGGGAAATTTTTCATTATTAAAAAATCCTACTTAGACCTAGTCAAATTCTGCGAAATTTCAGAGATGACCTAGCATGGTAATATACATCGACTCTAGACACTAAGATGTGTTAGGGGCTCAACCTTCAAGCCATCACCCCAGCTTTGGGGTAATGTAATGAGTGAAAAAACCTAGAATATTATTCGCCGCTAAAAAGAAGGAATAATTAACGAAGTAAAAAAAACACTCCAAGGTGTACTCGCTTGCTGATCAAGTCCAAACATCCTAGGCCTGTTACATGGCTTTATTCATCATGCTAGTGACATTTATACAATATCCCCGCAGGGCTGCAGAATCTGAAGACTGAAGAAGAAAATGACAAGAAGAAGAAGTAGAATTTAAAAACTCTATTGAACGGATGATATCTGATGGCACACGTGTCCTTTGGTTCATCCTTGGGCATGGAGTCTTCACATAATCATCAGGTGCCACTCCAGTGGTCAACATAGTCGTTGATCGACTGACAAAGTATGCACACTTCTTCGCTATTTCAGCACGATATACTGTAGCAAAGGTAGCGGAGTTGTTCTTCAGGGATGTTTTTCAGATTACTTGGTCTCCCAAATACCATTGTCAGTGACAGGGATAGCCGCTTCATGGGCGGGTTTTGGCTAGAACTTTTTCGTTTGGTGGGCATCGAGTTGACCCCGAGCACTAGTTATCACCCACAGACGGATGGACAGACGAAGATAGTGAACAAGTGGCTGGAAGGCTACTTGCGAAACTATGTCAACAGGCAGCAAAAGGCATGGTTACGATGGTTGCACTTGGGGGAGTACTGTTATAACACCACTCACCATATGTCTATCGGTATGTCTCCATTTTATGCTTTATATGGGTATCATGCTTTATCTTTTGCTAACGTGATGTTTGGTGCTAGCAAGGCCCCGAGGGCCACTGATTGGATCCAAGAGAGTCAGGATATACTCCAAGCTCTTAAGGATAACATAGCTACAACACAAAATCAGCAGAAGTTGTATGCCGACAGGGGACGGGTTGAGAGACAGTTTGAGGTAGGGGACTTGGTCTACTTACGATTGCAACCATACCTATGATTGCAACCATATTAGCAATCCACACTGAAGCAGAAGGGGGCAAAGAAGCTCAAGCCTCGCTTTTATGGACCATACAGGGTGACACGCAGGATTGGGGAGGTTGCATATGAGTTGGAGTTGCCCACTGGTAGTAGGATTCATAACATTTTCCATGTGTCATGCCTGAAGAAGGCACTGGGACAGCAGGTGACTGCAACTGAGGAGCTCCCGCCCACAGATGATGAGGGGCATTTGGTGTTGTAGCCGGAGGCCATTATTGACACTAGGGAGAGGCAGCTGCGAAGCAGGATAGTAAGGGAATATATGGTGAGATGGAGGAATCTACCGGATGAGGATGCCGCTTGGGAGTGTGAGAAAATTCTACAGCATCCATCATTGCAGTTGTTAGAGGACAAGCAACGTTTTGCCAGGGAGGACTGTAATATTCCCAATTAGCAATAGCTAATTGGAAATATTAATTTTTGCCTATTTCACTTTAATAAAGTTAAGTTAGAAATAAAGTGGGTGAAGAGGGACACTTAACTCACACTTAGGATAAAAACGTTTCCTAAAGTCACTTGGAGACATATCTATTTGGCATTGTGGAGGAGATGTCAGCGTGGGCAGCGTGGGCCCAAGTCAATGCAGAGCTAGAGGGATAGCGTGGCTCAAGGAGACAACGCAGTTGGTGGTGGGGCCTAGGTGAGAGCAAGGCTCTCCAAACATAAAAAGGGGGAGAGGATCCTCATTTTGATCATTCTGATTATGTATCTATGATATTTGTCTTTTGACATTGAGCACGCTTTTGTTGTTGAGAAAAGTCTGCAAGTGTTGTTCAGCACATCGGGTGTCTCTGTGCGGATATCCCAACCTCAGCCTTGGGGGACTGCGAGTGCCTGCTCGGGTTATGAGTTCTATCCTTGTTTTACCAGAGATAGTTGGAGCAGCCACAGTTGGGATCGTTCACTTGCAGAGACAATGCAGTCAGTGAGAGGGAGGACGCAGTCTTTGGAGGAGGAGATTCTGAATTGAGGGTTTATCAGAGGATTCAACCTGGGAGAGTTGGAAAGGGTCAACCCTTCCCTATTCCATCATTTTGGTAGAGTTGGAGGCCATCTTTTGCCGCAGATCATTCAAGGCCAACATTTATCACTGGGACAGCGTGGTACCTCAAGGGAGCTCATTTTCGGAGGTCAGCTATTTTCGAATTGCTCTCTGGGCTTTTCTGGGTATTGGGTGGAGAGGCCATTCCCAAGGTTTCATAATTTTCTAAGGTGGGGAGCAGCCCCAAAGATTTAGTTTATTCTAGCAGTAGCAGCAGCACGGCAGCAGCACCAGCAGCTTGGAGATTATGCAGTCATTGAGAGAGAAGCCATTCTATGATATATTCTGAGAGTATTTCTATGCTTGCCTAGTGCAAGCCAAGGTGCCATCATTCTGATCACCTTTGTACTCATTTTATCTTTCAGTATTTAATAAAATGGCTCAGCGTTCTCCATATTGTGTTTTGTTCATGTGATGTCTCTCTAGTTGCTGTAGTTTCTTGTTTATGTGCTTTATATTGCTGTTTATTTCTATCCGGAATATTACACACACATGTCCACTAACCTCCATTATGACTGCGTTGTCCTCCACTATCTCCACTACCCCCATGACTGGGCTGTTGATGTGGTCATCTTGACCCCATCAACATACATTGACCCACATTCACACTAAGAAGTAGTTTATTCATCTTGACCCCATCCATATGCATTGACCCACATTCACACTAAGAAGTGGTTTATTCCTACTAAATGGATTTATGAGTCCCTCTACCCTCTTATTCATCTATCTTATTAACAAAAACAAAAAGTAATATTCCAATTAGCTAAAAGCTAATTAGGAATATTACAGTCCTCCCCGCTAAAAAATGCTTGTCGTCGAGCAATGCCTTTAAAAGCATTTTCTATTGGCACTCCCCCACGGTCACTGCAAAATTTTCCAGGGTCCTAGATGCGCCACTGTATCATCCCTGGTCTCAACGTCGATCTGATTTGAAGAGATCTATCAATACCAGGATCCCAAGCCATCCTAATCAATGTGAGGCACACCTTGCTCCACTTGCTATCTATTTGGATACAAGTACCAAAGGCCCTATGCGTACCACCGGTAGGTAGAGCGTCATAATCATATAAAGTACTATCTGTCTCTACATACAACCGCTCTACTAAGTCATCTATCTCATGTACTCCAAGGGTGGGAGCTTGAAGATAAAATCTGATTCCTATGGTAATAAGTCCTTCCCTTCACGAGCTCCTCCTGAACTCCCCCTACTGATTATCACTCCATGCTGGTGAAGTTCCCCACGCCAACAAAGAATCACTAATGCCCACTAGAAGCTCACTGGAAGATCTAAATGATCTTCCCCTATAACGACCTGATCACCCCTAAGGGTAGATGAATCGTGAAATCCAGTGATGCTCGGATCCCATGCCCGTCTCATGAGAGTGCCACCATGCTTATGCAACACCACTCTGATTATGAAATAACACTCCGCTGCATAGATCTGGACTCTGTGGCACAACTCTATGCACCACTTGATGCCAATGCTATCAAGTACCATAAGGCAACCCACATGTACCCATGCATCCAACACTCTACTAGTGCATCCACCACAATGTGATATACACATCCTCATCTTCCCAGGTACACCTAAGTGGTTCAACTCTTCACATGAAATCAGGAGTAACGCTGGTATGTCGAACATCAGCAACTTTAAGGCCCAATGCATCAATGAGAGAGCACTGTCTCCATATAATGCTCTATGCATAAGTATCCTTGGAGGCAATGCCCCAAGTGCCTGTTGCACCGCATCATGGGTCACTGCACACCACCAAGTGTCTCTACACTCCTCAACATGCCACTGTATGCTGCAACCTGCCCCTGTATACCACTGGATACCTCCTGCTACTGCTGTACCACTCTGCTACAATATCTATGTCCCACACAATGGTGAAGAATCCTTGACTCCATCCAAGGCACCGTCTGGTGGCCTGCCAATGCCTCCTCCTCCGATCAGCTCCTGCCAAAGTAGGCTAATCACGCTAGGAATCCACGCATGATCGATATGTTGAGATAGCTCCTGAAAACAGTGTACCCTCCTTCCAAACCATCCTGTCACTAGGGATGTCTGGGATTCTGATAGAGGTCTGAAAATGTGTGTGCGCCCAAACATCCAACCCATCGCGCAACTACTACCATCACCTACCAACTCTATGATGTGATGGGAAATCCCACCTGGGTCCCAACAGAAATCTGGCCATCATGTCCCTCTGGTAATCCATGGACTCTGCTGAAATGTGGCCATGGATGTATCCAGCTGCCTAGCCTGCTCCACAGGGTACCAACTAAGAATCCCTCACCATCCAATCCCAACATGTAGATGCTGCACCCTGCACAACTTCAATCATCTCATCCTGCTATCCCACACTTCACAAGTGAAGCGGTCCTCGGAATACTCTACTAGCAATTGGGCCCTCTCGATTGGATCACTGCTCATTAAAGACAATGCTGTTGGCCTCCGTGATAATGCATCTGCTACCACCTTGTCCTCTCCTTGGACATACTCAATCTCGAACTCAGAGGCCTGAATTATGATGGTCCACCTTTGCTGCCTCTCCTGTAGTTGCTCATGCTCAAGAAAATGTTGAAGATGGTTGTGGTCAGTCTTCACCCGAAATTTGTTGCCTACCAAATGTTGAAAAGTGTAACTAGGATCGCTCTTCATATTGACTATGTAATAATGGATTTATGTAAAGAAGAAGACAAAGATAATAAAATGTATTTTGTTGTGCTTGCTTCATGGGTTTCATGAGCAAGATTTTATTATAGGTTAATAGACTTCTTCTTGATGTCTATTAGGGTTTTTGTCTTCTAGGTATAAATATAATTAGGTGTCATATGTATGAAGAAACTAGTCTTGAGAATGCTCGAAGATCTTGTTCAAGAAACAGTGGAAGAATGACTCTAATCATCCCTCACTCAAACGTTGGAAGATAAGCTCCATCTACCGTGATCATGTGGGCCTTATATTCAGTGAAGAAGTCGGCCTTCTAGCTCACTGAATGGTCGGCCTAAAGTCACGGACTGTGCCATATATATAACGTGAATCTGCGGATCATTTGAGATGATCAACCATTGCGTATAGTTTTGAAATGGAAAGCGGATAGTAAATACGGATTTCCAAGAAGGTGACAGTATGGGTTTAAAAGAAAACATGGTGCGTATTCAAGGTAAGAGAAGGACTGCAGATTGCTTGGAAAAAGATGCAGACAAATCTAGTAAATGCATGTAACGACCCATTCCCCTGTTATACCCAAAACAATATTAGCGTGTGAACGATATAGACATTTGATAGCTACACCTGCCTATACCGTCCACATCGCACTAGTACGCCCACCTAATATCGAGATTACAAAGATTGGGGACTTAATATTAAGATTTCAGATCTATATATATATTACGATCATCTAAGTATAGATTTTATGAAAGGAGGTAATAAAAGAAATGTTATAATAAAGTTAATCCTTAAGTTAAAATAAGTGTGCAATATAAAAATATAAAAATAAATAAATTAATATTAAAGGAAACTTAAAATAAAGCCCAAGCTCTATAAATAAAATAGTGATATAATCCCACCTTCATAATTATATAGTCGTACTCATCTTAATGTGGATCACCCACCATGAAAAGAAACATTTAATATGAACTTAAGGTGGATAAGGCCTCGGGAGGTTTGAGGCGGTGGGGAAGATTGTTTAGATTATATTCCTATCCCAACATAATACCACCATAAATACATAAAATATCACCATTAATAAGGATAAGACCTCGGGAAGTAAGAGGCGGTGGAGGGAGATTATTTAAAGGAGGTGATATGGAGGAGAAAGGGGGGGATGTTTGAGAGGAAAAGAAATGATTTCTGCTTAAGTGAGAAGGAAATGCCGGCTTGCAGTGTTTGGGGAGGAGTCTCTTGTTCTTGGAAATCTGGGCACGGGGGCAGAGGAGACATCCTCTGGGTCTGGGATTAGTCCCGGATTTGGCTGGGAGGATTCGATTGTCCCAGTAATCTGTTATGTTCACGACATCACCAGCTAATCTTCAGCCGCTTCAGGATTCATTGGTACAAATCTTAGAACTCTGGGAGCAGGGTTACTACAATGCAGATTTCCGAGAAGGTGACAGTATGGGTTTAAAAGAAAACACAGTGCATATTCAAGGTAAGAAAAGGATTGCGGATTGCTTGGAAAAAGATGCAGAAAAATCTGTGGTGTATGCGTATTTCGGGAAGGATGTATCTGAAGCTATGTGAATTAGTTGATGGATGCTACGGTCAAAGCCTGAAGTAAAGATCGGAAATATGTGATGCGTTCTTACCATACGAATTGAGGAACAAGTGCAGACATCTCTGTGATAACTACAACATGATGAAAGTCTAGATTAAATGCGCGCTGAAGCATTAGGTGCAGATCTGTTTTGTGAAGTATCTTGAAGTAACAATGCTAGTTAGTATGAAAGAGTTGCGTTCAAATAAAGTGTCGTCAATCTAATATTCAAATGAGGGAATAAGATCTGTTTTCTATGTGTTATGATGACTACAACTAGAAGTATTCGAATGTCATGTTGTGTGAAGGATTAAGTGGATGATCATGCTGTGATGAGAAACTTGAGAGCTATTACAGTATGGAGAAAGGAGGAAGGTAAATCTATGATTTACCTTCCTACTCACAATTCATAAAAGAAGGGTCAGTGCAGATTAGCAAAGAAAGAAGGATCAGCGTTGAAAGAAGACTTAGAAGCAGTGACAAGATCTTGGAGGCATTCATAGGTCAAGGGTCCGAGTCTTGGTCATGGTACTTGTCATTTGAAGATCTATAAGAAGAATTCCTTTTGGGTTTTCCTCTCCAAGAGGGAGAGGTTTTTCCCTGGCTCGAGTACCCTAACCTTGTGTCTCTTGTGTTTTGGTAATTTGCTTGATGAAAGGCTAAATAAGTTAAGAAGAGAAGACATAAGTAAAAGAAGTGATCTCACAAGTAATTATCAAGTAAGATAATTTGTAATAATCTCTAGCCCTCCAAATTCTCAACACCAAATACTGCCGAAATTTGGCCAATGCATGCATAATGGCCAGCATCTCTTTGTCGTATATAGAATACAACAATTCATGCGGCAGTATCTTCCAGTTCTCGAAAGCTATGGGATGGTCTCCCTGTACCAGAACTGCACCTATTCCCTCCTCTAAAGCACCACACCCCAACAGAAAGTGTTGTGTGCAACTCAACAATGTCGACCCAGAATAGCTGCTCATCTCCTCCTTGATCCTATCAAGGGTTGTTAAATTTAGATAACAATGGTGTTCTATGCTTGATGCACTTTTACTTCAATCTTTCTTAGGCTCAACATAAACTTGAAAGTAAAATTCTGATATAACACAATAATAGATCAATAGAAGACAAGGCAAATATAGATCAGATTTACAATTCCTTATGTCCAGCAAAGATATGAGATATTGTTGCATTATGGCAGTCAACAGGATGCTTCAACTAGCAGAGTCTTTCTCGGTCAGCAAGCACTTTCATGTGTCACACCCACAACCCTCAAAGACAGCTCATCACAAGTCAACACTAGTCAACTCACAAACAATGCAGAAAAGTCAACGCATGCAGCTTCAGAAAAGTCAACACAACAAACTAGGGCTTCGGTCAAACAGCCTGAAATTCCTCAATTTTAGTGCCCAGCTGTACGACCTCCTAAAATCGGAATCTCTGCAGAAGATTGAGGTCAAACGACCAAGGGTTGAGCACGGTCAATGCTGGTCAACGCTGCAGTAGAAAAGCCCTAAAAAGATCAGCGCAGAAAACAGAAAGCCCTAAACATATCAGTGCAGGAAACAGTAGCTTCGCTCCACACATGTGAGGAGAAAAAGGCCTCCAAAGGCTATTGAACCAATCAAATCACAATGAGAGAATGTGTGATGAGATGATGAGAAAATGACCTCCAACTCTCTCCATTTTATATTCATCAATGAGGGTGTGTGACACATCTCTTAGGCATGTGGGATAAATTTGGCCGACCTTGCACATGTGGAAAATAAATTTAAAATCAATGTTCTGCTCATCTGATCAAGATTATCTTTAGATCAATCTTGCACCTCTCCAAAAGAGGAATCCAACAAAAATATGACCATCATCATAAGAGAAGTGCAACATGGAGTTTGGACCTAGTTGTCCAAAATTAGCACTCCCTCTCAACTAGGGAGACCTCCATCTGTCCACGAGTGCCACCCATCATGTACTAAACCAAACATCGCGCATCATCCCGCCGTAACTTTCTTTGTTGGCTCTTTATTTCTGAACAAAAGGTGAGTCACAAAGACATCACACACAGCTAACCCGAAGTCAGCTTAGAGGTAAAAACCTCTCTTAGACTCAAAAGAGTCTCATACTAACCCGAAGTTAGTTTACTAACCCGAAGTCAGTTTAGAGGATAAAACCTCATCATACTTGATCCTAGATCAAAGAGAGGCAAACCAAATCAATATCATAATGGTGGGGCAGAAGCACCACAAGGTTCGGAAAACCTAGCCCCGTGGATGCTTATAGCTCCAAGAAGCTATCCCCAAGCCCCTTGGAGCTCCCAGAGCTCATAGTCCAACTCAAGAAAGATCCTCAGAATAGGGTCTTTCCACGATTCCAAGCTTCTTACGGAAGGTTAGTAACTTGACCTTCCCCATGGGCTTCGTGAAAATATCCGTGACCTGCTCATCAGTTCTTATATGATCGAGCCTTACGACGCCTCACTATACAATATCCCGAATAAAGTGGTACCTGATATCAATATGCTTGGATCGATCGTGGAACACGGGATTCTCCGAAAGATGAATCCCACTCTAGTTATCACAAAGGATAACGGTGGTATCTAGCACATGGACGAATAACTCACTGAAGAACTTTCGTAGCCAAACAACTTCACAACAGGCCATATTCGTTGCAATGTATTCGGCCTCAACGGTGCTCAAAGCCACCAACTTTTGCTTCCTACTCATCCAAGATACCGAAGCAGAACCCAAGGTGAAGCAACATCCAGATGCGCTCTTGCGATCCACCACACTGCCAACCCAATCGACATCAGTATATCTATGGAGTCTCAAACTCCCAACAGTGTATCTCAGCCCATGGTTGATTGTGCCCCAAAGATATCTCAACAGATTCTTGGTACCAATCTAGTGAATGTGATGAGGTTCAACCATATGTTGACTCAAAGTGTTCACTGCAAAACATACGTCCAGACGAGAGTTCACTAAGAACATCAGGGCCCCTATGAGTTGTCGATACTCAGTAGGATTTGCTAGCACAGGCCTAACAACGTTTCCACTCAACTTTTTAAATTTGAGTTCCAACGGTGTCGACACAGACTTACAGTCCGCCATACCAAATCTCTCCAGCAGCTTCACGACATATTTTCCTTGAGAAAGGAAAATCTCACCTGGCCTCTGCCAGACCTCCAAGCCTAGGAAGTAGTGCATCAGTCCTAGGTCTTTCATCTCAAACTCGGAAGCTAGCTCCCTCTTACACTAATGAATGAGAGGGTTAGCACCTATCAGGAAGAGATCGTCCACATAGAGAACCAAAATGAGAGGCCTTTCTCTATCAACCTTAAAATAAAGGTTTGGATCAACATTACTTCGAGTGAAGCCCAACTTCATCAAGTTGTTATATATCCTCTCGTACCAAGCCATGGGGGCTTGCTTCAACCCATAGAGGGATTTATTCAACCTGCATACATGGGTGTCTCTATCTCAGACTTCGAACCCCATAAGTTTCTCCACATACACCTCTTCCTTTATAGATCCATGCAGAAAAGCGGTCTTCACATCCATTTGATGTAGACTCCATCCTTGTGTAGCAGCAAAGGCAATAATAGATCGGATGGTGGTATAGCGGACCACAAGTGCAAATATATCATCATAATCTATGCCTTCTTTTTGAGAGAAGCCACGGGCAACGAATCTTGCCTTGTACTTTTCAACACTTGCATCAGATATGTGCTTGATCTTATAGAGCCTTTTCGAGGTGACAACAGATTTGTCCTTTGGTCTCGGGACCACTTCCCAGACATCATTCTTCATAATGGACTCATATTCTTCATGCATAACATCCTTCCAAACTTGACGCTTTACGACTTCTTCAGATGTTCCAGGCTCAGATTGTACTATCGTACTCATGGCTGCTAGGATACCCTTGGTATCTCTTCGGCTTCTTGCTTTCACAGAATGTCCCCCTTGGGGCAATATGTCTCTGGCATCTTCGAGAGTATCCCTAAGCCATGAGGGTCTTCTCATATCTGAAGGAGGTGGATCAATGGGATCTATAGGTCCTTCTACATCGGGCATCAAGTCATCCTTCGACTCTTCCAACTTCCCTGCTTCATCTTCTTTGTCTTCCTTGGAGCTAGGAAGATTTCTTACTTTCTTGAGGGCAACATCTTCATTGAAGTTGTCATCGTGGCATATCTCCACTTATCTTTGGCCAGGCACATAGATTCTATATGCCTTCGAAGTTTCACTGTAGCCCACAAACATTCCCTTCTTTCCAGAAACATCCAGCTTGCTTCCCTTTTCTTTCGGAACGTGAAAGTAAACAGGACAACCAAAAAATCTAAAATGAGAAACATCAGGTTTCTTACTAGAGAAGACTTCTTCGAGAGTTTTGGAGTCTAGAGCGGAATGCGAGCATCTGTTTTGAACATACGCAACAGTGTTCGCAGCTTCTCCCCATAGAAACTTTGGAAGACCTTGGTCACATAGCATGGCGCAGGCAGCTTCCACAATGGTCCCGTTCTTTCTTTTAGCAACACCATTTTTCTCAGGAGTGTACACAGTTGTGGTCTCCCTCTTAATGCCAGATTCTCTACAAAAGTCATTAAATTCATTTGACTCATACTCGGTCCCATTGTCGGCCCTCAAAACTTTGATTTTCTTCTTGGTTTGATTTTCCACCAAGGCCTTGAAGGTATGAAACCATTTGAATGCTTCATCCTTCTTCTTCAAAAAATATATCCAGGTCTTGCGGGAGAAGTCATCTATAAAAGTCATGTAATAGGAACATCCTCCCAAGGATGTCACAGGCAGCATACCAGATAAGTCAGAATGTATCAACTGCAAGATATCAGTTGTCTTTGTGACACTAGAGGGGAATGGTCGCCTTGTATGCTTCCCTTCGGCACAACCCTGACATATACCTTCATGATCATCTCTCAATTTGTGCATCTCTATCACCACCTTCCTTGCTTTGGGAAGGGCTTTGTAATGAAGGTGTGAAAACCTTCGATGCCATAACTCTGTTTGAAGAGTTGTATCACGTCATAGCCCCCAATGGACTTCCTCCAACCTGGTAGAGTATATCAACTTTAAAACCAATAGAAAGAGCTTCCCTGAAGTTCTTTTTCCAGATAAGTACCTTTCCATCAACGAATGCCACCTTGAACCCTTTGTTTTCCATTGTTAAAATGGACACAAGGTTCTTCTTCAAATCAGGTACATACAACACATGTTGTAATCGAATGACTAGACCTTGAGATAAATGGAGGGTCACAGTCCCTATCCCTTTCACGAGATAGGTGGCATTATCTCCAAGGATAATTTCCAGATTAGTATCCTTCTCAACCAAATTAGAAAGGGCTTCTTTATAACCAGTGAGGTGCCTTGAAGCACCACTATCAATTAACCAGACATCTAGGGTGTCGAGTGGAGATGCAGCAGAGAGGGCAGATACAAGAATAAAATCATTTCTCTTATTATCAACATCATTAGACTCATCGTACCTAGATTTCTTGACCTCTTGAAAGGTTGCCCATTTCCATTACGATCAGAGGGAGCCTTCCTTTTTCCTTTGAACCTGTTGTTGTTGTCATCATCCCTGGGAGAGTCCCTTCTATTAGGGCACTCTCTTGCATAGTGACCAGACTTGTTACAAGTGTAACATCTTCCCTTCCTGCCTTTGGGCCCTGCTATACCATGGTTTTGATTTCTCAGGCCACCATGGTTCTTCTTCTTTGCATGAGAGGTGAAGGCTGTAAGGTCACTTCCATTACCATCAGAGGCATACTCCATTATTCTTGTTTCCTCTTGAGTGCATCTCGTCAATAGTTCATCAAAATCAGGAATCCAATTATTATTGAGAATAGTGGTTGTTAGCGCTGGAATCAGCACTTGGACTGCTTCAAGTGCTTGACCAGTCACATCCTAAGCTTTAGGGCAATTTAATGATTTGGATTATATGATTGGTAGGTGGTTTAAGCTCTCAATCACTGAAAGGGATTTCAGTCAAGTTCACTGTCACATTAATGAGGGTATTGAGTCTTGATATGGTAGCAAAAGGTAAGTTTGTAGCCTATGGAAGGAAGAAAGTGTGAAATAGTGGAAGGGACAGTTGGTCTGCAAGGCAGAAATCCACTGCTTTGATGAAAAACAACACAAGAAACAGTTTGATAATATATCAACAAGAGAAGGCTATATGAAGACTTACAATAATCTTATTGAATATCATGAAAAATCATTGTCATGAGGAATGCTCTTTAAACTGTCATTATATATATATCTCATCAAGAAAGCTCACTGAGTAAGACTGATAAATGTTGATAAGATACATAAAAACATCAGAGACTCATAAAAACATACAACACCTGAAATTACAAACTGCCACTGAAGAGATTGAGATGTGGAAACACATAGAAAGATTAACAATACACATATCAAGTAAGTAATAAGTCCTCAAAAGTCTTCTTCAATATCATTCACTGAAAAAGTACAGTGATCATATGAGTAAAAGATTCACAAACCACAAATATTTTCTCCAATGAGTTTCATCATATATATACAAGAGATATTATGCTGACATCTCTACAAAAAGTGTGAATCTGTTCTATAAAAGTTATTACATTCCTATACAAACTATACAAAAGATGAGGCTTATCCTAAACTTTAATACAAAGTGGTGCAACTTAAGTGCAACATAAATAAAATAAACAGCATGATGGCTTGTAATTCGAAGTGGCTAGAATGATGTGGCAATTTGCTGGCAGACTGCTCCTCTTTTCTGGTACAACCACTTACAACAAAAATTGCAAACAACAATTGAAGATGACATGTGGCCGTTTCCCCAAAAAGTGTAAAAACAAAATTCTGAAATTTGGAAAGGAGCTTGATCAATTGACACATGACAACAACTTCTTTTGTTGTTAATGCATGCATGTAACTACTCCTTAGTAGCACCCCTCGAGACTTGAACAAAAACTGCCTCGACTTCCTTCATACAAAAATTCAGGAAATAATAGCTGCCCATTTCAAAATTAGGTAGCTATTACCAGAAATTCTGCAAATAGCTGCGTTTGTTGATTAGGCCAAAAATGTGTGAGCCTCTCCTGAAAGGGTTAGATAAAATCAAGTATTGAAGCAAAGATTTTGAGAGACTCTACCTTAGTGAGCCTTCTAGTTCTTTTTCCTGTATGCTTTTGTTTTTGAGCTTTGGCCTTCTTGGTTTCCTTTTTTGGGCTTTCATCAACATTGATGATTTCATCTCTTAGTCTAGGATTAGCAATCAATTTGCTATTCAGTCTAAGCTTGTTTTTAGGCCTAGTGTGAGGCCTCTTAAGGTATGGGTTAGGAATATAGGAAACCTTTCTTCTCTTCTGCACCATACTACTAGACTAACCTTCTTCATATTCTATCTCTGAGAAATCTTCATCAGTGCTATCTTCTTTGAAGGATGAATAAGAGTGAATGACATTCTTATCCTTTCTCCCGGTAGGTGTCTTGGATGTCTCAAGGGAAGAGAACAACTAAGCTAGTGTTGGTTCCCTGTTTTCTTCTTGCTCTTCTACAACTGCTGGAATAAAGTGTTGAACTGGAATAGACACTTGAACTAGTACTTGAACTGGTATTCCAGGGCTGGCTTTCTCTGAAATTTTTTCTCCTAAGATAAACTTTCTTATGCCTCTATATCTTGAGGAAGAAGTTTTGTTTTCCTCACATGTAGACTTAACAGTTTTCCCTTGCTTCAATCTCATGGAATGTTCTCTGATGAATGCTACTAAAGTCTGAGGTTCCTTTGGAGGTTTCCTCAAACATTTTCTGCTGGCTGCACCATGGGTACGGGAGTGACAAGTTCAGTTCTAGTTCTCTTAGTTGAACTTCTAGTTTGGATACTAGTTGATGGGATAGACCGTGCTGGCTGTGAACAGTTTGGCACAGGTGTTGTGCTAGTTGTTCATGGGCATTTTGCTTCTTGGGTCTCCCTACCCTCCTCCTAGAGTTGATACTTCCTAATCCCTCCTTTGTTAGGAATTTATCCTAGGTAATCTTTTTCTTCTTAAGGTGGTAGACAATCAACATTTTGATTAAAACCTTATGATATAGGTTATGCAGGGAATAGTTAGGGATTTTCTGCAACTTCAAGGACATTTTAAGCAAGGATTTGTATAGGAAGTACGACAAATTCAAAGGTTTGTCACCTGAAATATGAGCGATAAATCTCATTTGGTATTGATGGACAGAGGAGAATTTACCTTCACAAGTAATGTATCATTGCATAGTGGTGATTACATGTTTCCATTCTGCTCTAAAACAGGAAATATGCACAATTAGAGTCCATTTGGCATTCACATGCTCAGGTTTGAGGAAGGGACTTACTTCTGTTTGCAACATTTTCTTATGATGGCTTTAGATATTTTGAAAGTCTTGCTCCCAAGCTTGACTTTCTCCCCATCAAAGCTCTTGGCAAAGGCTTGTGCGAAAGCTACATTTTCTCTGGAAAATTTCTGCAAAAACTTATACCAGCCTGCTGTCTTAAATTGGGGCTTTGCTCTAGCATCAACAAACCTGGTGTTTGCTGGCTCAAACTGGTTAACGTTCCCACCTTTTCCCATTCTTCTCAACAGCTAAGCTCCCTCTAAATGCATAGTTGTTCAACATGGAGGTAAAACCCTACACGCAACCTTGATTTCCTGCCTTGGAATGATAAACTGGTTGCTGAGAATTTGTATAGAGAATTTGTATGGGTATGAGTAATCAAAATTACACCTCTCACCCTCAACTTTCTACTGGGACACTTTGAGGGCTTAAAAATTTGTTTTAAACCCTCAAAGCCCACTTTTCCTAAGTTTAGTGAGTAATTTGGCAATTAACTAAGTCAAAAATTAAATAAATGGAGAAAAATAAATATCCACACATGCTAAATGTTGTGGAAATGAGGTGGAAAATTATGGAGGTGTTAAAGTGAAGTCCTAAGGTGATGTGACTCCTAAAATCAAGAAAAGAACATGTTTTCAAATAAAATCAAATTTTTGGCATTAAATGAGAAAACTGCTTACCTGGAAATTCGAATTTGTGAAAGTTAATGCACATTTGGGAGGATTTGGGAGAATATTTGGCGGATATTTTTGTGGGAAATTTTCCCCACATGGGTTACCACCCATCTACACTTGTAATTCCATCTTAAAATTCGAACTTGGCACATAAGGGAAGGAGAAAATGATGTCCACTTGCCGGAAATCGATTTTTACAATTGGCATTGGAGTTTCACTTATCAAATTCAAATTTACCTTGTGATGTCCTCCCTCTCACCACTTGGCATTTGGTTCTGCATTGAGATTTACTCCCATTCTTTTATATAAGTGACCCTTGGGCTCTCATTCGTAATATGGTTACTACCTATTGTGCTTGTGGAAATGTTGTTCCCTTGTACAGTTTTAGAAATATCAATAAAGACTTGTTCTCCTTTTGGAGTGTGATGAATTGTTGATCATTAGTATAATTCCTTTTATTCATGCTTTGATCTAATTTATTTCCATATGCTCTAGTAGATTTGTTAATGTAGAACTATCTTACATTAACATTTGATTTAGAAATGTGCTCTAGGTATAGAATGCTCTAGTTGGTTTCAAATAAATTTCTAGAGTTTCTTATTATTGTTTATTGCTAAATCTATAGGGAACTAATTCTTGATTGAAGTTTTGTAGAGGGAACATCTTGTTGGGATCAAAGAAGCAAGTTTTGGGGGAAGTCTTCGGAGAGACCAACCCACTCTTGATACATTCTCAAAGTAGCTTTCATTTGTTCTTTGAGCCTTCATAGTCTTATTTTACAAAGTGGTTTTGCAGGGGTTTTGGGACATGGCTTGTACACAAGCCAAGTACTTCTAAATTTAAATATCTTTTAAAACATTGTACTTCATTGCTTTTATTTTCTATCTAAGAGCTTGAATATGACTAAGCAAAGAGGAGAGTTTACTCAAACTCTTTGCTTAACCCTTTGTAAACTGTTGTGCAATATTTTGTAATTTTATCTGTCTAATATTTGGTTGGTTTTGTAGCCCTCTTTCTCTATCTTGTTTTTTTGTAGTAACTTGCGGGATTCACTTTCAAGAAATTACTAACAAGTTGTTGCAGGATCTTTGGGCTCTGAATTTCAAATGAGGAAGATAACTCTCTCTCCTTTGGCCGTGGGCATAGAAGAAGCTTAGCTTTTCTTCTTCTATTGTAAAATCTGAATTCTTTTGAGTCTTGTATTTCATAAATTCTCATCGAGGAAAAGTCTATGGTTTCAAATTTTCATTTGTAAAGACTTTCCTTGGGTTAGAGGAGGCCTCATGGCCATTTCCCTCTTGTAAAGCTAATAAAATTTTTGATTTTGGGAGTGTGGGTTTTACCCATTGGCATCCCTAGCGCTCCACATTTTAGAGAGGACCTGTGTTTTGAGTTATTAATTTTTTCTCACTTACATGCATCTCATTTTAATTGGCTAATTAACACAAACATGCATTTCACTCATTTAGCTTGAAATATTGTTCAAACTCCACTAATGTTTCACCATCGATCACATTTTACATCTCAAGTTTTAGTGCATCAAGTACTTGGGCAATTTCACTTTACAAAGCGGTCTTTCATTTTATTTCAAGCTAATATATGTTGAGATTTTGTGTATTTTGTTGAAGATTGCAACAAGAAACAGTGAAGTTGGCATCCGAAAACATCATTCCTTGATCCTAGTGAAAAATAAGCACCTACACTAGGTGGGGCTCACACAGGCTATTTTTAGGTGATATGTCTATTTTTAGAATTTGGATCAAAGTCTATTTGTAGCAGTATTCTATTTATAGATGGTTGAGCAAATTATATGGATGGATGGTGTCTAAGTTTGGAATGCATGTGAAGTTGTTTCGTGGAATGCATGTCTAAAATTAGAATGCATGTCAATTTTTGTTAAGCCCTTAACAAAAATTAGACAATAAATAATTATCTATTTTCAATGAGCACTTGGAACTAGTTAACTGAACTGGCAAATCAGTGAGCTAAGTGGATTTCGAGTTGAAGTGGTTGGTTGGTGGACCATGCAGTGGACTTGTAACTGAGTGATACAAAGTTGTAACAGAGTTGGATGTGTAGTTATGTGAGTTGTTATTTAGTTTAACTCAGTTAAGTGAGTTAAACTCAGTTATGCTAGTTGTAACTAGTTGTAACTTGTAACTAAAGATACACTAGTGAGAGATCAGTGAATTAAATATTAAATTAATTCACAAGCAGTGGTCTCACTTGCAACTGAAGAAATACTACTGTTAACTAAATGCATGTCAGATCCAGTGGAGACCCAGTTGAGAGATAGGTGAAAGGGCCTGGTTGACTATAAGTTGTGACTCTAGTGGTGCATTCAATGCATCCACACACACATTGGAGATGCTTATGAGGACTGCGCAGTCAAGGTTGGCCATATCGAAATCATTCAGAGGTTCTTGACCATCAGGGATTGCGCAGTGGAGGCAGGCTGTCAGGAGGCAGTAAATTGGTGCATGTGTGAGCCAATTTTTGAATGACAGTGTGAGATGATTGTATATTGTACTGAAAGCTCTTGGAGTAGAGTTTTGTATGAGATTGTTTCATGATCCATGATATACATAATATATGATAGTTGGAGTTTTTAGCTTTAAGCTTTCCTAGTAAAAACATCTGTGTTATGTGCAATTGATTTGTAATATTCCCAATTAGCAATAGCTAATTGGAAATATTAATTTTGACTATTTTACCTTTATAAAGTTAAGTTATAAATAAAGTGGGTGAAGAGGGACACCTAACTCACACTTAGGATAAAAATTATTTCCTAAAGTCACTTGAAAGACATGACTAGTTGGCAATGTGGGGCCTAGTGGTCAAGTGGTAGCGTGGGAAAAGGGGCAGCGTAGGCAGCGTGGGACAGCGTGGCTCAAGGAGACAGCGCAATTGATGGTGGGGCCTAGGTGAGAGCAAGGCTCACCAAGCATAAAAAGAGGGAAGGTCTCCTCATTTTGGATTCATTCTGATTATGCATCTATGAGATTTGTCTTTGACATTGAGCACGCTTGCTGTTTAGCAAAGTCTACATGTACTGTTCAGTACATCGGGTGTCTCCGTTCGGAGATCCCAACCTCAGCCCCGAGGGACTTCGAGTGCCTGCTCGAGTGAGGAGTTCCATCCTTGTTTTGCCGTAGAGAGTTGCAAGAACCACAGTCGGAGCATTCACTCAGAGAGACAACGCAGTCAGTGAGAGGGAGGACGCAGTCTTGGGAGGAGGTGATTCCGAATTGAGGGTTTGTTGGTGGATTCAACCCGGGATAGTGGAAAAGGGGCCAACCCTTCCCTATTCCAGCATTTTGGAGGAGTTAGGGGCCATTATTCGGAGCAAATCATTCAGGGCCAACGTTCCTCATTGCGGAATAGCGTAGTGCCTCAAGGGAGCCATTTTCGGGGGTCAGCCATTTTTGGAAAGCTTTCTGGGCTTTTCTGGGTATTGGGAGGAGAGGCCATTCTCGAAGTTTCAGAATTTTTTGAGGTGGGGAGCAGCCCCAAAGATTCAGTTCATTCCAGCAATAGCAGCAGCACAGTAGCAGTACCAGCAGCTCTGGAGATAACGCAGTCTCGAGGGAGCATCCATTCTGAGTCATTTTCTGAGAGTCTTTCTACGCTTGCCTAGTGCAAGCCAAGGTGCCATCATTTTGATCACCTTTGTACTCATTTCCATTTCTCAGTATTAATAAAATGGCTCAACGTTATCCATATTGTCTTCTTTTCTTATGATTTCTCTCTAGTTGTTGTATGTCTTTGTTTATGTGCTTTATCTTGTTGTTTATTTCCATTCGGGATATTACAGTGGTATCAGAGCTCATAGACTTGGCTCAGCCTGTGGAGCAGATTGTCTATGACACTAGCAAGAAAACCATACATCACTTACTGAGGAAGAAAGTATAAAGACCAAGAACGGAGGTTAGAGCTCACTTTTGGGAAAGGTGACAGTGTTCCAGTGGTGGACGCAGAGGAAGAGGAACCAATGGCGAAGGAAAGAGATGTCGGGAAGGAGTTCGTGGAACTCCTCAAACCAGTGCAGGATTTGTCGAGACAGATAGAAGAGATGGGGCAAAGGTTCACGTCAGAGTTTAGACAACGTGAGACCCCAAGGGGTTTCCATATTGGAGAGGGCTCAGGCACATCTCATCACTTACAGGAGCTCCTCACAGCGCAGCAGATGGCATCACACACCTCCTTGTTCCGCGATGCCTACATTTCTTGCCGCAGACACTAAGGCAGGAGCACAGCAGGAGCAGGAACCGGCACACATGGGAGATTACTTTGCTAAGTACCAGTCCTACGGTCAGGAGTTCAGAGATGCCCTCACATTCCATGATTTTGTTCAGCTCAAGCGGGACAGCAGACCTCGCAACCATCACAGGGGGAGCAGGCACTCACATGACGGGGATGTACAACGCACTGTAGGTAGGTTCCATTTACCGACATTTGACGGATAATCCAAGTGTTCGGCAAATGCTTGGGTGGAGAAGTTGGATATATATTTCCAGCTTAATCAAATGGCAGAGCTAGAGGCCATCAAGGTGGCAGCACTGCACCTAGAGGGCGAGGCCCAGGACTGGTGGTTTCACGGGATGGATATGCTGGGGCACTCGGGAGTGACATCATATGTCGAGTTTACACGAACGCTGGTAGAGCATTTTGATCGGAGGGATCCAGAGCAGCATTTTGTTGAGCTGACAAAGCTCAAGCAGACCAGGAGACCGGACACATACATCTCAGAGTTTTTGAGACTCTCCATGATGGTACCTGATTTATCCGCAGTCCGGATGATATATATGTTCAATAGACGGATTGGCAGAGCCTCTACGAGGATTAGTCAGATCAATGATGCCGACGACACTCCACGATGTAGTTGGGAGGACTCGGGATTTGCAGGATGCACTACTCCGAACTAGAGCACCTTTTCCCCAGAGACCGGCATTCCAGCCGAAGGGGAAGGACGTGAGGGTTCCACCTCCAAGGGGGAACCAGGGCAGAAGGCCTGGAGATGATGAGGCCAGGGGAGATCTGAAGCGAAGGAGGCTGTGTTTCACATGCCAGGATCCATGGGCACCAGGACACCATTGTGTCGCGGGGAAGGCACATTACATCGAGATCTTCTACGACAGTAGGGGGAAAGAAGTGGAGTATGAGGAGATAGAGGCTGGAGGCAGCAGTATAGTGCAGAGAGGGGATCATCTACCACCTCCACCACCAGGAGCGGGAGGTACAGTTTTTGCACCAATCGGGGGAGCTCTTGCAACCTTGTGGGGAGTTCCCAAGTCCTTGACACTACGTGTCCGAGGCATAGTACGGGGACAATGTGTTTCAGTGTTAGTGGACAGTGGGGCCACCCACAATTTCATTGATGCCCAGCTGGTAGAGCGGAGGGGCATACTAACGGAGAGCTTTGATGGGTTTTCGGTACTGGTTCCAGGGGATCGGACCATGCATTGTGCCAGGTATGTGTCACCCTTGGCAGTGATTATGGGGACGTACAGCCTGACAGATCACTTCTTCGTGGTGAACATTTCGGACACCAACGTGATATTGGGGGTACAGTGGTTAATCACGCTGGGAAAGGCGACCACTGATTGGGAGATCTTAGAGATTGAGTGGACGAATAAGAAGATTGGGAGGCATGAGAAGATTCGGGGTATGCACACCTACCCACCACAGACAGTTTCAGCACACCAGATGGAGGCAGATTTCCGGAAGGGGGACCTAGAGTGGGCAGTGGAGTTGTGTGTGTCAGAGGCAGGATCTACAGGGCAAGCCATACACCCAGATGTACAGTCCATTCTCGACAGGTATGCTACGGTATTTGGGGAGATACCACCAGGGCAGCCACCAGAACGGGGGTTTGAGCACACGATTGAGCTGGATCAGGGCATCCAGGCTGTCATCACTACACCCTATAGGCATCCTAAGGCATATCGGGATGAGATTGACAGGGCCATCCATGAGCTCTTAGCTCTTGGACACATCCGCCCCAGTACTAGCCCTTTTGCTTCTTCCGTAGTACTGGTGAAGAAGAAAGACAACACATTGAGGATGTGCATTGACTACCAGGCCCTAAACAAGAAGACCATGAAGAATTGATACCCCATCCCACAGATCGATGAGTTGATGGATGCGGTGAGAGGATCAAAGTTTTTCTCAAAGATTGATTTGAGATCCGGGTACCATCAGATTCGCGTGAGGGAGCAGGACATTCCCAAGACCGCTTTCAAGTGTCATTACGGCCATTTTAAGTTCTTGGTAATGCCCTTTGGACTGACCAATGCTCTGGCCACATTCCAGTCATGCATGAATCACATCTTCCAAAGTCACTTGAGGAAGTGTGTATTAGTGTTTTTTGATGACATCTTGATTTACAGTAGGACATGGGAGGAGCACCTCCAACATATAGAGGCTGTACTGCGCATCTTGGAGGAGCAACAATTTTATGCTAAGCTCTCCAAATGAGAGTTTGGGTTGACAGAGATGCTCTATCTAGGGCACATCATCGGGGTGGACGGAGTGAGGGTCCACGAGGAGAAGATCAGGGATTGGCCAGAGCCGAAGAATGTGATGGAGCTTCAGGGATTTGTGGGTATCTGCACCTACTACCGAAAATTCGTCAAGGGATTCTCCCAATTTGCAGCACCCCTTACGAATCTCACCGAAAAGGGGGCATTCAGTTGGACTGATACAGCGCAAAGGGCTTTCGACAAGCTCAAGGAGGTGATGAGCAGCTGTCCAGTTTTGGCATTGCCAGATTTTACACAGCCTTTTGTCCTGAGTGTGATGCATCAGGGGAGGGGATAGGCGCAGTTTTGATGCAGGGGGGCCATCCCATAGCTTTCGAGAGCCGGAAGTTTCTGCAACATGAGAGGTTGTATGCTATATACGACAACGAGATGTTGGCCATCATGCATGCATTAGCCAAATTTGGGCAGTACCTAGTAGGGAACAGGTTCAGAGTGAGGACAGACCACAACAGCCTTCGATTCTTCCTAGAGCATAAACAGTTGCAGGAGAGGCAGCAGAAGTGGGTCAGCAAAATCCAGGCATACGATTTTGAACAACGTGGTGGCTGATGCACTTTCACGAAGACCGGCAGCGTTGTCCTTGATGAGTTTGGACACGGACTGGAGGGCTCAACTTCTGGTGGAGTACTCCAAGGACCGTTTTTCCTGTGAGATTTTGGACGGACAGGTGACAGGTGATAGGTACAGGGTGATGGACGAGGTTATCTACTACAGGGACAGGATCTTCTTGACTGAGAGATCCCAGCTCAAGAAGAAGATATTGCACATCTCACATGACTCGCCATTATCAGGCCACCATGTGTAATATCCCCTTTCAGGGATATCTCTCAAACACAGTCAACTCTAAACCAGAGATGGACTGGAGGGGCGTTTACCAGATCACCTCTGAAAAGAGGGTGAGATCTAGAGGCTACCTGGCCCTCACCAAACTCTGTCTATAGAGTATGGGAAAAACACAACAGATGGGATAGCAACTAGAATGTCTCAAAGGGAAAATAGGCAGTGATACGGAGCATACAACAATACATGAAATGCTAGAAACAGTATATGAAATAGATACACATGAAATAGAGAGAATGCTAAGCCATTTTATTATGCTGAGAAATAGAAATGAGTACAAGAGATGATCAGAGTGATGGCACCTCGACTTGCACCAGGCAAGTGTAGAAATACTCTCAGAATATCAAAGGAATGGATGCTCTCTGCTCTGCGTCCAAGCTGCTGGAAAACTGTCGTGCTGCTGCTACTGCTAGAACACAATGAGTATTTGGGGCTGCTCCCCTACTCGGAATGAGCTGAAACTCTGGAATCAGCCTCTACTCACAATACCCAGAAAAGCCCAGAGAGCATCTCTGGAATGGATGACCCCCGAAAATACCTCCCTTGAGGATCTACGCTATCCTCCCAAGGGCTACGTTGAGACTGAATGAAATCCTCCAAAAGATGGCGTCCTGCTCTGCCAAAAGTCTCTAATAGGCAAGGGTTGTCCCCTTGCTCAATCTCCCGACCAAAATCCCCCGAAACAATGCCACTCCGGAGCTCCCTCAAGATGGACTGCGTCCTCCCTCTCAAGATTGCACAGTCTATAGATGCAATGCTCCTCCACAAATGCCACAACTCGATCCTCCTACAAAATACTGATGTGAATGCCTCACCCGAGCAAGCACTCGAAGTCTCCCACGGCTGAGGGTGAGATCTCCGAACGGAGACACTCAATGCACTAAACAGTGCTGCAGACAAGCTAAACAGCTAGCGTGCTCAAAGTCGAAGTGACCAGCTCAATATGCATAAACTCGAATGAGGAAATGAGGAGGCTCTCCTCCTTTTTATAACGATGGGCCTCTCTCAACCCTAGGCCCCACCATCTCCTACGTAGCCTCTATTTGGCCCACATTGCCAACTCAACTGCGCTGTCTATGCCCACGTGGTCTAAGTGGGTCCCCCTCTACGTGGTCTCTTAGCCCCCCTTGGCCCACTTAAATCACGACGTTGAGTCTACTAGGGAGTGTACTTTATTTTAGTGAGTTATGTCCCCCTCTTACTCACTTTTATTTATGTTTTAACTATAGAAGGCAAAATTGATCAAAATTAATATTTCCAATTAGCTATCGCTAATTGGGAATATTACACCATGGGTTCACCAAGACCTATAGGGCCATCAGAGAGAGGTTCTCTTGGAAGGGCCTCAACGAGGACGTACTCCAACATGTCAGGGAGTACGAAGTTTGCCAGCGTAACAAGGTGGGATGAATCATCCGGCAGGGTTATTGCAGCCTCTTCCCATACCTGAGGGGAAATGGGAGAGTATTTCGATGGATTTCATTACGAGGTTGTTCACTGTGCAGGGCAAGGATTGCATATTTGTAGTCGTTGATCGGCTGACTAAATATGCTCACTTCTTCGCCATATCGGCACATTACACTGCAACACAGGTAGCAGAGTTATTCTTCAAGGACGTTTTCAGATTGCATGGTCTCCCAAAGACCATTATCAGTGACAGGGATAGCCGCTTCATGGGCGGGTTTTGGCAGGAGCTTTTCCGTTTGGTGGGCACTGAGTTGACACCGAGTACTAGTTACCACCCTCAGACAGATGGGCAGACAGAGATAGTGAACAAGTGGCTGGAGGGCTACTTATGTAACTATGTCAACGGACAGCAAAAGGCATGGTTGAGATGGTTGCACTTGGGGGAGTACTGCTACAACAACACTCATCATATTTCCATCGATATGTCTCCATTTTATGCATTGTATGGGTATCATGCTTTATCTTTTGCTGATATGATGTTTGGTGCTACCACGGCTCCTAGAGCCAAGGATTGGATCCAAGAGAGTCAGGATATACTCCGAGCTCTCAAGGATAACATGGCTACAACACAGAATTAGCAGAAGCTATAGGCCAACAGGGGACGTGTTGAGAGGCAGTTCGAGGTAGGGGATTTGGTCTACTTACGCTTGCAGCCATATCGGTAGTCCATGCTGAAGCAGAAAGGGGTTGAAAAGCTCAAGCCTTGCTTTTATGGACCATACAGGGTGACACGCAGAGTTGCAGAGGTTGCATATGAGTTGGAGCTGCCCACTGGTAAGAAGATTCATAACATTTTTCATGTGTCGTGCCTGAAGAAGACACTAGGATAGCAGGTGACTGCAACAAAGGAGCTTCCACCCACTAATGATGAGGGGCATCTGGTGCTACAGCTGGAGGCCATTATTGACACTAGGGAGAGGCAGCTGCGGAGCAGGAAAGTCATAGAGTACCTGGTGAGATGGAGGAATTTATCGGATGAGGATGCCACCTGGGAGAGTGAGAAGATTGTGCAGCATCCATCGTTACAGTTGCTTGAGGACAAGCAACATTTTGTCGGGGACGACTGTAATATTCCCAATTAGCAATAGCTAATTGGAAATATTAATTTTGACTATTTTACATTTATAAAGTTAAGTTATAAATAAAGTGGGTGAAGAGGGACACTTAACTCACACTTAGGATAAAAAGTATTTCCTAAAGTCACTTGAAAGACATGACTAGTTGGCAACGTGGGGTCTAGTGGTCAAGTGGTAGTGTAGGCAGCGTGGGACCAAGCCAGCGCAGAGAGAGATAGGCAACATGGCTCAAGGAGACAGCGCAGTTGATGGTGGGGCCTAGGTGAGAGCAAGGCTCACCAAGCATAAAAGGAGGGAGGGTCTCCTCATTTTGGATTCATTCTGATTATGCATCTATGAGATTTGTCTTTGACATTGAGCACACTTGTTGTTTAGCAAAGTCTGCACGTACTGTTCAGTACATCAGGTGTCTCCGTTCGGAGATCCCAACCTCAGCCCCGGGGGACTTCGAGTGCCTACTCAGGTGAGGAATTCCATCCTTGCTTTGCCAGAGAGAGTTGCAGCAACCACAGTCGGAGCATTCACTCAGAGAGACAACGCAGTCAATAAGAGAGAGGACGCAGTCTTGGGAGGAGGTGATTCCGGATTGAGGGTTTGTCGGTGGATTCAACCCGGGATAGTGGAAAAGGGGCCAACCCTTCCCAATTTCAGCTTTTTGGAGGAGTCAAGGGCCATTATTTGGAGCAGATCATTCAGGGCCAGTGTTCCTCATTGGGGAATAGCGTAGTGCCTCAAGGGAGCCATTTTCAAGGGTCAGCCATTTTTGGAAAGCTTTCTGGGCTTTTCTGGGTATTGGGAGGAGAGGCCATTCCTGAAGTTTCAGAATTTTCCGAGGTGGGGAGCAGCCCCAAAGATTCAGTTCAGTCTAGTAGTAGCAGCAGCACAGTAGCAGTACCAGCAGCTCTAGAGATAACGCAGTCTTGAGGGAGCAGCCATTCTGAGTCATTTTCTAAGAGTCTTTCTACGCTTGCCTAGTGCAAGCCGAGGTGACATCATTCTGATCACCTTTGTACTCATTTCCATTTCTCAGTATTAATAAAATGGCTCAGCGTTATCCATATTGTCTGTTTTTCTTATGATTTCTCTCTAGTTGCTATATGTCTTGTTTATGTGCTTTATATTGTTGTTTATTTCCATTTGGGATATTGCATGATTTTTCTTCATGTGTTTGCAGTTGGCGATTAAATTTCCACAAAGAATTAAGGAGAAGGATTATGTATTTAATAGTGGATATAATTTTTAGATCAAGAGAGTCCAATAATACATCACAGTATTGTTTAATAAATTTCTACATGGTATCGGAGCAGATAAGATTGCAATATTGAAGCAGTGCTGAGTTTTGTTGGTGGAACAATTTGAATTTGCTGCAAGAATTTCTTGGTGCGACAGTTGAGTAAACATCGAAATGGTTTTCAATGGTTTGCGGTTAGAGTATGCACTCGAGGGTAGCTCGAAATACATTGCATGGAAGGATAGGATGGAGGCAGTGCTTGAAGATAATGGCTTGAAGGAGTTCATCGATAGCGATGTTCCTTAGCCCACTTCGACGGATGCTGCATTACTTGACGCGTGGCAAAAGAAAGTAGCAAGGGCGAGGAGGATTCTGTTGGAAGGTGTGAGAGACCATATTGTCTCAAGCCTTCATGGGAAAGCCACTCCATTTGCAATGCAGAAGGCTTTGACGGATCTATTCCAAAGCAACAGCGACCATAGGAAATTGGAGCTGAAGGATAAACTTAGAAAAATCAATATGGAGAAGAACATCACTATTCCAACATACTTAACAAAGTTTTTCCAATGTAGGGATGAGCTTGGAAGTGTAGGAGTAAGTGTTGTTGATGATGATTTGGTGAGCTTGGCTCTCTTGGGATTTCCTAAGAATGGGCACAGTTATCAAGACGCTGTCAACGAACGGGAAAAACTGTTGGATTGGGAACAACTGTGGTCGAATCTAGTGCAGGAGGAGTTTAGGTGGAACACCAGAGATGGATCTTCATCAATGCATGATGATGAAGAGGATTGTGCTTTGGCTGCCAAGGCGAAGAAGAAGAAGGGGAAGAAATTCCATTCTAAATCTGAGGCCGGTGAAGATGGCAAGGAGCACAACATGTCCAAAGTGAAGTGTTTTCACTATCACGAGTATGGACATATTGCCACAAATTGTCCACATAAGAAGAAGAACAAGATGGTTGCTGGAGTTGTAGTTGGTGAGGCTCTTGCCTCGCAATTTGAGCTTGACTTCTCATTGATCGCATGCATTGTGTCTAGTGCATTGGGATCGGGGTGGTACTTTGATAGTGGTGCTTCCTTTCACATGATGGGAGATGAGAAACTTTTCAGTGACTTGGAGGAGAAAGATCTCCAGATGCATATTGAGTTGGGTGACGATGGATGATACAGTGCGACCGGCATTGGTACCATTACCTTTTAGAGGGCGTTAGGTAAACTCTTTCATTTAAAAAATGTTAGGCATGTTCCTGGTTTGAAGAAAAATCAAATCTCAGTCGCAATGTTAGAGGATAGAGGCTATGATGTTGTCTTTAGTGAAGGAAACGTTTTCCTGGGACACAAAGCAACAGGGCAAGCCAAGAAGATTGGGATTCGAGTTAAGAATATCTATAGACTTGAAGTAGATGGGATTTCTATTGAGCTTCCTACTGTTGGGAAGTGTAAGAAATCCATGCAATTGACGCTTGAGAGGGAACAGGATTTGCATGCAGGTAAGAGTGAACCTCAGGATGTGGAGCAGCCACAAGATGAGGATCATGGAGTGGGAGCAACCACTCATGCAGAGAAATTTCGTGCTAGATGGTCAAAGGGAGTGCATGCAGCTATACCACCAGGTGAAAGGTGGGGTGACATGCATGAGTAATCCCAATAAGAGATTTCTTGGCAGGATTCATTGAGATTGTGTGGATCTCATGAATTGAACCTGGCTACGAGGAGCCCACAGAGCAGCAGTAGTAGGATCAACTGGATTGATGCAGTCAGATCAAAGTGACCGTGTCGGATACTGGAGCGCAGATCAGAGTTGGCAGCAAGTGAAAAGTGCATGGGTGCAGAGTTCAACAACGCAGTGGTTCCTGAAGACATGTGCAATAGCTAAGCAGAAGTCATAAGACTTTGATGACAGATGCATTATACTGATTCAGTTGTTTGGAGGCTATTCAGTTTCGGAAGTGTTGCATGCAAAAGTTGCAGGGCGAATCCATGGAGTTGCATGTCGCATGCAAAGACATTCCTTTCTTGTTGAGAGGGAGTGTTGAAGATTGCAACAAGAAACAGTGAAGTTGGCATCCGGAAACATCATTCCTTGATCCTAGTGAAAAATAAGCACCTACACTAGGTGGGGTTCACACAGGCTATTTTTAGGTGATATGTCTATTTTTAGAATTTGGATCAAAGTGTATTTTTAGAAGTATTCTATTTGTAGATGGTTGAGAAAATTATATGGATGGATGGGTGTCTAAGTTTGGAATGCATGTGCGAAGTTGTTTTGTGGAATGCGTGTCTAAAATTAGAATGCATGTCGATTTTTGTTAAGCCCTTAACAAAAATTAGACAATAAATAATTATTTGTTTTCAATGAGCACTTGGAACTAGTTAACTGAAGTGGCAAATCAGTTAGCTAAGTGGATTTCGAGTTTAAGTGGTTGGTTGGTGGACCATGCAGTGGACTTCGTTGTAACTGAGTTGGATGTGTAGTTATGTGAGTTGTTATTTAGTTTAACTCAGTTAAGTGAGTTAAATTCAATTGTGCTAGTTGTAATTAGTTGTAACTAAAGATACACTAGTGAGAGATCAGTGAATTAAATATTAAATTAATTCACAAGCAGTGGTCTCACTTGCAACTGAAGAAATACTACTGTTAACTACATGCATGTCAGATCCAGTGGAGACCTAGTTGACAGATAGGTGAAAGGGCCTGGTTGACTATCAGTTGTGACTATAGTGGTGCATTCAATGCATCCACACACACATTGTAGATGCTTATGAGGATTGCGCAATCAAAGCTGGCTATATCGAAATCATTCAAAGGTTCTTGACCATCAGGGATTGCGCAGTGGAGGCAGGCTATCAGGAGGCAGTAAATTGGTGCATGTGTGAGCCAATTTTTATATGACAGTGTGAGACGATTGTATATTGTACTGAGAGATCTTGGAGTTGAGTTTTGTATGAGATTGTTTCATGATCCATGATATACATAATATATGATAGTTGATGTTTTTAGCTTTAAGATTTTTCGGTAAAAACATCTATGTTATGTGCAATTGATTTTTCTTCATGTGTTCGCAATTGGCGATTAAATTTTCGCAAAGAATTAAGTAGAAGGATTATGTATTTAACAGTGGATATAATTGTTAGATCAGGAGAGTCCGGTAATACATCACAGTATTGTTTAGTAAATTTCTACATATTTGTGGTAGCATCAATTGTGCTCTAGCTCCCAAATTTTGAGGAAGGACTAGAGAACACTTGATCTACAAGACCCAGAAATGGATTTGGGAAATTTCATCTGGTTTAGCAGATATTAAATTAATTAATTATTTTAATGTATTTCCTAAGTTAAAACTTAGGGAACTTAAATAATTAAAGTGAATTGAATTAAACACGTGATGAAATTGTCTTAAGTCACACGGATCAAGCTTTCTTTTAATCTTAGCCATTGATTCAAGATCTGATCATGGCCGTTGGTTTCCCAACGAGAAAAGTATAAAGGAAAGGTTTGGGGTCATTTGTAAAGACACACAGTGGCAGAGCACTGAAACTAAGCTGAGATTCTAGGGCGGGTTTGCTAAGAATACTCAGAAGTGTTTCAACTGCAAAGAGGGGAATTTAGGCCAAGGGGATGATCTGATCCCAGGGTCTAGAATCAGCAAGAGGCAGAGATCAGCTCAGAGAGGCAACGCAGAGAAGCAGGAGAGCAGTAGCAGGAAGAGTAGCAACTGTGCTGTGCAGTCCCTCGAGGACAGCGGGATTTGTTGTAGGAAACCCTCAGGGGTTACGTAGAGACCCAAAGGGGCAGTGTAGGGACTGCGTCACCCAGTCTGGGGTAACGCAGCCCTTTCTGGAGCAGCGCTGAGGGTCAGAGGGGCTTTAGAGGCTTCAGGGGTAGCGTTGGGGTTTCTAGGCCCTAATTTTGGCTGAGTTCTATAAATCTCATTTAAGGACGTGGATCAGTCATTATTTTGGCCCTAGATCAGCCAGTGAGTTGTAGATCTATTATTTCTCTGCCGAGTTTTCTAGATCTGGAACCCAGGCTTGTTTTATTCAAAAAATTCTTAATAATAAAACCCTCCAGCAACCAGAAGACCGGTTTTCCCGCATTGGGTTTTTCCAAGGACTATTTGTCCAGAAATAACTGTGTCACTTTGTCTATGTGTGCATGAACTTGTTCTAGATCTGGATTGGTGGAGATTTGTTATGTGTTTTGTTTCGATTTTAACTTGAATTCATTCAATTAATAACTTATCTAAGTAGGAGGAGCATAACCAGATTAACAGTAAAAATTTCTCCATAAAGTGTAAAGATTCAGGAATTTCCACATGGTATCGGAGCAATTGCAGATCTAGGAGGGTCACCAACAAGAGACTGAAGGTTCTAGCTGCGGAAAGCAGCTGAAACGCAGATTTGAAGGGACAATGCAGTTTTCAGAGGCAGATTCACACAGAGGGAAGGGTGACGCAGTCTAACGCTGTCTTCTAGCAAGCCCATGCAATTACTGCGCAGAGGCAGCTCAGAAACAGTGTTGGATTAGTCTGAAGCCTACGAATGTGATGTAGATCTAAATATGTCAGATCCGGAAAAGACTGATGGAAACGCTGCAGAAATTCAGAAGGTGCTGGTGGGTTAAATTTCTGAAGTTTTCAAATTTTTAGCCTAAGCACTAGTGACATAGAGCGGGAGGAGATCAGCTTCTCAGAGAGTTTCTAGCCAAAAGAAACTTGCAGTTTGATCAAAGGATCAAAGAGAGCTGAATCAGTGTTGATTTGGCAGATTTCCAAGGAGGGAAATCAATTGTCACAGAGAGCAGAAGGTGCCTGTTTCACCAAGGGCCTTAGATCCATTTCTCTAGCAAAGAGAAAAGGAAGTTTCGACACATTCTGAGCAGATGGCTCCTCATGGAATGCGTGATTAGGACAGGCTGGATGGCCTCTCAAACTTTTCAGTTTGGAAGGCAAGGATCCTGATAGTTCTTGAGGCATACAATATTAGAGACCATGCAGAGCAAACTCTGGCCACACCGACAGATCCAGATCTCCTTTGGAAGCATAAGGAAGCTGCTGGGCATGCCAAGCAGCTGATTATGGATGGAATTAAGGACCATACTATACCACACTTAGCTAAAAAGAAGACAGCTAATGAGATGTGGAAGGCCTTAATCTCCCTATATGAAGGAAATATGTCCAAAGGAAGATGTTGTTGGAGACACAGATGAGGCCATTCATGATGCCCAAGGGAGAATATATGGAGCATTTCCTCTTCAGACTGCAGTCGATCAGAGATCAGTTGACTGCAACTGGTGATAAGGTGGAAGACGATGTGATGGTCAGGACTACCGTCAATGCAGTCACAGATGAGTGGGAAACCTTTGTCCAAAGTATCTTGGGGCAGAGCAGACCTCCCAGATTGGAACAGCTTGTGGTCAATTATGCATCAACAAGAACTCCACAGATTCACCAAGAAGCAGTATAGCTCTGGATCGAGCAAAGTGAAGAAGGAAGATGCAGCCTTGGCATCAAAGAGGCAGCCAAAGAAGAAGAAGGATCTTTCAAAGATCAAGTGCTTCCGGTGTGGTGAAATGGGACATTTTGCCAGCAATTGTCCTCAGAAGAAAAAGAACAAGGAAGCTTCTTCTTCCAAGGCTGCTGTGGCAGATGATGGGTCGGAAGATGATGCAGCCATGAGCGCTCATGAACCACGAAGGTGGGGTGACATGGATATGTAGAGAAGCTACATAGAGGTGAGGAAAAATCCTTGAGCAGCTCATCTCTTGGATCACATGCGAGCTACAACAGCCTTAAGACAATAGTGGGACAAGTGGAGCAGTGGGTGCATAGATCACAGATGAAGCAGAGGCAGATCTGAAGACTGGGAGGAGCAGCGCTTAGCAAAGCAGCAGCAGCGTAGAAGCAGCAATAGTGCAGAGGCTGATGTGACTTCAGCAACACAAAGCAGAGTTTCTTACGCAGTGTAGAGCTGCAACAACGCAAAAGGCTTCAGAGGGACAATGTAGTGCAACAATAGCATGAGAGATTTCAGCACAAGGGGCTGATGTGACTTCAGTAGTGCGGAGTTGTAGTTGTGCATCATCCTTTAGATGCCAGCACAGATCTGTAGCCTATGGAGCTTCAATGATAAGGATGTAGCCCATTTGACTTGTCTGTCAAAGATCGGGCAGGAGATTCATTGTTTCTCTCAACAACTGAGGTTGCAGTGCAGCAAATCAACAGTGGTAGTGCTATGAGCAGCACAGATGCAGTATATTGAGAGGGAGATGCAGTACAGAGGTTACAGTGACAGTGGCAGAGTCATGGGCAACAGTACAAAATGGCAGTAGCAGTGCAGAGTTGAGTGGCAGCAGGCCAAGCATCGACAACACAGAACCAGTACCCAAAGTCTTGTAAATCATAGTGTGATGAATTGCTAGAGCACACCCTTGATGCTAATAGGGAGTGTTGAGATTTTGTGTATTTGGGGTAGCATCAATTGTGCTCTAGCTCCCAAATTTTGAGGAAGGACTAGAGTACACTTGATCTACAAGACCCAGAAATGGATTTGGAAAATTTCATCTGGTTTAGGAGATATTAAATTAATTAATTATTTTACTATATTTCCTAAATTAAAACTTAGGGAACTTTAATAATTAAAGTGAATTTAATTAAACATGTGATGAAATTGTCTTAAGTCACACAGATCAAGCTTTCTTTTAATCTTAGCCATTGATTCAAGATCTGATCATGGTCGTTGGTTTCCCAACAAGAAAAGTATAAAGGAAAGGCTTGGGGTCATTTAAAGACACAAAGAGGCAGAGCACTGAAACTAAGCCGAGATTCTAGGGCGGGTTTGCTAAGAATACTCAGAAGTGTTTCAGCTACAGAGAAGGGAATTTAGGCCAAGGGGTGATCTGATCCCAAGGTGTAGAATCAGCAAGAGGCAGAGATCAGCGCAAAGAGGCATCGCAGAGAAGCAGGAGAGCAGCAGCAGGAAGGGTAGCAACTATGTTGCGCAATCCCTCAAGGACAACATGATTTGTTGTAGGAAACTCTCAAGGGTTACGCAGATACCCAAAGGGGCAGCGTAGGGACTGTGTCACCCAGTCTGGGGTAACACAGCCCTTTCCGGAGCAACGCTGAGGGTCAGAGGGGCTTCAGAAGCTGACATAGAGGCTTCATGGGTAGCGCTGGGGTTTTTAGGCCCTAATTTTGGTTGAGTTCTGTAAATCTCGTTTGAGGGTGTGGATCAATCATTATTTTGGCCCTAGATTAGCCAATGAGCTGTAGATCAAGTTTTCCAGATCTGGAACCCAGGCTTGTTTTATTCAGAAAATTCTTAATAATAAAACCCTCCAGCAACCAGAAGACTGGTTTTCCTGCATTGGGTTTTTCCGGGGACTATTTATCCAAAAATAACTGTGTCACTTTGTCTATATGTGCATGAACTTGTTCTAGATCTAGATTGGTGGAGATCTGTTATGTGTTTTGCTTCGATTTTAACTTGAATTCATTCAGTTAATAACTTATCTAAGTAGGAGGAGCATAACCAGATTAACAGTAAAAATTTCTACATAAAGTGTAAAGATTCAGAAATTTCTACAATATAAAGTCTATTTCTTTTGCAAAGCTAATTAAATACAAATATTGAGTTTAATTTTCACAAGCATTGCCATTTACTTTACATGCAAGTCAATCTGTCATATTTCTCAAGTTTTATTTGCTTTTGGGTATATCACAAATTTATCATAAGGCAAAACACATACTTACATGTTTATGCAATCTTGTGTCTAAAGTATCTCCATCATTTATTTAACATTTGCAAATTTACTTGCATGTCATAGTAGGCATATTAACTTAGTTGCACATTTAAAATTAGCTTCCAAGCATAAGCTTGGTTGATAGAAATTATAGGGAAAAAGACTTTCTTGGAAAGTTCTTCCATTTGATATGAAGTAAGGTAAAAGCATGTGGCCCTGCAGTTATGAAGGTGGCTTGTCCCCTTGTAGGAACGAAGGCACACGATGGCTCGTAAGACTCGAAGGACGGGTATCGTTAATGACACCCCCGTGTCCTCGCTCCCTCTTTCTTATAGTCACCCAATTTTTACCCCTTGGTAAGAGCACAAGAGAAGGACTTCTCACCTAGATTAGGAATTTTAGATTAAAAGTAACCAAGACTAATTGCATCCAAATCTAGTTTAATTGCATCTCATACTAATACACCTCATGGTTTTACTTACAGTTGTTTGTTCCTCTTGTCATTGTTGAAATTAAATAGTTTGTTGCGGCAAGCATTTTTTTATCTACATTTTGCAAGTAGAATGCTAATTACTTTTCCTTTTGCAAGATATCCTTAAAAACATCCTTATATCTTGTATTGTGCTAGCATTTTCTTGTTTCATTTTCAGCATTACTTATCCTTTCCATTTGAAAGCACTTCACTATTTTAAGCAAATATCTTTCATTTCTTGAGCAATACTTTAAAAGACACTGGTCTTTCATATGCTTATGCTTATCTCATGTGTTGATGGTTAACAATTATTTCATTTCATATTGCTCACATCATATTTGCTTGTAATCTCAAAAGGTAATCCATTTCACTTTAACATTCTCCTAGAAACCTCACATCTTTTAACTTAGTTTTCCATTTAGGGACCAACCCCCATAGCTAACCTAGGAGATAGCTTAAACGAAGAGAGTTGGGATTATAGTGACAACCCCTTCTCTGAGTTCCTTGCCACCAACCACACCTTGTGGGGTTAAAGGCTTTTCTCACTAACTAGTAGGTAGGTGTAGGCGACAAGTGATAACATGACTAATGCATTACTACCTTGGTCGAAGTATGGCAGAAACCCGAGGAAATATACTTGGGACAAGGAAAGTATATCATCAAGATGTTGCAGAAATTTGGAATGATGGACTCCAAGCCCATGACTACTATGATCACCAATCTCAAGAAGTTACAAGGTTCTGACTCAAGTCTCATGGATCCTACCTCCTATCGAGAGTTGGTGGGATCCCTAATGTATCTGGTAAACACTAGGCCAGATATATTTTATGCAGTGAACATCCTTAGTCAATTTCAATTGGAACCTTGTCATGAACACTTGATAGATGCCAAACACATATTAAGATATCTTTGTGGTACTATACACCACTGCCTAAAATACAAGAGTAAGGAAGTCAATTTAATTGGCTTCTCAAATTTTGATTAGGGTGGCAATAAGTCCGATGGAAGAAGTACTATCAGTGGATGCTTCAGCCTGGGGTCTACTATGGTATCATGGATGAGTAGAAAGCAAGGTCCCATTGCCGTAAGTAGTGCTGAAGCTGAATTCGTAGCTATGTGTGAAGTAGGAAAGGAGGCTGTATGGTTAAGGAAGCTTCTAACAGACTTGTTCGCGAGTTCTCTAAGTCCTACTATAATCAACTATGATAATCAAAGTTGCATCAAGATTTTCAAAGATCCCGTGTTTCATTCTAGAAAGAAGTACATCAACAATAAGTTCCACTTCATTAGGAACTTAGTGCAGGATGGGATCGTAAAATTGGAGTATGTCCCGACAAATGGACAGGTAGCAAACATACTGACGAAGGCTCTTCCTAAAAAGAAGTTTGAATATCTAAGAGACAAATTTGGTCTAGCAAATATTGCTAATTGTATTGATGATAATGGTTTGGAAGAGATATGTTTAGGCTTTGCTAGTGAAGCATTGCCTGGAAAGACATCGGGCCGACATTTTATGTTGATGTCTGGTAGGGAGGGTGGCATCGGGTGGATGTGCACCTAATTCCCTTGGTTGGTGGTTAGTAAGTAAGCCTGATGGTACCTATAGAGATTGAAAGCTTTAGTCCACCTTAGTCCCAATTGGATAGATTTCCTTGGTCAGGAATCTAGTCCATGGCATTGCGGTGCCTAAAGTTCTTCATAGTTTCACATAGTTGAGATTTTCCCGCTGTATATTATGAATACCTCCCTATTTAAGAGGGAGTGTTGAAGATTGTAACTAGGTTCAATCTTCATAATTTATATTTATTATTTATTCTACTTATCAGAAGAATTAAAGAAAAATGATTTATATTATCATTTGACATTTATTTTATTATTAAATAACTTATTAAAGCATGAGTTTCATGCTTGGGTCATATTTAGATTAAAGTCCCCATTGTGGACTTCTAGGTTAGTCATTACAGATTTATATTGACCCATCTTGGGCTTTTGAATCATGTAATTAGGTTATTTTTGAGTAAAAAATGGTTTAGAAGCCCTCCACATTAAGTCGGCCTCAAAGGGACAAATTCGAACTCACCTGAAGCCTATAAAAGAAAGGGATCAAATTCATTTGGAGCATCACTTCTCAAGCCAGTTTGATATTTACTGCATCAAGGGAAAAAGTGTGAAGTGGAAGGAAGAGGCAGAAAAGAGTGCGAGTTGGGTCTAGAAGCCAGAGGAAGGGAAAATCGAAATTTTGGTGAAGGAATCTCTGCATTTCGTGCCCTCTCTTGGGAGATCAAAGTCTTCTAGTGTTTGATGCTTCTGCTGCAGCTGAATCTGCTGCCTAGTCGAAGTCGCTGGAGGACAAGTCGCTGCTACTGCTGGGTCAAAGATCTGGAACGCTGACTTGGTGTGGAGGGAAAGTTTGGCTCATGTCTAGGGTGAAGAGTCTCAAAGAATACTATTGAAAGGAAGAATTATCTTGACTGGGTTTTCCCCTCGAGAGGAGTTTTTCCCTGGCATAGTGCCTATATCTTGTGTCTCTTGTTTTTTATCTTCATACACACATAATATGGTAATTGCTTGATGAAAGATAAGATAATAAAGTAAAAGAAGCCAACACACTCGCAAGTAATTATCAATATCGAAGAATCAAACCCTAATTTAACTGCATTGATTCTTCAACATACTCAGCCTCAAGTTGATTAGCAGGCTTGTGTATTTAATGCAGAATGGAAAACTAACTCTTCTAGCTTCACATGAGTCATGCAGATTTGGAAGGATTTTTCACACGACTCATATGGGTGCTACATGGGCAAGGCACATGAATCTAAAAGCAATTAACTGAGATTCTAACCTTGCTTAATGAGGCACAAATAGTTATGATTTGATTTGATGTTCTGCATTATGTGAATTATATATGAATTTCTGATGTGTTTGGTGCAGTCACCCAATTATCACAGGGGAGCGAAATTGAGGTGATACCACCAAATTTGACCTTTTTGTTGATGTTGGTCCACAATAATGTGGCCTCCCACATGGGTGACGTTAGTCAATCTTTGTCTCATGCTCTAGAGAGCCTTTATTGACAATTTGTCATTATCTTTGAGGGATGGGATGACACTCATCTTCTTTTAACTTATAAATATAAGTTCTTTTCCACTCCCACATGACCCTTGGATGACATATTTACACTACTACACCTCAAGAATTCACCTAATGCATGCATTTAGGGTTCTTTGGTTGAAGGTTTGTCTATGGAGCATTCCTCTGGGTCCCTTCCATCTATTAAATGAAGGCTTTAGGGAGGTTATGTCTATTCTCTTGGCGGAAGCTGCATGTGTTTCCAAATGCCACGAAATGAGGGTTTATGTAGGTTGAAACATCCATTCTTGAGGGTTCCTTGCTGCAAGGTCTTTAGATTGGTCACAAGTTAACCTCCAACACTTTATGATCTTGGCTCCTTGCAAGGTTGGTTGGCATTCATGAGGTTTTTCTGCTACTTGCAACTTCCATGCAACATTGGGGCGTCAAGATAGCAACAATCTACAAGTGCAGTCTTCCGTGCTTTGTAGCTTCGGTTATTGAAATTGAACCAAATAATATTTACATATTATTTTCAAGCTGACTAGTTTGTTGTTATGGAATGGTTTGCATTTTTCAGTTTCATTACATTTCAACATTTGTTTGTGCTTCAATTTCATTAACATTGGCTGAAGGCCTCAGTTGTTTCATAATTCTTCTTCTTTAAGCTTCAAGTTGGTGAACATAGAGGACTGGTTTGTCATGATTGAGTTCTTGCCCCTTGATTACAATAAACCTCTTCTAGTGATTTTCCGTTCTAAATGTCTTTAGCATGGTGAGCTCCCCCCTGTTCGAGCACTCCATTATCGGAGCATTTCGAACTCCACTATCTGAAGGTATAATTGTCCATACCGACACTTAATTAAAAGAAGCCAAAAAATTGTTACACTCTTTCTTGGAAATGGAACATCCCTTGAGCAATAAAAAATCAGGGACAATTTCCTTAATGTGAGAAAATGATGAGAATGGCTGCTGTGTGTATTTTTGGACTTTAATTGTCGATAATAATTGTTAAGTTTGATCACTGGTAATTTCAGCCATCCTTATATGAGAAAAGCTATATTTGCCAAATAGTCTTTCTATGTTAGTTTTGTAATAAGTTGAGGATCTATTTTTATCTCTAGACTCATATTTAGCCATAAATTAATATTATTATAAATATGTAGTACTTTGGGAGATACAAAGCTGACCGCAGTTTTAAATAATGTGTTCTCTCTTTCTTTCTCACGCATACGCATTCCCTTTGCCATGTTTGGCATCTTGGAATATTCTCAATGACTTTAAAATCTCTCTCTCTTCTCCTACTTTATGTTTCTTTCTCATACTTGTATCACTCTCTCTCTGTTGGGAGTAATTATATGAATAATTTAAAAATCACATTGATTAGTGTTTTTAAGTCATCCAAGTCATCTTGACCTTTCTTGAATATGGTACTGGTCAATTTTGATCTTGTTTTGTATATGCTTAAATGGTTCGGAGTTTTGAGTCTTCCATTCTAATTAAATTGCTTGCATTAAGGAAAATCAACATGTGAACTGTGAACCTCAAGTTTAAGTAGTTTCAGAAAATAGTAATCATGAATTGATTAACAATAGTAGCTTTAGGAACTAGTTTGAGTTCTACTTTTAACGTATAAGCTCTTCATTTGCTTTTTTGATAGCGGCTCAGTTCACCCTATTCTCAAGGTTCTTATGAATCATGATAATCTGACTAGCTTGTAAGCTTATGTAAAACTATTGTTACTTACCTGCTAAACACAAAGGACGTCGGTTGACTTTTTCTTTTTTCAGTCGTTAGTGCATGAAAGGCTTTGTTTTTATGTTCTTAAATTCAATACATTTCTTCAATATGTACTACACTGACTAAATTGAGCCTGCAAGATATTCCTAGAAGCATACTATTTGAGATAAATAAAAAAAACAGCAGTGGAAGACGCTGCATTTTGTGTGTAGATACACGCACACATCATCTGTTTTCTATTACTTTAACTGTTTAGATTCTAGTTGCAAATTGGAAATCTCATGTTATAATTTGACAGTACTAATAATAACGAGTCAATTCATCAATAAAGTTTTTGAAGACTAAGATTTTTCACTTTTGTGGCAACTACCTTCTTTGTAAATTTTACTTTATTTTGGGTTGATAGAAAAAGAGTTTACATTGATAAAATGTCAATGATTATTATTATTATTATGGTAATAGTCAGTTAATAAAAGGTTTTATATTGAACAGATATATGCATCAGACCTGATTTCTCCAAATCTGAAGCCACCTCCTTTCACAGATGGAACACCAAATGAGTGTGTGGCCGATGTATTTGTTCGGGTGACACAGCTCATGTCCATATTAGAAACTCAGTATTCCAGCGAGAATATTATTGTTGTCTCACCTGATTCAGACAACTTGACAATACTTCAAGCAGGTCTGACTGGACTGGATCTTCGCAGGTAAATATTTTCAGGACTTTTATTTAATGACAAATATATTCTAAGGTGCTTTGTACATTTTCCATGTGCATGTACTGCTGAGCTCTTCTGTTTCATAACTACAGGCACAGTGAGCTTTCATTTCGTCATGGGGAGGTCAGGTTTGTGGATATAAGGACTATCCCGCCTCCAAAAGAACCCATTTCTGGGCTCTTCAAATGTTTGAAGCCTCCCAACTGTACATAATACCTAGTACTTACCTGAAGAAAGGAGAAACTTGGAATGGGATTATCAAGCGTTTCGAACCACACACATTCATCAAGTGTTTTTACTCGACCAATTTTATTTGTTCATGCCTGTAAGAAAAATATTTTGTAGTTCTTACACAGCATCACCAGGATAAAGATTCATCAAAATGCCCCTCTTTCAGGTGATAGATTGGTGTAGAAAGCTGGGGTGGCTTCATGGTTCCATCCAGACTTGGGATCGTACTTTTAGCCATGGTTGCACCATGCCCGAAAGCCTTGATTGAAAACATGAAAGTTTGTTAAATATAATGTTGGGTTTTAGTCTCGATCAGCTGCCTCACGCCTATAAAAAACTGGCATTCTGGAAATGGTTATCAATCATGAAGGTATGGTCTCCTTCATGTTCAACCAAGATATAAAGCAAGTTACCTCAGAGAATGTATCTCGCGAAAAGCAACTAGTTCCACCTAGCGGACCCTAGGGGAGAGTGGGATTCCCTTAGACATTCATCCCAATCCTTCATGCATGTGCCATGCATGGTCTGTTGTCTTCCTTAATGAACTAAGGATTGACCTTTCAACTACGCCATCTGGTCTACACCACTAACTAAAGTAAGGAGGCAATTCTGAAACTATAGAAAAAGAGATAGATCACTTCCTTTTCTTGGATTACCTATTAATTTCATCACAGGTTCCTTCCGTTCAAGAAGGGCTCGACTGTTAAGGAGAGGATGCTATAGTATGACTCAACCCGGGAACAGTGGGAAACTTAGGGACTTTCATTTAATTTGACTGTACGCACCTTCTCTATGCCCTTTAAGAAAGAAAGAAAAAAAGAAACTTTAACGTCCACGAGGCTAAAAAGTAGCTTATAGGACAGATTGCTTCTCCATTTGGCTCTTGTATTCGGCCCTTTTCCTATGGAGTTTTACAATAAACACTCCTAGCTTCTCGACAAACTCTTCGCTGAATAGATTATCCCAAGAGCTAGCTGCCAAAATACCTACATAATTTTCCCTGCTGTCTTTGAAGGCCTCGCATTCTAAAATGAAATGTTTTTTTGTTTCCACTTTTCCGGAAGAGAAAAAAATACACTTTTTCCTCCCACATTTCTTTTGGCCTTTTCCATCGCCCTGTTTCTCAACAGAGTTGATGAGAATTAATCGCTAATTGAGCAATAAGAATTTTAGATCTCTAAGAAGTATTGGCCCCTACATAGGCTTTTTGTTGATGATTATGAGTGGGGTTAAACTCTTCAATGTAGTACTTCTTCTTTCTCCCAAGTAAGTTTGTGGAACTTATCCATAGCAAAAGTTTTTATCTCCTTAATGTTTGTAGGACACATGCTCAAGCAAATCCCCCATTTACTAAACCATTTGTTATTTTTCCACATCCAAGTCTTATTTCTTTTGCACAATCTATCATTAAATACAACCTTAGGCCATTTACCCTCTTCCATTTGCTCAATTTTTTTCAAATACCTTATGACTCGCACCATAGCAATTGCTTCAATAGGAGCAGCCCCAGTGTCACTTAACAAGATAGCATAAGGAACTGCACTTTTAATTTTCAATTTGTTTGTAATCAAACGCTTCTGAATTTTCTCAATTTGTTTCCACTGCATCTCAGTTGTGTTGCTGGCACACACTTCACAACCGTAGAGAATCATCGAAATCACTAGAAGCCCAAAATGAGTTAGAGTGGTTTTCCAGTCCCATAGCTATGCCTCTCTACACTTGTTTTGAAGAGCATAAAATTCTTTCCCACCCCCCAAAGTTCTTTCTTTTCTACAACCATCTCAACTTAAATTAGATAAAAAAGCTTGAGAAAGACCCAAATGAATAAACCTATGCTTTAGGGGACCCTGTAGTTCAGATAGGCTGGGTTACTACTTTTGTATCCGTGGTGGTGGTTAGGCCAACTGAAGATGCCAGCTTGAGAGTTGTGAGCATCCTTGGGCGTTAATAGACCCTAAATAGTTTCACGCGTGATCGCACGAGTCATCAAATCGGGTTTAGCTTGTATCTCTTCGTAAGCTATTACTAGGTTATCGAAGTGTCGAAGAGTTGGAAAATCATGGGTCCACTTTCCTTTCGAGTTCCTTTGTCATAAATTTTTTATCGTGATATTTGAAAAGAACAAAGATGAAAAATATCACTACCACATACTTTACACCCATAGAGATTGTCAAAACATTCAGAATCAAATATCGATATCGAGAACGATATCAATGAGTCCTTGCCCATCGAAAGAAGGGGAATAGTTCCGATCGATGTTAATTTGTCGTTCCTCTCCCTTATGGTCTTTAGTCCTTACGACATCTTATTCAAAACCTAATTTGGATGGGTCCAAAGATGATATTTTATTAGATGACCCAACGAATTTGTCAACAATTGTATTGAAATTTATTACAAAGGCTATATGTGAATCCTTTCTATGTCATTGCTGACCCTGCATACTACCAGTGTTGCACATATCGCGACAATATTGGAATTATAGGGATATTATCCCTGAAACCGCTTTTGCCGATATTATCACTGGAAAATATCGTGATATTATCCCCGAAACCGCTTTTGCCAATATTATCACCTGAAAATATCGCAATAATTTTGAAATTATCGTGAGACCATGGAAAATTATCGGCCTGTTACTAAAAAACGCGATAGAAGTTGAGGTTTGGGTTTTTTAAAGGCCATTTTCATTTTTTCTTGTGCTAAGATTGACTTTGAGGGTCGTGTGAGTCTTGTGATCATTTTTCATCAAGCAAACAAGGGAAAATACAGAGTTTTCTTTACCATTAGCTGAGCATTTTTAGAGTACAAATTTACTCAGGTATACCATATCCATATTTCTAGCTATGTAAAAAAAAATTCCTTCCTTTTTTATGTTTTTCAAGATTATTATATACTATAAATTTAGAGTCTGCCTCTTCTTACCCTCTTTTGAATTTCCACATTTGTTTTGTGTGGTAAGTCCAAAACTTGAAAATATAACCAGATCTCTACAAAATGGCAAAGCGATTATACCAACTGTGGGAGTATGGTGAGCCATGTGAGGGTGATAATGGAACAAAGCTGAGTTGCAAGCTCTATGGAATGGAAATGTTTGGCGGAATCACCCGCTTTAAATACCACCTTGCCAAAATCCTAGGGAATGATGTGGATATTGGCCCTATAGCTACCCCAGACATTGTCCTTATTGCAATGAACTCAATTCTTGACACTGCTAGGAAGAGAGATTAGAGGCAGGGACTAAGGAATTCCATGGGAACCACAAGCTTCTCAAGGGCGAGGGAAACTTAATCCTTGCCCACACCTTAGTGTAGTATTATTATCGGATTATCGCTATAGTATCTAGAATCTAGCTGCCTCATGATGATCATCCGATGAGATACATTTATTTTTGTTTGAATGTGATTTTTTGTATTAAGTTTTAACTATTATCTTGTCAGAACTTATGACTGAGGAGTCAAGAAAAATGAAAAATATCATATTTTAGTATCTACTATCAATCATTGATGTACCACTTGACACCTTATACATTTTATATTGTAGTTTTATTTTCATATTTGTGTGACAATGTGTTTGTTTGATGTTGATGTTTGCTTTAAAAGAATAAAAATTTGAAAAAAACTCAATACAATCATATTTCAGTGTCTACTATCAATGATTGATGTACCACTTGACATCTTATATATTTTATATTGTAGTTTTATTTTCATATTTGTGTGACAATGTGTTGTTTGATGTTGCTTTAAAAGAATAAAAATTTGAAAAAAAATGATTATTTTTATATTTTTTCAAGTTTTCCTAAAATTTCCCCTATTTTCCCAATATTGCTGAGATACTTTAAATTTTGACATCCAATAATAAATTGCTGATAACGATAAACATAAAATTAATTTGTTTTGCATGAGAAAATGGTGAGGGAAAATGTGTTTTGATTAATCTTTATGCTCGACTACATGTTTTTTTTCAACGCGAGAAAAAATGCTGTTTTTGATTATATGCTCGCTCGACTACATGTTAGTAACATGCTGAAAAAACACTTATTATTAAGTTATATTTATCAGCATGAGTTAGCGGTGGTTAATTTGTTTTGCATGAGAAAATGGTGAGGAAAAATGTGTTTTGATTAATCTTTATGCTCGACTACATGTTAGTAACATGCTGAAAAAACACTTATTATTAAGTTATATTTATCAGCATGAGTTAGCGGTGGTGAAGATATTGGATTCACGCGGTTGAGCATGTTCAAAGCCCCAGGAGAAAACATTTGCCAGAAAAAAACATCGATTCCAAGCACAGGCACTAAATAACATGAACATTACACGGGAAAAAACAGTCTAACATTAAACAACAATTAACTGGTCTTCGTAGTGTGGGAGACTACGATAGAGGTTCGTGTAAGAAAATTTGCGGAAGTTCGGTACACTTTACTGCTTTTAGAATTTATTCACTTTTTTGTTATTAAAAATGTTTAAAATGGTAATAGTTATAAAATATATATATAATTTATATAGAAAAAACAGTTTAAATTTATTTTAATTTAGAATTTATTAAGTATTTAGAGGGATCAAATCTCTCAAGGTGTAATTTTTTTTAATGTAAAATTTGAGGAAAAGTTTGCACCTTAAGAGATTTGATCTTTTTAAACCCCTCATAAATCCTAAGTTAAGATAGATTTAGGCTATATATAATTTCTTATTGTCACCAAAATTACAAAGAAGTCAACGCACTATTAAATAGGCTATATTACATAAGAATACTATTGGAAAAACCATAGATTGTCAAAACCTGGACCCCCAAAACCACCAATGGTTTATTTCAATGATTATCTTGGTCCACGAGAAAATTACAAAGGAGTCTCCACACTATTAAATAGGTTATATTACATAAGAATACCATTGGAAAAACCATGGATTGTTAAAACTTGGACCCCCAAAACCACCAATGGTAAATTGACTCCATGACCTCAATTTTAGCTGAACTACAGTAACAATATTTATAAACATTAATTTGTTATAATTTTTAAATTTTAATCATTTTAGTTGGAAAAAAGAAAAAAATCGTTGGAATTTTATGCCTTTAAATAGGCTACATTAAAGAATTGTAATAAAAGATTAGTCATTTTCATGTCAAAGGTTTAAATAAATTTGACTAAAGTTTGGCATATATTTCTTAAATAATAAATTAAAAACATTGAATGATGAAATTTTCCATTTTTTTATGTCAATGACCTAAATAAATTTGAATAAACTACTACAAATATTTTCAAAATATTAAAATATAAACAATTACAAATGACAAATTCTTTAACCCCAAGACAATGTTCAAATAACACAAAATATGATTCTTAATTTGAGTAAATTTTTACAAATATTTTCAAAATACTAAAATATAAACAATTACAAATGACAAATTCTTTAACCTCAAAGTAATGTACAAATAACACACAATATATGATTCTCTGTTTTTTTTTTTTTTGAGTTAGCAAAGCTTACGCACATGATTTTTATTTTTGTGTTAGCAAGGTTTAATGCAAAAATGAAAATTGTATTTATTATCAAATGATTCTAAAAATTATGCATTGCAACCTTAGTGACTCAATGCATATTCATAACCATCCCTTCTTACAAATATGATTCTCACTACAGATAGAGGTTAAACAATAAATTCTTATTAGCTCATATTTGTGTCTTGGGTAGTCATTGCCTATAAGGATGTTGCCTTATTGGGTGGCCTTAAACTTAACTAGTTTCACTAAAGTGCAACTTATCTCCAAGCAATAATCACAATAAATTAAAATGGACCATAAAGATGCTAGGGCTTATTCAACCATTTCTGAAAAATTGTTGAAGGAAAAATGTGATATTATATCTCTTGCACAAAAAATTAATAAAATGAAGCTTCCATCACCAATTTCTAAATTAAAATTGTTTTTTAAACCAATATAATATCTACATCAAATATGTTGAAATTTCACAAGGAAAACCAAAGGCAAACTATTAGAAGAAATAGTGATCATGTACAACATTCTTTTAATCAAACTAAAACTTATTGCTATGCATTCAAAGATGAGACCTTGAAAACCAAAAAGATTTTCAATATCTTTATGATAATCAACCACCCTTTTAAGATATCATCCATATCAAGTCCATACAATACATGAATATAATTAGATAGTGGTAGCCATTGAAAACTTGTTAAGTATATAAATAAATATTGGGCATTCTTCTTAGTCATTGGGAATTAAATTAACATTCGTATTGCACTCTAATTGACCTAATGTCCCTCTTATTTCATATTGTTGTGTTTGAATTTTTAGTCATGGCAACCAACTTATCAACACCATGGTTTATAAAATTATTTTGCTCTTCCTTTTTATGAGTGGTAATTTTTGTTTGTTCATGAAGGGTTGGATTGTATCATAATTATGGATTTAGAGAAAAGAATATTTGAGAACCTTTGTGCCCTTTGGTCAGCATAAATTCGTATTTCTATACCACTCTTCTTGTAGCTACTCTCTCTAAATAGCTAATTTAATATAGTTTATCACCTAGATGGTACAAGTCAATAGAAGGAGCAAGAAGGAAGGATGCAACTTGAGTCTTTTCGAAAGTGATGTTGAGAGAATAAAAATATTCATCATGACTAGGAAAGCTTAACACAAAGTTGTCAAATTGATATTTTATGTCCTTTAAGAACAAAAAAAAACCCTTAAAACACCGTAATGACAATTTTTTTGCACCTTGAATTTTATTTATGGATCACGTTTTAGTTTCTTAAGTACTTTTAATTTATGTTTTATTTTAAACTTACATGCATTTTTTCATCCATACAAATTAGTAACAATTATGTACTTTGAATGTAATGTATGGATTTATTGACGTGAGAACAATTCCCTTCCACAAATAGGGGTACTCCCCAATGTGAAATCCCAATTGGACCTCACATTGTTTGCTTTGGTATGGGACCCATTTTTGCATGGCTACCATTAATGTAAATGAATAGGTATGGGAGTGATTAGTATTCAAAATGTAGACTGTAATATGAAATAAATATAAACATTGAAAGTAAAACTATTTTAACTTATCTTAGCTAGGAGAAAACTAACTAAAGTTAATAGATAATGAAACCACTAGTTACTACTTGCACTCCAAAACAATAAGTTGTTAAAGAAAAGCAAAGAATTGTAATACATGAACAAAATAAATGCACAAATTAGTTTGGAACATCAAACTCATTTAGTATTTTCCATTCATCAACTCAAAACAACAATATTAGAAAAGTAATGCGATGCAAAGTAATAAAATTCATAGAAGAGTGATCTATCGTAAGTAATATATCCTTATAGCAGTGGAAATGATAATACATGTGATGAAAGTAGTTCATAGTAGACACATCACATAAAATAGATCATGTTTCCTCCAAAATAGCCGCGAGGGATTCTTATTTAAAATTTTAGAAGTACTAAAAATTACAAAAAGCAAGAGCCCTTTCAAATGGGCACTTCTAGACATATATATTTGATTTTGCAACTATTTACTGGGACTTCTTAACTTCCCGTTGGTGGTTACAACTCTAAATTTCCCTAATTTATACTTTTCCTGCTTACATTTTACTTTACATTTGAAATTGATTTTTCATATGCATCCTTTAACTTTGTCCTTGATGTAGGTTATCCATTCTTCATGATATTACTCTTCTGAATAACATACTTTCTTATGTTATTTCATAAATAATTGAGTCTTCGAACAAAATTTTAATATTATTTTCAATGTTGGCGACAAGAATCCTATCAAACTTTTGTCTTTGGAGGGCACCACCAAGTGCTTTTTCATCATTGCAGTGATCACTCTGGGGTATCAATATATAGTTTTATAGAGTTACCTACAATTTTGTTTGATTCTAACTTGACGGTTTTGGATGATCCATATCTCCACTATTTGGTAATATGCACTATATATTAGCATTGTTGCAATTGCGTTAACCCTTGTTTAGTTGTGGATGGAATCTACCAGATATTTTTCTTGTTTCTCCAATTCTTTAGCAGTTTGCTAGTGTTGCATAATTAAGGTAATTTTCTCTATTGGAAATCCTTGGGAGGTTTCTTAGTAGCCTTATCCAAAAATGTTATCATTTGGGTAGTTAGGTCTTGAAATTTCTACAAACAAGTATATAATTGTTTGGTTGTGGCATGGAATTCCTCCCATATGCCATTAGTGTAAGCTCTGAACTCAAAAATATTTGTTTTATTACCTTTGTAAAATATTACCTCTTCCTTCGAGCTCTCAACTCTATTTTGATAATCCTCAAGTTCCTTAGCCATATCTTTAAGATTTTGTTCATAGGCTTGTGTGAATGCTATGCCTATTGAGGCTATGGCTTAGGGATCTTCACTAATGTGTTCAACCATTGGTGCCTTTGTGGTGACACAAAGTGTGAGAATACTAGAAACTAGAATTCTCTTTGTAGTTTTCTTAACAATTTTTCCCTGGGCCTTATCAAACCTAAGAGTGTTGAGGTTTTCTCCTTGGTTTGCCTTTGAAGGTGTAAATTCCCCCAATCCTAATTCCCCTAAAGTAAAATGACATGCACTTAAGATTGTGCCAAAGGAAGTCTCAAGAGGTATGGTGTCTATGGGTTCAAAATTTTGGGCTTCCTCTCTCCTCTTCCTCCTCCTTTCTCCTTTATTCTTTGTCTTGTTTGAGTTTCTCTTCTTTCTCATTTCAGAGTTTGATCAAATATTATTCTTCCTCTTCATTTCTTTGTCTCTTTGCTTCTACTACTATCACTGTTTCTGTGGCTACTAATTCTTACTAGAGTCTTAGTGCCTAAGTGTCCTTTGGCATCCTCACCTTTTTTACTGTTGTTTCTCTAACTACTTCTTCTTTTTTTAATTTTCCCCTTTGCTGAGAGCTACTTATTATACTGAAAATAACCTCATGATAGTTGATGCCCTTTGTAGATTTCCTCTTCTTTCCATGTTTTAGATCCATATGACTACTTACATTTGAAAACTTGAGAATGTTTGTTGAAAACCTTGGGGCAATTCCTACTGTATATTTCTTCCATGAAATGGAGTGTTTCTAGAATACCAACTTGAACTCATGCTTCTTTTACATCTTTGAAACTATAGGATCTAGAGCATAATGGAGTTAGTGGCCATGGCAGTCTCTTGTCTTTGACAAGAGCTTCTCTAACTCCTCGTACAAGAGTATGGTATGCTACTTCATGCAGGCCCAATTTATTAGGCACAAACTTTGGGAATATATGTGGAGGTTTAGTTGAGCCAAATATTTTAATATAAGTCCTATGCTCCATAGAAAACAAATCTTCAACTTTCCTAATTTCATCATCCAACATACATTGTGCCAGTGTATACAATAGTAATTGGAAAAGATAAACTAGGGAATTCTCACAAATATTGTGGTAATGGCCCTAATATCTGTGTTCCCACATATATTGACAATAAACATGGATTAGAGGATCCGTCATCTACCATTGCCAACCATTCCTGGGAAAACATGGACCATACATACTACATTCAACAAATATGATGACATGTGAAACTTTGGATGTTTCCATAGCACAATATGCTTTGCTATTGAAATAATTTTCTCAGACGTAGTAGAGAGGATATTAGCCCAATTGCATATATACCTTGTTGTTATGATGATACACATTAAATGGATCCATGATTCTTTGATAAACATATTATTAGCTTTCTTGTGGAGTTTGGAAAGTAGTGAGGTTATCAATTGATTTGTAGTCCTCAACATCCTAGTGGGACAGGTAGCTGAATTTTCTATTTTGAATTATTTATATGGGACCCAAAGGTTTCTCATCACTTCTCTACGATATGGAGGAAGTTGCAATGCCCATTCTTCTGTAAGCTCAATTTTCTCAGTGGGGAAATTGTACCATATATGCAAAAACGGTGACTTGAAAGATAAGATGGATTTTCCTCGGGTGTCTATGATTATCTTGTTGTCCACATCTACTTTGTGGATGATCCATGACATCAATTCATTGAATGGGAAGACAGTTGAATGTGTAAATACCTTATGCAATCATGATTGTCCTATCATCTGATATGCATCCACATTTTGGTCCCCATATGGAAATTCAAGATAATACTCATGTTGAAACTTATGATACATTCTCCTCCACTACTATGATTGTTATGAAACCAACTCCCAAAATAGAATAAAAGAGAGATCAATGCCTTAGAAATCGGCCACTTCGAGGGGGCAACCTCCTTTACATTACATAAATGAACAATTCTTGGATGATACAAATGATAAAACCTCATTTCTATATATAGGAGTCCATGGAGTCACAATATAATCCTAGCCGACCTAACGATAATAATGTAAGGGGACAACAATAACAATAGTGGCTTTTATGGGGCACAATAATAACAATATGGGGGCTACAGGGGTACAACAATAACAATAAGGGACTGCACTAGTAATATATGGACATAACATGCCCCTCTCCTTCAAAAAAGTGTTTTCGTCAACGCTTAAGTAGCTCTGGACACTTCTGTATAAAATTCTCATCCTCCCATGTGGAATCTTCAGTGGGTAAGTTCTTCCACTTGATGAGATACTCTGAAATTGATCGATTTCATAGCTGTCGAGTTTTTGTTTCCATGACTGCTTCAGGTTCCAATATGATTTTTCCTTCCTCATCAAGTTCTGACAATATTGTTTGTACTGGAAATTTGTCACCTATAACCTTCTTTAAGCTTGAAACATGGAAAACTAGGTGCACTCGAGAAGAAGCAGGAAGCTCCAATTTGTATGCCATAGTACCAATTTTTTGCAACACCTTGTAAGGACCATAGTACTTTGGCGATAATTTATTATCCTTCTTAGCTTGCTTGAGGGACATTTGTTTGTATGGTTGTAGCCATAAAAATACCTAGTCTCCTACATCAAAACTTCTCTCGATGTGATGTTGATCTACCTATTGTTTCATTCGATTTTGTGCCAAATTTAGGTTATCCTTTAAGATTTGGAGAACTTGTTGTTGATGCTCGATGTGATCTTCCACTGCTTGAACCTTAGAATTTTCTCTTAAATATGATGTGATGGACGATGGATGATATCCATAAAGTGCCATAAATGGGGTCATTTTTGCTACAGTATGGAAGGAAGTGTTATACCACCATTCAACTAGAGGTAACCACTTTATCCATTGTGTTTGTTTATCATATACAAAACAACGAAAAATATATCCTTCCAAACATTTGTTCACCATCTCAGTTTTCCCATCGGATTGAGGATGATAAGATGAGCTATGAGCTAGTTGAGTACCCAAACAAAAAAATAATTTTGTCCAAAAATTTCCAGTAAAAATGGGACCTCTATCACTTATAATAATATTTGGGTTTCCATGTAGCTTTTGAATTGTTTCCATAAATGCAGTAGCAACCGTACTTGATTTAAATGGATGAGATAATGCACAAAAGTGTGCATACATGGTAAGTCTATCAACGACCACCATGATGACACTCTTTCCTACGAACTTAGGTAAAGTTGTGATAAAATCCATTGAAGCCTCCTCCTAACGTTGACTTGGAGTGGATAAAGGTTGTGGAAGAAACGAGTTCTTAATTGTCTCAACTTTGTTTTGCTGGAAAACCAAACTTTCTGCCACAAACTTTTGAATATCAGATTTAAGTCCATCCCAAAAAAATCCTTCTTCACCCTGTGGTAAGTTTTTAAAATCCTGAGTGTCCTCCTAAGGGAGAGGTGTGAAATTCCAAAAGAATCTTTTGTTTTAGTTGGGAATTCTTACAAAGATATAAGCGATATTTGTACCATAAAGAATCATTTTTCCAACTAAATCTATCGGATGTACTAGGATCTTGCTGCAACTTTTGAATGAGTGTCCACACTTTTTTGTAATTCTTCCATTCATCCCTTGCTTCGGTTATCCAATATGGTTGGATAATAGAAATGGCACAAAGAAATGCTTCCACCTCTTCATCATTTATTGAGAGTGCATTTGCAACAACATTTAGCTTCCCTTTTTTGTAGATGATTTCAAAGTCATAACCCAACATCTTTGTGACCCATTTTTGCTGCTCTTCTGAAGATATTTTTTGTTCCAAAAATTATTTAAGACTATCATGATCCGTTTTTACATTGAAGTGTCTTCTCATTAGGTAAGGTTGTCATTTCTTTAGTGCATGTAGTATTGCCAACATTCCTTCTCATAAATTTCTTTATGTAAATACTTTTTTTTGATTCGACAACTTTCAAAAGCAATAGGTCTTCCTTCTTGCATTAAAACAACGCCAATTCCATTTCCTGAGGCATCAAATTCCACAATAAAGGTTTTTGTGAAGTTTGGCGTAGCTAAGAGCGGTGTTAGGCACAGTTCCTCTTTAAGATGTTCAAAGGCCTTAGTTGCTTAAGGAGTCCATGAAAATGCATCTTTCTTCAATAATGTTGTTAGATGTGCTACTATTCTTCCATAATTCTTAACAAACTTGTGATAATACCCTTGTTAACCCGATAAATCCTCGCAACTGCTTTATGGTTGTGGGGACTTTCCATTCCTTAATGACTTTAATTTTTTTTAGGGTCTACCTTAACACCCTCCTGAGATACAATGTGACTCAGATATTCCACCTCTTGTACTCCAAAGAAACATTTGGAGGTTTTTGCATATAATTGTTTCTCCTCCAATAGTTTGAGCACCTTGTCAACATGTTGAACACGATCCTTCCAAGACCTGTTGTAGATTAGTATATCATCAAAAAATACTAAAAAAAAATTCTAAGGAAGGGTTTGAAAATGAAATTCATCAACCCTTGAAATGTATATGGTGCATTGGTAAGGCCAAAAGGCATGATCAAAAATTCATAATGACCCTCATGAGTTCGAAATGCTATTTTCGGAATATCTTCAGTCTTCATTCTAATTTGATGATATCTTGAACGAAGATCCAACTTGGTAAAATAAATTGCTCCATGTAATTCATCCAATAATTCATCAATCACAAGAATGGGAAATTTATCTTTAATAGTGAGCTTATTAAGCTCCCTATAATCCGGACACATGTGCCATGATCCATCCTTCTTGTGCATCAATACTACTGGAGCAGAGAAAGAACTTTGACTAGGTTGAATTATACCAACCTCTAACATTTCTGCAATCATACGTTCAATTTCGCTCTTTTGGACATAATGATATCTGTAAGGTCTTATGTTTGGAGGAAAAATTCCTGGAATAAAATGAATAGCATGGTCATGATCACGAATAAGTGGGAGTCCTTTGGGAGTTTCAAACACTTTGAAATCATTGTCCAAGACTTTTTGGAGATATGGAGAAATAGATGATTTTTATGTTGGAACTTCTAGTGAGCATAATTGTGCAATTATGCCTCATTGTTCTTCCTTCAGAAGCTTTGTCTTCACATTAGAGCTTATTATCTTCCCCGGATTCCCTGCAGTACCCCGTAATTCAACTTCCTTTCCTTGCGAAAATAATTTCAAGAAAAGTTTTTGAAAATTAAAAGCTGCCACCCAGAAAGATTGTAACCATTGTAATCATAGTACAACACCAACACCTCCCATTGTAATGGAAAGCATTGGACTATTCAATACATATTCTCCCATGGTTAGCTTGATATTATGGCATTTTCTAGAGAAATTTATAGTTCCTCCATTGCAAACATCACTTGACACTCTAGTACTGGGTATAGGAAGCAATTCAATTCCTTGGCTACCTTACAATGAATAAAATTATGGTTACTACCTGAATCAATCAACACTATTACCTTTTTCTTCTTGATATGTCCTTCTATCTTGAGAGTTTGAGGAGTGGTAATTCCTGCCAATGCATTACAGGATATGGTCAGACTCATTTCTTCTTTCTCTAGGATTGGTTCCTGGTGTATATCCTATTCTTTTGAAGTTTCTTCATTTTCTTCCTCCTCTTCACAATCTATGTAAAATAATTTCTTCTCAGCACACTTATGACCTTTAGTGTATTTGCTATCACAACTGTAGCAAAGCCCTTTTTGTCTTTTTTCTTCCAATTGTTTTGGTGTCAACCTTGTAGGTTGTGGAAGTCTAGGAGTAGCAACACTTCCATTTTTATAGATATGAGTGGTAGGCTTCCTTTTCGCCATAATTTTACATTCAATTTTTCTTGCCAACCTGAATGACTTCTCCAATGAATCAGGTTCTCAAAGGCGAACCTCATGTTGGATGTTATCCTTTAAAGTCCCTATGAAGACATCAATCTTGTGTTCCTCTGGAATAGTAATTACCCTTATATTCAATTTTTTGAAGTTCTAAATGTGCTCCACCACTGAACCCTTTTGTTTTAGATTTATCAATTGGCTAAAGAAGGTGTTGCTCTTTGTATCCTCATAATGTGTTATCATTTCCTCCGTAAAAATTGACCAAGTGAAAATTGTTTTGCAGGAGAAAAGACATCGATACCATAAAAATGTATTTTGTTCTAAATATAAAGTTGCAATGTGTAACTTTTGTGTGTTTTGCACATTATTGAGATCAAAATATTGCTTCATCTGTAGTATCCATGTTACAAGATCTTTGCCATCAAACTTCCTCATATCTATCTTTGGAATATGGTGGGTCTTATATCCAACATTAGAGTCTATGAAATCATGATTAACATTTCTTTTGTTCTCGTCATGAGTTTACTCTACTACCTTTTCGCCATTAGGAAGCTTTTCTTGTAGCAAAATTTTCAAACCTTCCTTCAAACCTTCCATGTCTTTCTTCAAATCTTCCATGTTTCCTTCCATCTTAGCTTCCACGTCATCCATCTTAGCTTCCATGCCATTCTTCAAACCATCCATATTAGCTTCCACGCATTTATTCAAACCATCCATCTTAGCTTCCATGCATTTCTTCAAACCATCCATATTAGTTTCCATTTCATTTTTTGTCACTTTTTGCGAGAGCGAAATTTTTTGCACTTGTTCTTGTAATTTTGATATATCATGTTGCACTTCTTCCTCTTCATGAGTCATAGTAGAGACTTTCTGAGGGCTTAATGGGTGTTTAATTTTTTTTAGGGGGCATTTTAGAACCCAATACTGATATCTATGCTTCAATATGCCCTTGGAATCACTTCAAACTGATTTTTCAAACAAGACTTATGCAATTTGAAAATAAAAATACACACTTTTTTCTTGCTTTTGAGGAACTCGATATTGAAACTGATGTATCTCTATAATTTCATATCTTCAAGATCTGAATTTCTATCTTGTATTAGCCCTCTGAGTCCTCTTTCCAATGCCACAGGTCAGACTTGATTTGGATTCTTTAAGGCAAAGTTATGCCCAATCTCCCACAATGATCTAATTATGGACTAGTTCAGTAGAGCGAACTTGTATGGTGTGCCACGTGACACTGTTTCCTCCTTCAGATTTGAAATTGATACACATGAAACTACAATTCGTGTACTTTCGGAACTTTTTACAGAATTCCAATCCGATACTCAAAGAGATAGCTATGAAGATTTTCCCGAGGTCACCTATTTTAGATGAAATTTGGGAGCCTGCAAAAACCCTAGCTTCCATAGATCATATCTCCAAAAACATTTCGAACCAATATTTGAAATTCTTTCACAAATTTCCTTAGGATTTCTTCGCAAATGTTTTTTTTTTTTTAGCGTCTAAAACTTCGTGGAAAAAAAGTTATAGCACAAATGCCACGATGACCCGTTTGAAGCAGTAAAAGCCTAGAATCCAAAGCTCTGATACCAAATGTTATGAAACCAGCTACCAAAATAGAAGAAAGTGAGATCAACGCCTTAGAAATCAGTCACTTCGAGGGGGGAATGTCCTTTACATTACATAAATGAACAATTTTTGGATGATACAAATGACAAAACCTCCTTTCTAAATATAGGAGTCCATGGGGTCACAATTTAATCCTAGCCGACCTAACAATAATAATGTAAGGGCACAACAATAACAAAAGTTTCTTTTATGGGGTACAATAATAACAATATGGGGGCTACAGGGGTACAACAATAACAATAAGGGACTACACTAGTAATATAGGGACCTAACAATGATACACCTTTATCCATCAAGCAAAGGGTTTCATCGTGGATGGGGCCTAGACCATTGGTTCCTGTTTCCTCTTCTTCCATGTTTGAGGCAATATCAATTACTATTTCCTTGTCACTCCTTCTATTACAAGTGGCCATGGTTGTTATTGTAATTTACCTCTATAAAAAATAGATAACATTAGCATGGTTAGTATTCTTAAGTGAAAAATGTCAATGTAGAGGGATTTTACGTAGGAGAGGATCTTATATGTCGATTCTAGGAAATTTTTGCATGATGAAAATCTAATAAGTGATTACGAAAATTCTTTAGAACATTAATTGATGATTGGAGCATCACTATTTTATTTTAATGGATATTGAGGATGAAGGAAATTCCTTTTGATCATAGGTCAAACATAAAGTAAATTAGAGTATTTTATCTATATTGGAAAGGGGAGAAGAAACTGAGTTGAAGATCATAAAGCCCAAAAGAAAATCTTCACACTCCCAAGATGAATCAATTTGACCCTAACCAATCAATAGAAGGTGCACACAGGGATCTATATGGTGGTTTGGATATACTTAGTTGTGCATGTAAAAACACATTAGGAGTGGGGAAAATTGGATGGAAATTCATACTAAGAATGTGGAGTTGTTTGGGCGACATAGGCCAACATTTCACTAAAGAGTATAAGTAGAAATATTCTATTCTACAAAGCTTCAGTTGGGAGAGAGGAAAACATAATCCATCCCATTTTTTAGGGTAGGTAAGTATTTAGGAAAATATATAAAGAGAAGATGTAAATGGAATATACTGTAAGTATTTAATTGATAATTTCAATCTTATATATGGTTTAGCTAACCTTGAGATTCTAGCTAAGTCAGAGGTGTTTAAAATACAAAACTTGAAGTGGGAACACAAATGTCATAGGTATGCATACCCAAATTCCCCTCCATGAGAATATTATGAAAAGGAGTTGATGTTGGGGCCCTTTTATTCTATTTTAAGTTCATATGACAAGGTGCAATAGGGGAATAGAATGGGGTTCAACTATTCATACATTGTTTGTCTTTACATGCACCCTGTTTTTCCCAACTTGTTCTTTGAAATATAATTACATTAAAATCTAAAGGGTTTGGGTCTTACCTATCAAGCATTGAGGTGGACTTCATAATCATGGATGTAGCATGTTGAATCTAATTTCTCCTCAATGTGATGGTAAACATGGTATTGAAAAATGGTACAATGGAAAGGAGAGAACAATGTTATATAAATTAAAATTTGACTATTTGGAAAACCCCTTTTTAAAAAGGTTGAATCAATCACATCAACTACCAAGCCAACGTTTTACAAAGAAAAAATATGTGATGTGATAAAGGACTTTTGTGAAGGAAACTTTTCTTGGAATGTAGTGTATTGCAAGAAAGAAATAATATTCTTGAGATATATCACATCTAGAAAAACACTCTATGTGCTAAATGTCACATTAAGAAAAATATGGTGGTGTAATGTGTCACATGAAAGAAAAAATATTCATATGATATGTCGTAAGAAAGGAAAAATGTTTGGTGCAACATATCACATTCAAAACAAAAATATTTGGTATGTTAATCACAAGGGAATAAAATTTGTCAGTATGAAATTTTGCACGAAGAAAAAAAACTTTGTGATATATCAAGGTTTCCATTGTTGCAGGATAAGAGTTTTTCAATATGTGAAATGATGTGATTTTCATGTTGTAAGAAAATTATTCTCTCCTACAAAAAAAAAGGTGTTCCATGAAAATAATTTTATTCTATGAAGCAATTTATATTGCAAGAAATGATTTTCTCCTACGAAACATAAGTTAGAGTGAGAAAATATTTTTCTTACTAAAAATTCTAAGTAGGTAAAACGAGATTTGCACAAGTTATCTCAAGGCAAAAGGGTGTTTTCTACAGATTAGAACAAAGGAAAAAAAGGAAAACTTCAAATGCATCCAAAATTAAAAATGAAAGCACACAATCTATATACAAAAAACTTAAAACAAATTATTATTTTAGCCTTGAGAGAAAAATGATGTCTAAAATACCAAGGGGGTTATTATTATTTTTTTATAAGTTCGACATTGGTGAGGCTACATCATGGTCATGTCCAAGAATAACACCCAAATAGGGTGGGGAATTGAACTAGTGACTTAACATGTAGGAGTGCCTTAACAACACACCTGATCATCGTCGATCCAAGACCTCATGGACAACAAGGGGGGTTATTTCTAACACTATATATATATATATATATATATATATATATATATATATATATATATATATATATTACATGCATTTTTCCACCCATATTAAAAATAGTAAATGATTACATCTCAATTGAAATGTGTATATGTTATTTTGTTGTAAATCGTTATTCACATATTATCTTATCTTATAATTTAAATTGCAATGATATGATAGAAAATTGTCAAACTAGATATTTAGTATTTCTTTTATAGTTTCTTGACACACGTAGAATCTTCAAATGGAAAAAGAGTTCACGAAAAAAATAAATTATATTCAATTGAATACATGTTTTATTATGTTAAAGAGTAATTAATATAATAAATTTGTATTTATTTATAGGTAAATGCAACATTGTTTTTAAATAAAATATGCAAGTAAAAATATAATATGGATATACATTTTCAAATAATCAATATTAAATCAATTTCAATAATTTCTCTTTTACTGATGAGGGTAGCTCAATTGACGATCACCATGTTATGAAATAATATTTAAACCTGAGATTCAAGGTTCAAATCCATGTAAGTCGCCAATAAAAAAATAAAATAATTGTATTTTTCTAAGTTATTAAAGTTAAATTAACCAAATAAAACTATTTAGTTAAAATGACCTCAAATCAATATTAAACTAACCAACCATATTAAATTTAAGATGTCACTATTATGATTGGAGTCATTCAAACTATCTTTATATTTTTAATGGATATATATATAAAGTAAGTTTGTTATAATTACTATTATTGAGGTCCAGAGTTAGTTTGAATTGGTTGAAATTAATATCACATGCAAAGTTCGAAGGTATAATTTTTTCCCTATATATTCAAAAAATTTCAAGAGTGGTGGTGGAATATTGTTGTTGCTCACTTATGGTGATAATGTTTGTTTTGATCCATGCTTACACTGCCTAAACTTATTCTTGGAACATGGTGTAATTTGGGTTGTATTTATTTTAATCATCATCAATTTATAATGATGATATAAAATATCTCATCTTAACTAATAAATGTGCTTTCCAATGTAATTGAGATAAAAAAATGTTTTAAGGCTTTACTTTAGATTGGTGTTTGGATGTGATGGTCACAAGCCATGTAGAGACATAATGTCACTGGGATTTGAACCTAGGTCATTATCACACCAACCACTTCAAATTACGATTACACCATGAATGGATGTACTAATGCATGTCTAGGAACTTGGTGTGTCGAGAGGGAGGTTGCTACATAATTTGTTTTGTCCTTATATTAATCATCATTATTTTGTAACTATGATATAAAATATCTCATCTTAACTGTTAAATGTGCTTACTGGTCTTTAAACCTAGGTCTGTTGCCCTTATTTCAATCCTTCATTCAAATTTCCTGAAGATGGATCCCTGTTGGGATTCAAAACGTCGACAAAGGTTCCTTAATACAGTGGATAATCTAGAAATCTCCTCAATAAATGATAACCACAGGAGCTTAAAAACCAAAATTTTGTCCCTGCACGGAGGGGATTCTTGGGAAGCGATTTGTTATCTTGAGAGAACCAAAATGAAGATTGAAATAAGGGTATCGAACCTACATTATTAATGGCCTAAATCCCTTCTTTCAATCCCTAATTCAAATGTCCTGAAGATGGATCCCGTTGGGATTCAAAACGTTGACAAAGGTTCCTTAATACTGTGGATAATCTAGAAAGCTCTTCAATAACTCATAACCACAAGAGCTTAAAAACCAAAAATTTTTCCCTGCACAGAGGGGATTCTTGGGAAGAGATTTGTTATCTTGAGAGAACCAGAATGAAGATTGAAAGAAGGGCAGTAGACCTACATTATTAATGGCCTAAATCCCTTCTTTCAATCCTTCATTCAAATGTCTTGAAGATGGATCCCCGTTGGGATTCGAAACGTCGACAAAGGTTCCTTAACACTGTGGATAATTCGGAAAGATCTTTAATAACTGATAACCACATGAGCTTAAAAACAAAACAAAAATTCCCTGTACGGAGGGGATTCTTGGGAAGAGATTTTTTATCTTGAGAGAACCAAAATGAAGATTGAAAGAAGGGCAACAGACCTACATTATTAATGGCCTAAATCCCTTCTTTAAATCCTTAACTCAAATGTCCTGAAGATGGATCCCCGTTGGGATTCGAAACATCGACAAAGGTTCCTTAATATTGCGGATAGTCCAGAAATATCTTCAATAACGGATAACCACAGGAGCTTAAAAACCAAAATTTTGTCCCTGTATGAAGGGGATTCTTGGGAAGAGATTTGCTATCTTGGGAGAACCAGAATGAAGATTGAAAGAAGGGCAGCAAACCTACATTATTAATGGCCTAAATCCCTTATTTCAATCCTTCATTCAAATGTCCCGAAGATTGATCCCCGTCGGGATTCGAAACATCGACAAAGTTTCCTTAATACTGTGGATAATCCGAAAATCTCTTCAATAATTGATAACCACAGGAGCTTAAAAACCAAAATGTTGTCCTTGCATGGAGGGGATTCTTGGGAAGAGATTTGTTATCCCGAGAGAACCAAAATGAAGATTGAAAGAAGGGTAGCAGACCTACAGTATTAATGGCCTAAATCCCTTCTTTCAACCCTTCATTCAAATGTCCTGAAGATGGATCCCCATTGGGATTCGATACATCGACAAAGGTTCTTTAATACTGTGGATAATCCGGAAAGATCTTCAAATCTAATAACCAAAGGAGCTTAAAAACCAAAATTTTGTCCCTGCATGGAGGGGATTCTTAGTAAGAGATTTGTTATCTTGAGAGAACCAGAATGAAGATTGAAAGAAGGGAAACATACTTACATCATTAATGGCCTAAATCCATTCTTTCAATCCTTCATTCAAATGTCCTTAAGATAGATCCCTGTTTGGATTCGAAACATCGACAAAGGTTCCTTAATAATTGGATAATCCAAAAAGTTCTTCAATAACTGTAACCACAGGATCTTAACAACCAAAATTTTTTTCGTGCACGGAGGGGATTCTTGGGAAGAGATTTGTTATCTTGAGAGAACCAGAATGAAGATTGAAATAAGGGCAGTAGACCTACATTATTAATGGCCTAAATCAATTCTTTCAATCCTTAATTAAAATGTCCTGAAGATGGATCCCCATTGGGATTCGAAACGTCGAAAAAGGTTCCTTAATACTGTGGATAATTTGGAAAGCTCTTCAATAACTGATAACCATAGGAGCTTAAAAACCAAAATTTTGTCCCTGCACGGAGGGGATTCTTGGGAAGAGATTTGTTATCTTAAGAGAACCATAATGAAGATTGAAATAAGGGCAGTAGACCTACATTATTAATGTCCTAAATCCCTTCTTTCAATCCTTCATTCAAATGTCGTGAAGATGTATCCCTATTAGGATTTGAAACGTCGACAAAGGTTCCTTAATACTATGGATAATCCAGAAAGCTCTTCAATAAATGTGCTTACAACTGCAATTGAGATAAAAACATTTTTTAAGGATTTACTTTAGATTGGTGTTTGGGTGTGATAGTCACAACCCAAGCACAGACATACTATCACTAGTCTTTAAACCTAGGTCATTGTCACACCAACCACTCAAAATTACCATTAGACAATAAATGGATGGACCAATACATGTCATATTATATGTGTTTAATCATATTAAATTTCTAGGGAAGTAACATATTAATGAATTTATTATTCTTGTTTTTTTTCCCTACGTGGTACACAAATCTCGGAGATCAATAATTGCTATGTCCAAAAAATATTTGTACTAGTCATATCCACCTGAAGGGATCACTTCCTAGCAGAGCCTAACCCCAAGAGTGTTGAGAACATTGAACACATGACCTATCAATAGAAAAGGTGCTTTAATGAAGGGGACTTGACCAACTAAGCTAACCCTTGAGGCTTTTCCATTACGATTATACCATGAATGGATGGACTAATGCATGTCTAGGAACTTGGTGTGTCGAGAGGGTGGTTGCTACATAATTTGCTTTGTCCTTATTTTAATCATCATTATTTTGTAACTATGATATAAAATATCTCATCTTAACTGTTAAATGTGCTTACTGATCTTAAACCTAGGTCTGTTGGCCTTCTTTCAATCCTTCATTCAAATGTCCTGAAGATGGATCCCTGTTGGGATTCGAAACGTCGAAAAAGGTTCCTTAATACTGTGGATAATCCAGAAAGCTCTTCAATAACTAATAACCGCAGGAGCTTAAAAACCAAATTGTTGTCCCTGCATGGAGGGGATTCTTAGGAAGAGATCTTTTATCTTGAGAGAACCAAAATGAAGATTGAAAGAAGGGCATCAAACCTACATTATTAATGGCCTAAATCCCTTCTTTCAATCCTTCATTCAAATGTCCTGAATATGGATCCCTATTGGGATTCAAAACATCGATAGAGGTTCCTTAATACTATGGATAATCTAGAAAGCTCTTCAATAACTTATAACCACAAGAGCTTAAAAACCAAAATTTTGTCCCTACACGGATGGGATTCTTGGGAAGAGATTTGTTATCTTGAGAGAACCAGAATGAATATTGAAAGAATGGCAGTAGACCTTCATTATTAATGGCCTAAATCCCTTCTTTCAATCCTTCATTCAAATGTCCTGAAGATGGATCCTTGTTGGGATTCGAAATGTCGACAAAGGTTCCTTAATACTGTGGATAATCCGGAAAGATATTCAATAACTGATAACCACATGAGCTTAAAAACCAAAAATTTTTCCCTGCACGGAGGGAATTATTGGGAAGATATTTGTTATATTGAGAGAACCAGAATGAAGATTGAAAGAAGCGCAACAGACCTACATTATTAATGACCTAAATCCCTTATTTCAATCCTTCATTCAAATGTACTGAAGATGGATCCCCGTTGGGATTTGAAACTTCGACAAAGGTTCTTTAATAATGTGGATAATCCAGAAATCTCTTTGATAACTGATAAAAATAGGAGCTTAAAAACCAAAATTTTGTCCCTGCACGAAGGGGGTTCTTGGGAATAGATTTGTTATCTTGATAGAAACATAATTAATATTGAAAGAAGGGTAGCAGACCTACATTATTAATGGCCTAAATCCCTTCTTTCAATCCTTCATTCAAATGTCCTGAAGATGGATCCCCGTTGGGATTAGAAATGTCGAAAAAGGTTCCTTAATACTGTGGATAATCTGGAAAGCTCTTCAATAACTGATAACCACACGAGCTTAAAAACCAAAAGTTTATCCCTACATAGAGGGGATTATTGGGAAGAGATTTGTTATCTTGAGAGAACCAGAATGAATATTGAAAGAAGGGCATCAGAACTACATTATTAATGGCTTAAATCCCTTCTTTCAATCCTTCATTCAAATGTCCTGAAAATGGATCCCCATTAGGATTCAAAACATCGAAAAAGGTTTCTTAATACTGTGGATAATCCAGAAATCTCCTCAATAACTGATAACCACAGGAGCTTGAAAACCAAAATTTTGTCCATGCAGAGAGGGGATTCTTGGGAAGAGATTTTTTATCTTGAGAGAACCAGAATGAAGATTAATAGAAGGGAAACATACCTACATTATTAATGGCCTAAATCCCTTCTTTCAATCCTTCATTCAAATTTCCTGAAGATGAATCCCTGTTGGGATTCGAAACATCGACAAAGGTTCCTTAATACTGTGGATAATCCAGAAAGCTCTTCAATAATTGATAACCATAGGAGCTTAAAAACCAAAATTTTGTCCCTACACAAAGGGGATTCTTGGGAACAGATTTATTATCTTGAGAGAACCAGAATGAAGATTGAAATAAGGGCAACAGACCTACATTATTAATGGCCTAAATCCCTTCTTTCAATCCTTAATTCAAATGTCCTAAATATGGATCCCAGTTGGGATTCGAAACGTCGACAAAGGTTCCTTAATACTGTGGATAATCCATAAAGCTTTTCAATAACTGATAACCACAGGAGCTTAAAAACCAAAATTTTGTCCCTACACAGAGGGGATTCTTGGGAAGAGATTTTTTATCTTGAGAGAACCAGAATGAAGATTGAAAGAAGTGCAACAGACCTACATTATTAATGGCTTAAATCCATTCTTTCAATCCTTCATTCAAATGTCCTGAATATGGATTCTCGTTAGGATTCAAAACGTCGAAAAAGGTTCCTTAATACTATGGATAATTGTAATATTCCCAATTAGCAATGGCTAATTGGAATATTCGATTTTGGTCAATTTTGCTTTAAGTAGTTAGCTTATGAATAAACATGAGTAAAGGGACCACGACTCACTCTAAAATAAGATGCACGTGGTAATTAAGGAGGGCCGAATTGGGCACGCAACAAGAGGGTATTACCATGGTATCATGGGTGGAGATGCATGCAGCAAAGGGATATTACCGTGGTATTGTGGGTTGAGGCGGCCGTAGGATTCGAGAGCGGCCAACACTATATAAAGAAGATAATTTCCTCATTCGGACATCATGGAGAATTTATGTATTTTGAATCTGGTCATTGCGAATATTGAGCACGCTGGCTGTTTAGCCTGTCTGCAACACTTTTTAGCGCATTGAGTGTCTCCGTTCGGAGATCTCGCCCTCAGCCCTAGGGGACTTTGAGTTCCTGCTCGAGTGAGGTTGTCCCGTCAGTGTATTTATAGGAAGATCGATCCACTGTGTTTGTGGAGGAGCAGCGCGTTAATTAACTGCACAACACCTGTGGAGGATCAGCGCATTTATTAGCTGCGCAGAAGGACGTAGCCCGTGTTTGGGAATCTTCGGTTGTATTCTAGAGGATCGTGGACAGGAGACCAAGCACAGAAATAGCTACACGTATTTTGGGGGAATTGCTGGATCAGCGGGTGATCGTATTATTGCAGATCCCAGATAGTGGAGGCATGATCAATTGGAGGAAAGCACAGATCTGCAAGGAGATATGTCTGGGCAGCGACGTAGCCGTTTTTCATTAGCTGGAACGCGGATCTGAGACACAGCCGTACCATGCAACGCAGATCTGAAATGCAGTCATTCCACGCAGTATTCTGAGAATAGATCTTGACTTGCCTTGTGCAAGATTTAGATGCTATCACTTGATTTCCGATTGTACTCCTCTGTATTTATCAAATTAATAAACTTGGCTCAGCGTTCTCTTATTTCTTGAGTATCTGTGCATGCTTTATATATACGCTATTGTATGACTGCAATCTGTTATTTCTTCCCTTTTGCATCTAGATTTCTATACCACTTGCTGTGTTTTCCCCCACTCTTAGACAGAGCCTGGAAAGGGCTAGATAGCCTCCAGATCTCATCCTCTTTTCAGAGGTGAAATATCTGGTAAATGCCCTCCCAGTCCATCTCTAGTTAGAGTTGTCTATGTTTTAGAGATATCCCTGAAAAGGAATATTACAGTGGTATCAGAGCATAGATTTGGCTCAGCCTGTGGAACTAGTAGTCTATGTCATCGAAAGAAAAACCCTACATCTGCCACAGAGGTAGGAAGTATAGAGATATTAAGCATAGTTTGGAGAACACCTATGGAGAAGGGGACTGCGTTCGAGTGGTGGACGCAGAACAGGAGGAGCCTGTGGTAGACACAGAGCAGGGAGAGCCAATGGCGAGGGATAGCGATGCAAAACAGTTTGGGGAAGCACTCCTTAGATTAGTGCAGGATCTGGCGAGACAGATAGAGGTGATGGGTCAGAGATTCACGGCTGTGGAGGCTAGACAGCGTGAAATCCCAAATGGTTTTCAGGTTGGTGAGGGGTCGGGCACATCCCACCATTTGCAGGAGAAGGTTGTCTCTCTGCACCAGGCATCACATGCCCCCACTCATGCTACTATGCCCACTTTTCTGAGTGCAGATACTGGGGTAGGAGCACAGGAGGAACTAGAGTCTGACCACATAAGTGATTATTTTGCTAAGTACTAGGCAGCTGGGCAGGAGTTCAGGGATGCCATTTTATTCAAAGACTTTTTTCAGATCAAGCGAGACAACAGACCCCGCAACCATCACAGAGTACATCGACATTATCATGATGGAGATTATTTCCGCAAATGGCAGTCCATGGGGGAAAAATTCAGAGCGGCTTTGCCCTTCAGAGATTATTGTTAGCTTAGGCAGGATGAAGGAGGAAGGAACAGTGGGGGGTCTAGCACGCAGAATTCAGAGTTGCATCGTACCACTAGGAGGACACCTTTTCCCACATATGATGGATCCACTGATTTCACGGTTCGAGATCGGGTGGAAAGGTTGGATACCTCTTTCCAGCTTGACTGAATAACAGAAGGGGAAGCCATCAAAATGGTTACCTCACACGTGGAGGATGAGGGCACACAGGATCATGGGGAGCATGTGGATACACCTAGTGAGTCTAAGCCCAAGAAGATCAGAACGTTGAAAAAGATGAGTTTATTCTCATCTATTTTCAGATCCAGAGGAGATGCATCCACCTTGGAGGAGTTCAAGAAGATTGAAGACAAAGAAGAGGAAGTACCATGCACTTCCTATTCTCATCAAGAAGAAGATATTGAGCATGGAAGATACTTGGATCATCAGATCCTCAGTGATTACCTTGTTGAGTATAGATCTCAACGTAGAGCCTTCAGGGAGACTCTACATTTTCCTCATTTCATCCAGTTGAAGGAAGAGAAGAGACCATGTAGCAGAAAAGAAATCAAAGGTAATAGATTTATGTTGTCTACCTTTGATGGGTCATCTAATGCAAGAACTTGGGTTAGAAAGTTGGAGGCATTTTTCCTACTACATCCTGTAGCAGGGAAAGAAGTTGTTGAAATCTCAGCGCTGCACTTGGAGAGTGAAGCCTATGATTGGTGGTGCAGCCACCTGAGCCATGCAAGGGTGAAGACTTTTGCAGTGTTCACTCAAAGGTTGTTCCAAACCTTTGATGGAGAAAGAGCAAAGAAAGAAAAGATCACATCGCCTCCTGAGGAGGCTTGTGATAATGCTGTCACACTCATGGAGGAGCATCCACATGCATCAACAGTTGGGGCAGCCAACACTTCTGAGGAAGGGACTCTTGAAGTCCTGCAAGAAGTTCCAAATACACATAAAGGTATGAAAAGATTTCCACATTCCATTGTTGCAGCAAATTCTTTTGATCAATGTGGAGATTTACTTTTTCATGACCAAGGGTCAAATCCCATTGCTACTATAGAGCAGCTTGGTTGCACTACGCTGTGCAACATGGAAACACTCAAGAAGGAATCAAACCATCATTCTCATGAGCCATTGTTGGATTGTACATCACATTGGAGGTTGGGATTCGAAGCCTTAAATATTTATGGTAGACATATTGGAGTAATAAACCCTTTCTCCCTTCAAGATGACACTTTCTCAATGAGCTCCTCTCAGCTCAAAGAGAAACTTCTACTTTCAGATCCAAGAACTCATTGGTTTTGGAAGACTATTGATAAAAGGGAGGTCCCAAGGAGAGATCTCATCAGAGGTGCACTTCAACACACCATGGAGTGCAAATATTTTCTTCCATAAGAGAAAATAGAAGATGGAGGACATCTTAAGATGGATAACATCTCTCATGTCTGTGTTGGACATTCCTTGACCCATACACATCATGATGGGAGGTTTTTTCCTACCACCTATTTTATTCTTGATAGGGTCTCATTGATCCTTGAGAAGCTTACATTTCAAAATCCCATGAAGTGCAAAGACAGGAATTTGATTTGGGAGGATGGTAGCCCTCATGGGAGGAGTACCAAGATGAGGAGAAGAAGGAGGCATCCACAAGCGATTAAGTGGATTTGGTTGATGAGCAAGAAGCTAGGAGGCTACTTGCAGATCTATGATACTGGGAAGCAAGAGGCTTGGCTGTGTTGGTTACTATTGAAAGAGTTTGGCCATTGATTGGCAAACACTCTTCCTAAGAGTAAGAGGATGGGTACTTACATCATTGAGCAGCATAGAGTATGAATGCATGGTGTTGATATGATACTCACATCATTCATCATATCTTCATCACATGATCGATATGATGGAGGTATGGGGAGGCAGCAAAATGTTTTGTTGCTTTGCTTGTTTCTGGGAGAGCAAGAGCAGATTTTCTCTCACACTTTACATGATGTTGCAGGAGGAGGAGATGGCATTATCTCCTTGGTCTTAGATGATTTGGAAGCTCTTCCATTTTGGGGAGTATTCCATATTTGTTGCAACATTATTGAAGGGATATTTAATAGAGAGCATGTCAGAGAACAGAGTTTTGTATTGACAAGGGCTTATTTGCAAAAACTCACAGCGCTGTCACTTGGGAGCGAAGACTTATGGATGAAGTGTGCCCAGCAGAAATATGGTGGACCCATAACCCGTAGGACCCAGGATCACTTCATATTTGTTGCACTTGATGAACAAAGAGGAGGTAATGATGATAGAGACATCTATCACTATGGCATATTCTTCTTGACTTGGGTTTCCAAGCATAAGGAGGATTATCTTCTTGCAGCACATGGTTCATTCTTCTTCATAGCATGGCAAAAACTGATATGGAGGACCCATTGTTGAGCCTTAGAATTGCCTTCTCTTTTACAAACCTTCACTTCATTTCATCATTTACATATCACTTCATAGCTAAAATCAATGAAGAATGATTAGGATTTCTTAAAGGTTACATGCAATTGATTAAAATATTGTATTTTCATGATTTTCATTGTTTTAATAATTTTCTGCAAAATAGCTCGAGTCAAAATACAGGCAACAGCGCACGGCAGTCAAAATGACGATCCCGAGAATTCACGTTGTTTCGGTTTGAGTGGATAGATGTCCGTCTCTGAAAAAACATATGGGCAAATTCCAGACTTCATCCACATCATTCATAACCACAAAGTACGAGCACAATTCTACGGTGGTTAAGCACGTGGGAATCAAACTAGGAAGTAGACTCCTATGAGGACAAGAACGATCAGTTGTTACGTGATCATGATCGGAGTCCTAGTTTGGTTTCTATTAAGAAAGACACTTATCCCTTTATTTTCTCCGGTTCGTATGTAAATTTGCTATTAATATGCTTGGGAGGCATGAAGGTTAGATCTTGATTATCCTTTGGCAGCACTGCACCTTGTAGTGAATACTCTGTTTTAAGCATTTTTCTCCTTTAATGAAAGAAGCAGTATTCCTTTGAATGCATTGAGTCGATCTTGAGTTAGATTACGTGCTACCAGGTGGTGGAGGGCCCCTACCTCCTGTGCAGCTCTGTTCTTTTTAATTTAGATAAGTAACTCTCGTTTCATTCTTAGCTTAGTTAGTTTTCTGAATTCTGCGTTTTTATGTTCATTTGTATTGAATTCTACAGTTTAATCTCATTCTAATGAAATCTTCCAAAATATCTGTAATGATGAATGGGAATTAACTGTGGTATTTTAGGATTTTAATTGTGTTTTCATTTCAAACTGTGTAATTTCATAGATTAATGGCATGTCAATTTCAATAGAATACTCCGGAGGTAGAATGCATGTGGTTCAGCTTTGTCCTTTCTTTTCAAGTATGATAATGGCTCTTTAGTTTAATATTGTTCATTGTAGATTAATATCATCTTAGTTTAGTTTTAACTCATTGCTTTAACACTTCAAGTTTAGTTGTTGTCCATTGTAGCTTACTTTGTCTTAGTTGATAAATTCAATCTCACAGGCTTAATTACTTACAAAACTTCTTTTGTTCAAAATTCATACTCATACACAATTATCTGGACAAAAGATAGTATTATTATAAGGTCTGGAGTATTTTGCAGCTTCTTTATCATTTCACAAACAAGCCTCTTTCTCAAAGACTATTTTTGAAAGGAAATCTATAACTTTTGAGATAGGTTTAGTGGTGTTAAAATTGAGTTGCAGAACAGAAGTAGAAACTAGTTTAGAGTAGAAACTTTACCTTGTTACAAATATTCTTTTCCACATATTTTCCAATAAATCTTTATTCATGGATAAAGATGTTGTACATTGTAAGTTATCTGTTTGATTAGTGATTTAGGAGAAAACTTCATTTACACTTAGCTTGTTCATTTCTCATGTTCATTTCAATTTCATGTTGTGAGTTTACAATAGAGTCATTATCAAGCTTTGTATTTGTTGGTTGCTAGTCATAGTTAGACTCTGTTTTGTTTCAGCATTTACATTTGTTTACCATCATAGTTTAGGCTTCACTCTGTTTTGACCAATAGTTTCCCTTCAGTTAGCACTTAGTTCTTTTCCTTTTCAAAATAAAACCATAAAACCAAAAACATCAGAAAACACTAAACACAACGAAGTAGGAAGAGGTTACTTAGGCACATATGGTGCACTTCACTTCAGCAGTTTACCAACCCTGGTTGACAATTAAATGAACTCAATTTAGAAGACTAGATTGAGACCAAACATTTTGGCGCCGTTGCCGGGGAAGTGTAACTAGGTATCCTGATTTCCTACATCCACAAAAACAAAAACAAAAACTTCAATCACCTACCACACCCACTATATCATGTGGTGCAGTAAGAGCCACACATCCACATCATGAATTCATATTTTTGCAGGTAGAAGAAGAGGTGACAAAGCAAGTTGAAGAAATGGATGGAGATGATGACAATGAGGAAGATCCTTTTGGATTTCCCATTCAAGAAACTGATATCAACATTCAAATGAAGAACATCCATCCATCTGTACTTCCTAACTTTAAAGGTATGAGATCAGAAGACCCGGAAACCTTTCTCTTTGAATTTGAAATAATTTGTAGATCTTATGGCTACTCATTGCACATGCAAAAATTGAATTTGTTTCCGGCAACATTGAAGGATAGAGCTCTTAGATGGTTCATGACTTTAGGAACAAATTATATAAGGAAATGGGATGATATGAAAAGAGTATTTTTGGAAAAATATAAAGGTTATTGCATGCACCATGACCTTAGAAATGAAGACTTTAAGATGAACCAAAAAGAGGATGAAAGCCTAGAAGATTTAGTGGAGAGATTTACTTATAATATCAAAAGATCTAAATTGCATAATTTAGGATCATATGCATTAAAAACTCTCCTACTAAATGCTATAAAGGATGAATGGATTGATCTTCTTAATCTTGTGGGAAAAGGAGATGTTTATCAATTGCCATTTCAAGAAATTTGTGAACTATGCAAGAACATATCAAGAGGAAAAGAAAAGTGTGTAAGGTCCCCTCAAGATCCATTTGTGGCAAAAGTAAGTAAGTCAGCATCAAGATTGGTAAGTCAAACTGAACCTAACAATTTGCTAAACATTCTTGGTAATTTAAATGAACAAACTGACATGCTAAGAATGCAAAACAAGCAAAAAGTTTCTTCATTTATATTTTGCCCTAAATGTAGAAAGAAACATACTTTGCATGAATGTCCACTTGATAACATTAAAATGTGTAAAATTTGTGCAGGATCACATACTACTGAAGATTGCCCATCATTACCAGGGTTGAAGGAAATTTACCAGAAGGATAATGGAGCAAATCAAGCACAAGAGAAACTTTCTTATGTAGCTCCAAGAGGACTATGGCAGCCTCATCAACCCAATATGATGCAATATCCTTATGCACAATTTCAAGGTTATGCACAACAACCTCAAGGTAATTGGAGAACACCCTTGCCTTGGCAACCTTGGCCATCTCAATCCCAACCTCAAAATCAACCTTGGAAACCTTGGCCATCTCAATCCCAACCTCAAAACCAATCTTGGCAACAAAGTTGGCAAAGGCCCTATAAAGGAAATCCACCATATCCTCAATATTTCCCTCTCTATCCCCAATACCATCATCAATGTTATCCATACCATTTACCTCCACTACAACATCAATATCACCCTTATTTGACCTCAATTCAACCTTTCCCATTACCATCCACACAAACACCCCAAAGATTCCCCACTCCACTACCTCCACAACCATTTCATATCCCCAACAATAAAACACCTCAATCAACTTACAAATTTGAGGTATTGCAAAATGATTCACCAGCTGTCATTGAAGAACAACAACCAGCAGAAGAAGACTCAGATAAGGTCCAAGAATCATGGATGTCTATTGATAGAGAGAAGATATTGGAACCAGAGATTGAAAAGTCTCATGCATGCCTATCATCAGATTCTACGAATGAAGATCACATCTCCGAAGACTTGCATTTCATGATAGAGGAAAGACAAGGAAGACAAGATTACATTGAATCTTGGTTCAATTCAGTCATCGGATTCCAATGCTCAATTATTCAATATCTTCTGACATCATCTAAATCAAGACAGTTGGCATCTCATATACTGGTACATATCAAAGAGTATATTTCAAACCTGCATATGAGTTTATCTATCATCTTGTTACAAACATGGTTCCATTGGAAGTACTCATATACTTGAACAAGATTTTCTTTTTCAAGTAGAGTAGGACATAAAAAAAAAAAGAGAAAAAAAAAAGAGAAAAAAAAAGAAAAAAAGAAAAAAAGAGTAAAGAGAAAAATAAGTCCTATTGTGAAAACCAGCTGGCTGGCGCAATTGGACATGAGCTTTGTTTGAAAACCAGGCAACTGGCGGGCAAAGTTCACAATAAGTTCTGCAATTTCATGATGGTTTCAATCTTTCATGGTTCTTCAAATCATTCTTGGTTCTATGCTCGAGTTGGATGATGTGGAATTCCTTCAGGTCCACCTTCCAACAGATCTTGTCCCATCGACCTCAACACTTTATCTGGGATCAAGATTAGAGATTATTTGAAGTGCCTTGGAGCTTGCATTCATCAATGGCAAGCCTCCTCGTTGATAACAATGGGAATACAACAATGTCTCTTGATTGTCAAATCTTGCAGGCGACTCGATTTCGACACATTCATTCGTCCCTGTCAAGATGCACTGAGGTACCTTGACACTCATTTACATTATCGGTGAGTTGTCTCGCATTGGTTAACGATTTTCATTATTGATCGGTAATCCAATGATTTCTTCCTATGCTCGACTTCGACACATTTATTCGCATGGTAAGAATTGTACCATGAATGTTGGCTTTGATGAAGACTAATGGTTTTATGGAATCAACAACAACTTGCAGCAGTGAATTTTATTAGTTTCTTGTAGCAGCATGTTCATATTTTTTTCAATTCAATAACAGCTGCAGAAAGTGGCAGTTTCTGCAGCCATTGCTGTAGCAGCCTGTTTTCGTCTTTTTGCAACTTTTTCCAGAAGGCAGTTTTGGTGCAATTTTTGCAAAAGACTGGAGCAGAAATAAAAAATTCTGAGCTTCTGGGTTTTCTCAGAATATGATAAATTGAGTAAGACGCAGACAGAATTTGGAAAAAAGCAATTTTCAAGGGCATTTCAGAAGGGTTTTTCAGGCAGATTTTCAATTTTCAGCATTATGGACAGAATAGGACAGATTTGAGTATTTTTGCACAGCAGCACTTTTTCTTCATCAAAATGAAATTCTGGAAGCATGTGGCAGTAGAGAAGGTAAAAATACACAGTTTCCCATTGGAATCACTCAATTTGGCCTTAAAATGAGTCCGTGGCGTACTTTTTTGTAGCAACATTGGGCAGAATGAAGGGTGAAACAGGGCAGAAATTGATTTTATCATAACTTTCAAACCGTGCATCCGTTGGCCCTGAAATTTTTATGGTAAATGAATTGAGGTAGGGTGAATAAACACAGAAAATTTCAGAAAATTTCATTGTGTATTTTTCAAGAAATTGGCCACTTTCACCTACAGCCATTTCTCATTTTCCGGGAGATCCGTGCAACCAATGGCAGAGATTTTTCGCCGGAAGATGCATAATAATATTGGTAACAACCTCAGAAAATTTCAGGGAAGTCTGATGTACCATTTGAGAGAAATTGCAAAATTCATTTCATTTCACAAGTCCTATTCCACTTTCACTCCATCTCACGCCATTTTCATTTCATTTCACAAGTCCTATTCCACTTTCACTCCATCTCACGCCATTTTCATTCCATTTCACAAGTCATACTCCACTTTCACTCCATTACATTTCACATCCATATTCCATAGCCATACTTCATTTGTTTTTACAGATTGCATGTTGTAGCCACATCTTATTCAGCAATTCTGACATAATTGTACAGCCTACAAAGAGATGATGATTACAGGAAATTGAAGGATTATGTTTTGAAGACCAACATGCTCAAAGAGGACCAAAGGAACAACATCAAGCACAGCAATTAACAAGGTCAAAATTCTGAGGTAAATTGTGAAAATTATTTTAATAGCAAAAAGTCAAAACATGAAATAGATACAATGTGTATAATCATGTGTTTCCTAAACAACCTATCATTCGAATTGATTAGCCATATCCCTTATCCAACATTCCATATTTCACCACAAGGTCATCATAAATTCTCCATCAGATCCATAGCCACTTCATTTTCCCTTATAGCTTAATTACCTCCATCCATTCACTTCCATTACACTTTGTAGCCAATCCATCTCTAAGTGCAGAAAGGTAATTCTAAGGGTGAAGCATCATTCTTCAACTAATCCATCTTCAGACATAGAGATACAGTTTCAAAATAAAGCATTATACTCTGTAGTCAATCTAGCTTCAAGCATAGAAAAGTAATTCTGAAAGGAAGATAATCTGCACAAAGGAGGAATGTGGCTAATTGTCAGGACACAATCAGTTGAAGTCAAGTATTTGGAAGGATATCCACAAGGCAAGGAGCTACTACAATAAGAAGGGAGGCTAAATTTTATAGAGAAATTTGATGGCTTCCATAAGGAGATTACAAAATATTTTGTCAAATCTTTTGATGGAGCAGAAGAAGAGAACTGACATGGATATTGAAAATAAACTTGACACTCCACTACAAAAGGAAGATGAAGAACTAATCTCTGAAAAGTTAACAGAGATTAGAAAATAGATTAAGGCCAAAAGAAGCAGAAAGATAAGGTTGAATGTTCTAATAGAGGTTTCAGAGCATATGGAATAAATTTTGATGAAATTGCATGAGGACATGCAATAGTCTTGCAGTGGGGGTATGTTGAGCCTTAGAATTGCCTTCTCTTTTACAAACCTTCACTTCATTTCATCATTATTTTATCACTTCATAAGCCTAAAATCAATGAAGAATGATTATGATTGCTTAAAGGTTACATGAAATTGATTAACATATTGTATTTTCATGATTTTGCTATTTTAACAATTTTCTGCAAAATAGCTACAGAATACAGGCATTCCGTAGCTGACCGCGCATTCCGTAGCTGATCCCGAATTCCGCAGCTGTTTTACAGTTTGAGTGGGTTACAGGTGTCGTCTCAAAGAAAGGCGCATATGGGCAAATTCCAGACTTCATCCACATCATTCCTTGCTCCCTACAAAGTCTGAGCACAATTCTATAGGTGGTTAAGCACGTGGGAATCAAACTAGGAAGTAGACTCCTAACAGGACAAGGACAGTCCAGATTCTGTTACGTGATCATGATCAGAGTCCTAGTTTGGTTTCTATTAGGAAAGACACTTATCCCTTTATTTTCTCCAGTTCTGTTATGTAAATTTGCTATTAATATGCTTGGGGAACCGAGAGAAGGAGGTTATATCTTGGTTAGATTTTGGCCACTGGCATAGCCAGTGAATACCTACATTTACTTCTTCTCCTTTGCTTTTTATCGATACAGCATGGTGAGTCGATTTTGAGTTAGAATACGTGCTTTTTGGTGAGTGGGAGAACTGCACTCTTTGTGCGTATCTTGTTCTTTTAATTTAGATAAGTAACTCTCGTTTCATTCTTAGCTTAGTTAATTTTCTGAAGATTATAGTTTTATGTTCATTTGTATTGAATTCTACGGTTCAGTCTCATTCTAATGAATTCTTCCAAAATATAAGCCAATGATGAATGAGATTAAGCTGTGGTATTTTAGGATTTTAATTGTGTTTTCATTTCAAACGTGGCAAATTTTTCAGATTAATGGCATATCGATTTCAATAGAATACTCAATTTCAATAGAATACTTCGGAGGTAGAATGCATGTGGTTCAGCTTTGTCCTTTCTTTTCAAGTATGATAATGGCTCTTTAGTTTAATACTGTTCATTGTAGATTAATATCATCTTAGTTTAGTTTTAACTCATTGCTTTAACACTTCAAGTTTAGTTGTTGTCCATTGTAGCTTACTTTGTCTTAGTTGATAAATTCAATCTCACAGGCTTAATTACTTACAAAACTTCTTTTGTTCAAAATTCATACTCATACACAATTATCTGGACAAAAGATAGTATTATTATAAGGTCTGGAGTATTTTGCAGCTTCTTTATCATTTCACAAACAAGCCTCTTTCTCAAAGACTATTTTTGAAAGGACATCTATAACTTTTGAGAAAGGTTTAATGGTGCTAAATTGAGTTGCAAAACAGAAGTAGAAACTAGTTTAGAGTAGAAACTTTACCTTCTTACAAATATTCTTTTCCACATATTTTCCAACAAATCTTTATTCATGGATAAAGATGTTGTACATTGTAAGTTATCTGTTTGATTAGTGATTTAGGATAAAACTTCATTTACACTTAGCTTGTTCATTTCTCGGGTTCATTTCAATTTCATGTTGTGAGTTTACAATAGAGTCATTATCAAGCTTTGTATTTGTTGGTTGCTAGTCATAGTTAGAATTTGTTTTGTTTCAGCATTTGCATTTGTTTACCATCATAGTTTAGGCTTCACTCTGTTTTGACCAATAGTTTCCCTTCATTTAGCACTTAGTTCTTTTCCTTTTCAAAATAAAACCATAAAACCAAAAACATCAAAAAACACTAAACACAACGAAGTAGGAAGAGGTTACTTAGGCACATATGGTGCACTTCACTTCAGCAGTTTACCAACCCTGGTTGACAATTAAATGAACTCAATTTAGAAGACTAGATTGAGACCAAACACCCATGTACCATCTTACTTCCAGTATATGGTGAGAATTTTGTTTATACATTCATTGATTTGCACACTCTTACCATTCTTATGCAGTGCATTGCTTCACAAGAGGGCAAGCTTGTCAAATTGCTCCATGAGTTGTATTGGGCCAATATACATGATGGAGGCAACCATCTATTTTGTGGCCATGGGAAAATGTTTTATCATCACTTGTATGTTTATTTTATGAACTCTAACATGTATCATATGGGGACATGCATGATTAACCATGTAAGAAGAAACATTTTGCCTTGTACTTTCCTCAAGCAACAACTTGTAAAGCTGCGATGTACTTGTTTGGGGAGCTGTTGGTACCTTCTCGCACCACCTGGAACCTTCAGCACTCTCTTCATTCTATTGCTGACCATGAATTCATTTGCTGATATAGATCAGATTTGTATGAAAATCATGATTATGATGGAGACACATGAGTTGGATGTGTCTTTAAGTGGGAAAAATTCTCACATTTTCTGCACTACATGTTCTAATGGGAGCATGGGAGGAGATGTAGCCACCACAACCACATGTTTGTTTCCCTGTGAGGTGGGCTATGAGGTTGATATTCATCCAATGTACAACCATGGGCAAGTGCTTGATCATGTATTGTTTTTACATTCAGCCATTTACTATCTTTTAGTAGATGTGATGAATCTTGTACATTGCTTGCCATGTAATTTTTTGAAGTTGCAGTGGGTGAAACTGCATTGCATCCTATTGAGATATTGTTTGTATCATGCACTATCATGTATAACTTGTAGCAAACTTCTCATTGGGACACTCTATGATGATCTTGTCCTATTCATCATGGATGGTTTGTTGTGGGCCAGCACTTTCTTCATTGTTGGAGGAGAATTCGTTGGAGGATTGCTCTTCACCTTGCCATTTGAAGGCAATACTTTTGCAGCCCAGGATCAGCACATACTCTACACTTATCATAAGTGGAGAGGAGGACAACTTGAGGTAGGCTACAATGCTTGCCATGTTCAGATTTTCAACCCACCTTCATTTCCAGAGCTTGAGGTGGAAGGAGATTTTCAGTAGTTACCTTGTTGGGAGGTGGCTCATTTTGTTTGGATGATCTCTTGGGGATGGAGGATCCACATTTTCCATGTATCATGCCAGAAGAAGGCATTGGGGCAGCAGGTGACAGTGACAAAGGAGCTACCACCTACAAATGATGAAGGGCATTTGGTATTATAGCCTGAGGCAATTATTGATACCAGGGAAAGGCAGCTGCGGAACAGAACAATCCGGGAGTTCATGGTGACATTAGGGGAATTTTGAGGTCTAAAATGGGCCTCCTAAAGAAATTATATAATAATAGTGGAAAGAATCAAATAATATTTGATGACATCATCAAATTTTAGAGGGAAAAATGAAAAAACTACTTTTTCAACTCATATTTTCAACTTATCTCCAAAATTTTTTACTCAAATTTCAAGTGGGAGTACTCGTTGGATGTGAAATTTAATTCCTCATCCAAGGAGTACCCATGTTGCATACTTTCGATGGGTCCTACTACACGAAAAATGAGAAATACATGAAAAACGTGATTGTAATCACCTTTTTTTTATGTATTTCTCATTTGTGTAATGAACACATATCGAAAATATCGCAACTATCGTACTCTTGATGGAAGGCTCATCAATCCCAACATTCCACTCAAGATTTGAGGTAAAAGCGGGGAAGATGTAATGCAGTTGAAAAAGTAGTTTTATTATTTTATTATTTTTAATATTTTTACCCTTTTATTTAAAAAATGGTGAATCATCCCCCATGGTTGACATCATCATCTTGAATCCTATTGGTTGTTATAAAGTTTATTTTTGTTGTACATTTTTCTTAGGAGGCCCATTTTAGACCTCAAATTTCCCCTAATGGGTGGAAGAATTTGCCGAATGAGGATGCAACTTGGGAGAATGAGAAAATCTTGCAACATCCATCATTACAGTTGCTTGGGGACAAGCAACATTCTGCCGGGGGAGATTGTAATATTCCCAATTAGCAATGACTAATTGGAATATTCGATTTTGGTCAATTTTGCTTTAAGTAGTTAGCTTATAAATAAACGTGAGTAAAGGGACCACGACTCACTCTAAAATAGGATGCACGTGGTAATTAAGGAGGGCCGAATTGGGCACGCAACAAGAGGGTATTACCATGGTATCATGGGTGGAGATGCACGCAGAAAAGGGATATTACCATGGTATCGTGGGTTGAGGCGGCCATAGGATTCGAGAGCGGCCAACGCTATATAAAGAAGATAATTTCCTCATTCGGACATCATGGAGAATTTATGTATTTTGAATCTGGTCATTGCGACTATTGAGCACGATGGCTGTTTAGCCTATCTGCAATGTTGTTTAGCGCATTGAGTGTCTCTGTTCAGATATCTCGCCCTCAACCCCAAGGTACTTCGAGTGCCTGCTCGGGTGAGGTAGTCCCGTCAGTGTCTTTATAGGAAGATCGATCCACTGTGTTTGTGGAGGAGCAGCGCGTTAATTAACTGCACAACACCTGTGGAGGATCAATGCATTTATTAGCTGCGCAGAAGGACGCAGTCCATGTTTGGGAAGCTCTGGTTGTATTTTGGAGGATCGTGGACAGGAGACCAAGTGCAGAAATAGCAGCGCGTCTTTTGGGGGAATTGCTGGATCGGCGAGTGATCGTATTATTGCAGATCCCAGATAGTGGAGGCGTGATCAATTGGAGGAAAGCATAGATCCGCAAGGAGATATGTCTGGGCAACGACACAACCGTTTTTCATTAGCTGGAATGCAGATCTGAAATGCAGTCATTCCACGCAGTATTCTGAGAATAGATCTTGACTTGCCTTGTGCAAGATTTAGATGCTATCACTTGATCTCTGATTATACTCCTTTGTATTTATCAGATTAATAAAATGGCTCAGCGTTCTCTTATTTCTTGAGTATCTGTGCATGCTTTATATATACGCTATTGTATGACTAAAATTTGTTATTTCTTCCCTTTTGCATCTAGATTTCTATATCACTTGTTGTGTTTTCCCCCACTCTTAGACAAAGCTTGGAAAGGGCCAGATAGCCTCAGATCTCATCCTCTTTTTAGAGGTGAAATATCTGGTAAATTCCCTCCCAGTCCATCTTTGGCTAGAGTTGTCTGTGTTTTAGAGATATCCCTGAAAAGGAATATTACAATAATCCAGAAAGCTATTCAATAAATGTGCTTACAACTGCAATTGAGATAAAAACATTTTTTAAGGATTTAATTTAGATTGGTGTTTGGGTATGATAGTCACAACCTAAGCACAAACATACTATCACTAGTCTTTAAACCTAGGTCATTGTCACACCAACCACTCAAAATTACCATTAGACAACAAATGGATGGACCAATACATGTCATATTGTATGTGTTTAATCATATTAAAGTTATAGGGAAATAATATATTAATGAATTTATTATTCTTGTTTTTTTTTGTTTTTTCCTATGTGGTACACAAATCTCGAAGATCAATAATTGTAATATTCCCAATTAGCAGCTAATTGGAAATATTAATTTTGATTAATTTTTCCTTTATAAAGTTAATATAAAAATAAAGTGGGTGAAAGGAGAATATAACTCACTAAAATAAAGTGCACTCCCTAGTAGACTCAACGTTGTGACTTAAGTGGGCCAAGGGGGGCCAAGAGACCATGTAGAGGGGGACCCACTTAGACCACGTGGGCCATGATAACACAGTTTAGTTGGCAACGTGGGCCAAATGGAGGCTATGTAGGGGATGGTGGGTCCTAGGGTTGAGAGAGGCCTATTGCTATAAAAAGGAGGAGAGCCTCCTCATTTCTGGATGCGTTGTTGATGATATTGAGCTGGTCACTTCGACTTCTTGAGCACGCTGGCTGTTTAGCTCGTATGCAACACTGTTTAGTGCACCAAGTGTCTCCGTTCGGAGATCTCACCCTCAGCCTCGGGGGAATTTGAGTGCCTTCTTAGGTGAGTTAGTTCCATCATTATTTTGCAGGAGGATTGGTGTTTGGGTTTTTGGAGAAGTGCATTCAGAGACTGCGTAGTCTTGAGAGGGAGGACGCAGTCCATTTCATAGGAGCTCCGGATTGGGTTCTTTTTGGAGGTTTTGAGCTGTGAGATTGAGTAAGGGGCTAGCCCTTGCTATTTGGATGATTTTGGCAGATTTTGGAGCAGTATTTTGGTGGTTTCTATTCAGCCTCAGCGCAGAGCCTTGGGGGATAGCGTAGATCCTCAAGGGGGTGATTTTCGGGGGTCAGCCATTTCAGAAATGCCTTCTGGGTTTTTCTGGGTTTGGTGAGCAGAGGCAGATTCCAGATTTTCAGCTCATTCTGAGGAGGGGAGCAGCCCCAAATCCTCATCTTGCTTCAACAACAGCAACTACACGACAATTTTCCAACAGTTGGGACGCAGTTCAGAGAGCAGCCATTTCTTGGTCATTTTGAGAGTATTTCTTCACTTGCCTTGAGCAAGTCTAGGTGCCATCACTCTGATCACCTATTGTACTTCATTACATTTCTCAGTATAATAAAATGGCTTAGCATTCTCTCTCTATATTTCTGGAGTATTTGTTACACGTTCTATATATGTTATTGAATGCTTGCACTGCTGTTATTTTTTCTATCTTTGAGCATTCCAGTTCTATACCACTTGGTGTGTTATCCCCATACTCTTAGACAGAGTCTAGAAAGGGCTAGGTAGCCTCCAGATCTCACCCTCTTCTTAGAGGTGAAATATCTGTTAAACGCCCTCCCAGTCCATCTCTGGTTGGAGTTTGCTTGTGTTTTAGAGATATCGCTGAAACGGGATATTACAGTGGTATCAGAGCTCATAGACCTGGCTCAACCTGTGGAGCAAGTTGTCTATGACACCGGAAGAGAAGCCATGGGGATATTTTCTATGAGCAAAGAGGGTAGGCACAATATTACCCACCAAAGGCAGTAGAGGTGGAAAATATGGGGGTTTCACAACAGTGTGACCAGCATTTACCAACCTTCAGTAGGCCAACCAGAATCACAATGCCTACATTCTTACCTCCAGTACCGGGTGAGAAAGGTAGGCAGCATGATCATATACCTTTTGGAGATTATTTCCGTGAATGGCAGTCCATGGGGGAAAACTTCAGAGCAGCTTTGCCCTTCAGAGATTTCTGTCATCTCAGGGAGGATGAGGAAGGAAGTAACAGTGGGGGATCTAGCACACAGAGTTCAAAGTTGCAGCATCCCATTGGGAGGACATTTTTTCCCATCCATTATGGATCCACTGATTGCATGGTTCGGGATCGAGTGGAAAAGATGGATACCTCTTTCCAGCTTGACCTAATAATGGAAGGGGAATCCATCAAAATGGCTACCTCGCACTTGGACGATGAGGACACACATGATCATGGGGAGCATGTGGATACACCCAGTATGATGTAGGGGTCACCTGTGTTGGAGACTTCTTTGACCATATTGGTTGACATATTAGTAGAGAGAGTAGAGCTTACCCCAGTAGTGCCATCCATTGAGGTGATGACCGAGGTAGTGTCCGAGTTTTCGGGTGGTAGCAGCACGTGGCAGATGGGTGCGGTACCAAGAGATGTGTCCACCTTTGATGAGGCACTAGGAGATACAGAGGTATTGGATGATGGTTGCACACAACAGTGTCATCAGCTTCGAGCCGACCTTCTAGTTTTGAAAGGGAAGGCCACATCAGTATGAGAGGCTATTTTGTTACGGAACGAGGAGCTAGAGGGCATGAGAATGGTTTGTGTTGAGTCAGCGGCCAAGTTGGCCCACATTGGGGAACGGTTGGATTCCCTAATGGTAGAGCTAGAGGGCACATTGGATTGTCAGAGAAGCCCCCTTCAAGCATGCATAGATGGGGCTAGCAGCATTATTGGGTCACCTCTTTCCATTGGAGAGAGAGGGGTCGAGCCACCTAGTCAGATCTCATACGTTGACTTGGTTAGTGGGATGAGACGATCAGAGTTGCATAGGGTGCAGCATCCACATGTTGAGGTGGGATGGCGAGAGATTTTGAGTTGGTACCCGATGGAGTGGGTTATGATGATAGTGGTGGACCCAGGTGTAGTTCAACAAGAGTTTCTAGGTGCTAGGAATACAGGAACCCTAGATTGGCATTGGGATCTAGGCGGGACTACCTATCATTTCCCAGGCAGGTTGGTTAACTATATCTTGGAGGGTATAGTTGGCCTAGTAGTTGAGCATGCACATTTTTTAGGGGAGTTTCGGTCAGCTCCAGTGGCCAACCAGTTTATGGACAGACTCCCTAGGTTGTCTTGGTATGACACTTGTACACGGGGTCATAGAGTGATCAACATACCTTGGTAGAAGCTTGTTGGAGGAGGTGACATTGGCAGGCCACCAAATGGTGCCTTGTACGGGGCCAAGGGTTCTTCACCTTTGTGTGGGGCACAGAGGTCACAGCGGAGTCGGGCAGTGGTGGTATCACTACTGACACATAGGGAGATTCATTTCTCGGACCCCTCGGGGAGAGTTTGGAGTGATGATCCATTTGTCGGCGGATATAGCGATGCTACAGTGGAGATGATGATACTGATTGGGGGTGGAGACACAACTCTAGGTCATCACATCCAGGGGTGTGTGGGAGCCTCTAGCATTGAGCAGTGGACTACCGGTGGGCATGGAGTCGCATGGTGGTGTACCATAGTGTGTGGGACTACATTGTGGAGTAGGAGTGTTCTACATCACATTGAGAACACACAGGGAGTGACTGATGCCTTGACACAAACCAGGCACGATACGGTAAAGGGTGGTACAACAGTAGTAGGGGGTATCCAGCAGAGTACAGGGGTATGCCTCAGTGTGCAGTGGCATGTCGAGGAGTACAAGGATGATCGGTGGTATGCAAGGGCATACGGTGCTACACAACAGGGTCTTAGAGCATTGCCTCCAGGGAGACTCATGGACAGGGACATCGGGCTTACCTTTGGGGGTATTTCACCTAGGATCGATGGGGAGACAGATGAGCGATACTTGACGGTATCTGTGGGGACTCATGCACTTGACCCTCTTCTACATCACTCACGGGCACAATATATTTTGTCGTTGTCCTTTGGCACTTTGGGCATGAGCAGTGGGGTACGCAAAGCTCACCCAAGATATTTGGATGACACTCAACACACTAGGGGAGAGACTTCTCAGCAGTGGCACTGGGTCGGGGCGCTAGTTTACAACCACAAGTTAGGGGATGAGATGATCCTCTACAGGGGTGGCACATTAGTCATCGTTGAGCCTACGCTTGGGGAGTGGGTCATGAGGGAGACATGTGTCACTTTTCCCTTAGGGCATGTCGAGATCATACATGAGCAAAGGATACTGGGTACAACAGAGGTAGCATCCCAGTATGTTTCTGGGCTCCAGACAATGTATTGACACATTATTGAGAGGGTGGATGGCATATTCAATGCAGATGAGGTGGCAGAGGTAGAACAGGAGGGCATTTCTTCTGTATGCCAGGGTGAGGACTCTTCTTTATATGAGTCCATAGGATCAGTTGAGGACGCTTCTGGTGAGCGAGAGCATTCATGCAGAGATGGTGACAGTAGACCGGAGCTGCATTCTAGTGTCCAGGGTGAGCAGTCAGGGGACTCTATGGGAGATACTCTCGACGATTAGTCACTTGTGACAATTCAACCAGAGCAGCATATGATGGAGCCTGACTCAGCAGAGGAGGATACTATGCACATTATGCATGATATTCCTTTGGGGGAGAGCCAGATGGAGGCTCACATCGAGTCTGTGATGGGTATGCGACTAACCTTGGGGTCAGCCATTGAGGAGGATCAGTCAGATGCACTAACATCATGTACGATGATAGCAGTTGTAGATCCATATCCTCTAGAGATGTTGGAGGTTGATGGGATATTTCTGTAGGGGGCTAGGGGACGGCAGGAGCTTCACATTCCCGATGAGGGGGATGAGTTGTTGGAGATGGTGGAGCATCCATCTTTGGGCCGACACATTGATGAGGTACAGATAGATGTACGTACAGTCAGCCGAGTTGCAGTACTTTCAGTGAGTAGTACTCTCTAGGAGTACATCAATGGGGCTTGCAGCACATCTTGCCCACTTTGGCCCATTATAGAGAGAGGGGCTTCCTTCTACAGGAAAATTTCATTGGCAGATAGGGCAGCGCAGTGTGAGTTGATTACGGGCTGGCGACAACACTCCAGGTGTGTACTGTGTACAGTTTTTGCTACATTAGATTCTTCTTCCAGGATGGATTGGCGGGAGACCATGAGTTGGTACCCTCTTGATGGTACGATTTTCTTCGTAGGGAGCACAACAGAGCAGGGGCCCTCAGACATAGCCGATGTTACAGATTCCAGCTGGCAGTAGGGCCTAGGTCATCATTTCTTCAGCACTCCATCCCGATTTCAGGAGGGCAGGATCAGCATGGGATTGAGTCAGGGCTTGGATTGGAGAGAGGTGATGAGTTGGTATGCAATGGGTGGGGCAGCTTATACAGTCAGAGGTACAACACCGCAGGAGCCAGGGAGCATTGATGCTTGTTGGTGGGCTTCACTTCATGGGGCATCAGCTATAGCCAGAGGCAGTGCACAACCTAAGCCATGGGAATTGGACGATGATTGACCATAGTAGCGTTGGGATCTGGGAGGATTGTTTGTTCACTGGTACAGTGAGAGATCAGTTTTGGATCCCGGCACTGAGAGATCCCTCCATATCAGGGTGATACAGAGGACAAGGAAGATTCAGTGGTGCATCTGGGACCCAGGCACATTTTACAGTGATGGTGGGGAGCATCAGCTAGAGCGGATGCTTGTTCAAGCATTGCTTGAGGACAAGCAATTTTTGGTGGGGAGGATTGTAAAATTCCCAATTAGTAGCAGCTAATTGGAAATATTAATTTTGATTAATTTTGCCTTTATAAATTTAAAATGAAAATAAAGTGGGTGAAAGGAGAATATAACTCACTAAAATAAAGTGCACTCCTTAGTAGACTCAATGTTGTGACTTAAGTGGGCCAAGGGGGGCCAAGAGACCATGTAGATGGGGACCCACTTAGACCACGTGGGCCATGACAACGCAGTTTAGTTGGAAACATGGGCTAAATGGAGGCTACGTAGGGGATGGTGGGGCCTAGGGTTGAGAGAGGCCTACTGCTATAAAAAGGAGGAGAGCCTCTTCATTTCCAGATTCATTGTTGATGATATTGAGCTGGTCACTTCGACTTCTTGAGCACGCTGGTTGTTTAGCTTGTCTGCAACACTGTTTAGTGCACCGAGTGTCTCCGTTCGGAGATCTCACCCTCAGCCCCGGGGGACTTCGAGTGCCTACTCGGGTGAGGTAGTTCCATCATTATTTTGCAGGAGGATTGGTGTTTGGGTTTTGTGGCTGAGCAGTGCATTCAAAGACTGCACAGTCTTGAGAGGGAGGACGCAGTCCATTTCAGAGGAGCTCCGGATTGGGTTATTTTTGGAGGTTTCGAGCTGTGATATTGAGCAAGGGGCCAGCCCTTGCTATTTAGAGTATTTTGGCAGAGTTTGGAGCAGTATTTTGGTGGTTTCTATTCAGCCTCAGTGCAGAGCCTTGGGGGATAGCGTAGATCCTCAAGGGGGTGATTTTCGAGGGTCGGCCATTTCAGAAATGCCTTCTGGGTTTTTCTGGGTTTGATGAGCAGAGGAAGATTCCAGAGTTTCAGTTCATTCTGAGGAGGGGAGCAGCCCCAAATCCTCATCTTGTTTCAGCAGTAGTAGCTACATGGCAGTTTTCCAGCAGCTGGGATGCAGTTCAGAGAGCAACCATTTCTTAGTCATTCTGAGAGTATTTATTCACTTGCCTTGAGAAAGTCTAGGTGCCATCACTCTGATCACCTATTGTACTTCATTATATTTCTTAGTATAATAAAATGGCTTAGCATTCTCTCTCTATATTTCTGGAGTATTTGTTACACGTTTTATATATGCTATTGTATGCTTGCACTACTGTTATTTTTTCTATCTTTGAGCATTCCAGTTTTATACCACTTGGTGTGTTATCCCCATACTCTTAGACAGAGTCTGGAAAGGGCCAGGTAGCCTCTAGATCTCACCCTCTTCTCAGAGGTGAAATATATGGTAAACGCCCTCCCAGTCCATCTCTAGTTGGAGTTTGCTTGTGTTTTAGAGATATCCCTGAAACGGGATATTACAGTGGTATCAGAGTTCATAGACCTGGCTCGCCTGTGGAGCAAGTTGTCTAAGGCTCAACCACTACACCAAAAGCCCAGATTGTTAGTGAGGGCGGCATCCCAGGTTGTTAAGGGTGAGCTCAACAGCCCACTGGAGCATCTCGAGGGCGACAGCTAAACAACCCCACGGCTAAACATCCTCGTAGACCTAGGACATGTGGCAGGGCTCACCCTCAATAGGGCTGCCCTAAATAGGGATATTACAGCCCACCACGCTCCGCAGGTCTCAACCTTGAGACCTTAGCTCTGATACCACTAAGGCTCAACCACTACACCAAAAGCTCGGACTATTAGTGAGGGCGACATCCCAGGGTGTTAAGGGTGAGCTCAAAAACCCACTGGAGCATCTCGAGGGCGGCATCCCAGGGTGTTAAGGGTGAGCTCAACAGCCCATTGGATCATCTCGAGGGCGGTAGCTAAATAGCCTCGCAGACCTCGGACACGTGGCAGGGCTCACCCTCAACAGGGCTGCCCTAAACAGGGATATTACAATAATTGCTATGTCCACAATATATTTGTACTAGGCAGATCCACTTAAAGGGTTCACTTCCTATCGAAGCCTAACCCCAAGAGTGTTGAGAGCATTGAACACATGACCTCTCAATAGAAAAGGTGCTTTAATGATGGGGACTCGACCAACTAAGATAACCCTTGAGTCTTTTTCATCAATATTGTTTATAGAGAGGATATTGATTAAAATATTTTGTACTATTAACAAAGAATATATGTACATTGTATGTATTTCCTTAACCTTGCGTAGTTGTGCACTGTGAGACCTTAATTTCAGTGTTTTCAAACTTTCTTATAACATTGTTGTTTTATCATATAAAAAAGAATGATTTTATCAAAAACATCATCTCATATACTCTGATGTATTCATTTATTTTATGGAGTGCTTTTGGATTTTTGCATGGGGATTCTTGGAATTTAGCTATAGCCTATTAGAACTTTGGATTCCTCTTTGATCGCAATGTTAGGAAATTCTATCTTAATAACTATCTTTGTAGTGACTTCCATACACTTTGCATATGTAAAACTATGTAGATCATTCTTCTAAATTAATGAAAATGAAATAAACTATTAACATTTTGCATAAGTTTCTACACCTACCCATCTCAGTTTGTCCCTAGGAACTCCCCCAATGTTTAATTCTCCATCTTGTAGGGGATACCCTGTTTCCATGCAACATTTTACTATCATTATAACATGTTTTTTCGGTGATACTTTTTTTTTGAATAAAAATGTTCAATTAACTATTAATAGTTTTGGAATAACTACATAAAGTATTTTTCTTAATACAAAAACAAATTGATTGCAAATTCATGCTCCACAAGCACTATTAAAACTCAAAATCAAGTTGACTATTTACCAAAATGTTCACAAGCCTAAACTAAAACCATACAAGAAAAAAATAAAGACATATTGGATGTATTCCATGAGACAAAAACTATGTAGACCTTAGGCACAAGAATAAACAGTGCATCATTAATTTGATGTAGGTAGAACCCTACTATCAAGCAAAATATCATCATGATTATTGGGGGCTAGAACCCAACTAGTTCTATTGAATTTTGATTCCACAATAATCAAACCCTACCCATCACTTGTCATCCCAAGATTTTTCTAAAATCCCAAGATTATGACCACCAAAGAGAGAAACTTATCAGTGTTTTGAAAGGGAAGAGGAGACTAGTTAAGCCTATTTTCCCTTCTCTCCCTATCAACACAATTAACTCATTGACAAGGCCAACCATTATATCTATTTAATTAGTTGTAATTAGTAGATCTTATTAACCAAGCCTAAGGTGGCTCCACCCAAAAGCTAGTCATTAATGCAAATGGTAATTCCCCATCTCAATAATTTGATATGCAAAGATGAACTCACACATGTTAAGTTATGACTAAACCATGAATATATTTTGGTGGGTTTCTTATTAAATAATAACTCATTTCTCTCTTTCCATATGAGAAACAAGATTTCCACATGAATCACATGCCATTGTGCATGAACATTTTTTGGGAGAGTATTTTCTTATATTACTAAGTTGTGTACCCTTGTTTTAGTTGAGTAAAATTTCATGTGATCTTGTGGATCTCAAGTTTACTAAGTTGTTTTCTATCCCCCTACATCAGAAAATATTTTTTTCTTATTTTGAAAAATATGAGATAATAAATGGAGAATGGGGTGATTTACTATAGGATTTAAATATTTTTGGATTTGTTATGGAACACTATTGGTTAAGGTCTTAGCCTTTAGTTTGTTGCTTTGAAAATATTCTTGCATCATTGTTTTCCAAGTAACAAGACATGAATATGGATTGTTAATCTTCTAACAATCAACACATTTACTTGGTTTCTAATATCGTCTTCTTCTATATGCACCTTTAATGTTTTTCTTATGCATAATTATAACAATGAAAGCCATATGACACAACTTGTTATATTCCCACATCATCTCCTTTTTTTTTGTTTAATAAACTAATTGTTTATTGGTTAGAAAGATAATATGTGAATTAGATAGTTTGAGGGGAAAAAAACTTGCTTGAAAAGGTTCATGTTCCAAGTAATGTCCTTGTATATAATCAGAGATAAGGATTCAATATTTTACTATTAGCATTATTTTAGTATTAAGACAGAGTAAGAGAAAAAATGGAGTAGAAATAATAGAGAAGCACAACTTGAGTGATGGATTATAGCTATTGTTGTTAATGGAAAATAGTTCTGTTTTTCTTTAATGGAACTTATTATTGTTAAATTTGTGCATGTGCATTATCTTATATTGTATTTTTTTGTTTATGATTATGCATTGTTTACATGTGATGCAACATTGGTGTCAAATGTTTGGTGGATGCTCATGTATACTTATTATTAGTTTCTTCATTTTAATTGTTGCTTTTATTTATATTTATGTTTGATTGTTGTCAAACTCAAACATGTCTTAGCATTTGAAAACCAATTCCCCAACAATCTCGATGACATTACTTTTGAATTCACTCTCTCATCACAAGGTTAATAATCAAATTGTTATGTACAACCATGGTTAAATGGAAACCATGTTGGAAATATTTTTTTCATTGATGTCAGATATAGGGGAAGATTATAGATGTCCAAAATAAAAATTGCAAGATGAAGATTGTTGGAAATATTGTTTGGATACACCGTTTGGATACCATATATTTGAAGGCCTTTTTATGCTAAATACCTATCCCAAACAAGAGTATATAATATATCGTTGCAAATATTATTTTGAGATCTTTCCAATGATATATGATAATCCCTCTAACTCCATAGGGATGAGGAGATATGAAATATTATGTCAGGTCAACCTATCTAGTTTTGCAAGTTGGTCCCTAAGTGAACATAGAAACAATATAAATAAAGGATATATGAGTGTATTTAAAGATAATTTAAGCAAGAATATATCTAGGGTATGCAAGAGAATCTAGAGAATACCCTTTGGGTTTTAAAGGTGGAACAAAAATGTGATTTGTAGAGTGAACAAGTCATATTGGAATTTTTTTTGTAACTTATCTTTTATGATGTTTCAAATCAATAAATTTTGAGGAGATGGAGCTGAGATAATCATGTACATGTGGTTAAAATTTCAGGCATTGGTTCACTATAATTTGAGATATGCCTTATGGAATTTATGGTTTGTGATTGATCTTGAAATCTACTTCAAATGAGTCATCTTGGGACTATTGTTATAACTTAAGCTATGGGACATTTCAGACTGTGAAACATTGAAGAAATAAAGGCAAGCTTTGGGTACACATGATAAAAATTTAGACATTGGTTCACTATGATTTCATATATATGCCCTGTGGAAGTTAACGTTTTTAAATAATCCTGAAATCAATTTCAAATATGTAATATTCCCAAATTTTCACATGATATTTGGAATATTAGAGTTCTTAATTTTCTTAATGAATTAAGTAAATAAAAAGGTGGAGGGACCCATAATCCTCAAGATGAATAAATATCCACTTTTTATGTGTGAATGTGGATTAATTAAGCCTAGATATACATAATGAGGTAGTGGAGCAACTACTAATGTGAATGGAGTGGAGATCATGTCTCATTAATGAGATATATCATGGAGGTTGAAGCAGTCAACTAAAATCATGGAAGGCATATAATGAAAGATCATAGAGAATTCATAATGAAGTGATGGAGGAAGTAGTGCAATTAATGCACACATGATGGAGAGGGTGTACATTGTATGTAGACATGATGGAGGACTTGGAGAGACAACACAGTCAAACATGGAGGATTATGTCCACATGCACAACATAGTTTAGAGGTGGGCCAAGGCATGGGAAGGCTCATAAACTATATAAAGGAGATGAAGGCAAAATTGGAGGCATGGTTTTGATTATTCATGTAAAGGTCTGTATAGATCTGGAATTTTCATTTGACATTCCATGCTTTCTTTGGTTGTTTAGCTAAGATTGCAAGTGTTGTTTAGCACTGGGTCTTCCTAGTCGGGAATCCCACCTCTTTAATTGAGTAGCTCTTGTAAGAGGGTTGTACTTAATTCATCATCAGGCATTGGTGCCACATTATTTCCATTCTCTGCAAAACACCTACCTTCAGGAATTACGCAATTTCTAAAGATCACTTTGGGAAGTGGAGGTTGTCTTCAGTATTTCAGCTGGAGAACCAGTGTGGGATTATTCCTATCACCTTGGGCTTGAAGATTAGCATTACCAGGGCTTCATTTCAGATCTGGCATTAGGCCAAACATTATTTACCTCCTATCAGCAACAATCCCATCAAGGACTGCGCAGTCCATCATTTCCGATCCAGAGGAGGAAGAAAGCTACTAGTATTTCAGCTAGTAATCCTATGAGGGACCATCCCTTACCCTTTCCATCATCATTTCCATTAGCCTGGAGATTATTGCAGCACATTTCAGTAGGAATAGAGCCTCTCCCTCTTGTATAGCACAGTTTCTGTAGCAGCTTCATATTCGTTTGCTGCAACTTGAAGGAGGAAGAAGAGGAGACAAGATCTCAAGCTCCTAGCTTATATATCTGAAGGAGGTATTAGCCCTCAAATCTTATATTTGGTTATATAACATATTGCATCCATATTTGGATCATATCTAGCTTTAGAATTTATAACCCAACAGTCAAAGGATCAAACCCTAGGAGGGTGATTTTCCAAAGTTGTAGATCTGGAAAATATTTTCTGGGTTATCTTGGGTTCCCATCACATTGGCCAGATCTTGAATATTGACATCATCAGAGCTCCTGAGCTCCATAGACTTGAATTTCCTTGTGCAACAGCTTCATGTACATCAACAGCAAAAGGGACAACGCAATATTTCTTCCTGTAAGCTCACCAGTTACGTAGTGCTAGCTGTAGCATGCTTGCAGGGTGATTCTAGGCCATCTCTTTGGCTAGATTCTCTCATCTTTTGTACATTGTGTAACTGAATCCTATCCACATAATAAAAAGGCTCATATTATCTGTATATTCTGATGTTGTCTTTAGATTCATTGTTTACTTAGTTGCAGTTCTTATATTATGTTTCAGTATTACTACATTTTCCCTTTTTGGGATATTACAGTGGTATCAGAGCATGATCTATGGCTCAGCTTGTGGAAACTTCACCTTTTACATCAAAGGAAGAAGCAAATAGATGAGATCTATCATGAAGGAGGATTATAATTTTGTCACTCCTCTCTTTAGATCCATGCAAGATCTCTCCAAATAGGTCAATCAAATGAAGAGGGAAAGACAAAAAGAGGATCCAAGAAGAATATTTGATGAGGAAGGTCCAAGCACTTCCTATCAGCAACAAAGAAAACCAGAGAATCATAGATCTCCTCATAGATATACTATGCCCACATTCTTTGAAGAAGGTGAAAGGTATAGAAATGAAGAAAGAAGAGAACCTAAGACTCATGAGACTCTCAGTCTGTATCTTTAAGAGTACAAAGCACAAGCTAGAGCATTCAAAGAGAGTCTAACTCTCCAAGAATTCTTCAAACTCAAAGAAGAAAGAAGATCTTATAGCAGCAATAAAAGAAAGATGCACAATAGATTTTATTTTCCTACATTTGATGGATCTTCCTCAAGCACTTTTAAGGCTTGGAGGAAAGAGATAGATACATTTTTCATGCTACATCCTGTGGCTAAAAAAAGAGGTTGTTCAGATTGCAGCACTTCATCTCTATGGTGATGCCAATGATTAGTGGTTTGGTCACATGGAGCATGTAAATGTGACTAAATATTCAGATTTCTTTCACAAGTTGGGGAAGAAGTTTGATATGAAGAAAACAGATATGTGACACAAAGAGACATTTCCTAAGTAAACAAAGGAGGATGTCAATCTTGTCACTCTGGACAAAGAGTCACTACATTCACCACTAGCTGCAGAAGTACTTACATCCGGAGAAGAGACACTTGCAACTTTGCAAGATAGTCTTCAGCTCTTGACACATAGAGTCCCATGCATGATTAAGGAGATGCATGAGGAAGAGGAGGAAGATTCCAGCGCTGGTACATTGATAGAAGAGAAACCATCACTCTTACCAGTGGATGGAGACACCATTGTCCTGGTTGGAGGAAATCTTGTGTTATTGCAAGAGGTTCCCACACATCATTTGATCCAAGGTATGCATGCACTTTCATCACATATTTTTTTTAGTAGAGCTTATTGAAAATTATGGGGACATGCCATCAGGGCCATTACATGACCAAGGATTAGAACAACATGCTGATTTGAAGCAGCAAAATATCACAGCACAAAGGACCCTTGATCTAATCAAGGAGGAGAAGGAGAGCTATCCTAGTTCATCATTGATGAGCTACATTCAACCCTTTGAGTTGAAGTGTAGAGTTTCAGAAAATGGGATGAGCATGATCCTATGTACAATGAATGGTTATGAGATCAGCACTATGCCTTTCTTTGAGACAACATATTTATTACCATGCAGATCTACAACATTGTCACTTAGTAGCAGTGATAATGAAGAAGCCCTGTTATTCTTGGATAATTCTTAAGGTATCTTCACTCATGAAGCAATGGAGGTTAAGATGATAAATGGTAGACATCTTGAGATGAGAAATCTTTTCTCCTTTCTAGATGACACTTTCTCAATGAGCATCTCATAACTCAAAGAAACAATTCTACCTGCAGCAGATCCAGAACCTCACTGTGTTTGGAGAGCCATTGATGAGAAGAAGGTCTCATTAAGAGATCTCATTGGAGGTGCACTTCAACATTTAATGGAGTGAAAATTTCTTCATTAGTTTGAGAAGGATGGTATTCTATAAAGGGAGGATACCATGTTTATGTAGTACATCATTCATCATCGACATTGGGATGAGTGGGTGGGGATGATAAGCAAGGGGTTGCATGACCACTTGCAGATATATGACATGGGCCATCAAGCTTGGTTACGTTGGTTGCTCTTGGGTAAGTTTGGTTACTACCCAAAGGCCCCTATTCCTTTGATCCATGCCTTTAAAAACTCTCATGTAATGAAGAAGGAGGCATGGTTGCGCTGGCTGCTCTTGGGTAAGTATGGTTACCACCCAATAGCTCATATTTTTCTGATTCATGCCTTGTGTATCAATGATATAATGCAGCAAAAGAAGGCATGCTAACTTTGGCTGACCATGAGAGAGTTTGTCCATCACATGACATCTCCTATGTCTATGTTTTTTGTATTGGGTAGAGCTTGGCATGATGCATGATGTGTATTGATGGTGTTTACTTGTATTGGGTTGACGTGACATTCCACATGTCTATCAGTATGTTTTTAATCCATGATGCACATGAGGAGGAGAAAAAGCAGCAAGATCTCTTGTTGCTTTGGTTGCTTTTTGGGGAGTTTGGCTTGTCCATCTTACATGGAGGAGATGGAGGATGGTAGCAAGAGGCCTGACTCCGGTGGCTACTATTGGGAGAATATGGTTTGACATATTTGTCTACCAATATATATCTATCTCTTCTTTTGAATTATGTTGGAATGATGCTTGGATCCAACAAGACCAACAGGGCTAAGGATGAGAGCATGGCAATGCTCAATCTAATTCATAAAGCATGGGATGAAAAGATGTATTATGAGATGGAGCTTCTCCTTTGTGGAAAGAGCCACTCTATTTTATGTATCTCATGTATTGATGATGATGTTGGACATCATATGGTTGTCACTTGGTACTTCATGGTGGAAGGAGGACATCTAACCATACAGTTGGAGGTCATTCTATGCATTTATGAGAGACAACTTTGGAACCAAACATACATGACACATTGCAGCAAATGGAGGAGGCCTTACTTATGTGGATGCCATTTGGAGGGGAATGGATGCCTTTGCATCTACTTTTTCATTTTCTTGAGGATAAGCAACATTTTTCCGAGGAGGACTGTAATATTCCCAAATTTTCACATAATATTTGGAATATTAGAGTTCTTAATTTTCTTAATGAATTAAGTAAATAAAAGGGTGGAGGGACCCATAATCCTCAAGATGAATAAATATCCACTTTTTATGTGTGAATGTGGATTAATTAAGCCTAGATATACATAATGGGGTAGTGGAGCAACTACTAATGTGAATGGAGTGGAGATCATGTCTAATTAATGAGATGGATCATGGAGGTTGAAGCAGTCAACTGAGATCATGGAAGGCATCTAATGAAAGATCATAGAGCATTCATGATAAAGTGATGGAGGAAGTAGTGCAATTAATGCACACATGATGGAGAGAGTGTACATTGTATGTAGACTTGATGGAGGACTTGGAGAGACAACACAGTCAAACATGGAGGATTATGTCCACATGCACAACGCAGTTTAGAGGTGGGCCAAGGCATGGGAAGGCTCATAAACTATATAAAGGGGATGAAGGAAACATTGGAGGCATGATTTTGATTATTCATGTAAAGGTCTGTTTAGATCTGGAATTGTCATTTGAAATTTCATGCTTTCTTTGGTTTTTTAGCTAAGATTGCAAGTGTTGTTTAGCACTGGGTGTTCCTGGTCGGGAATCCCACCTCTTTCATTGAGTAGATCTTGTAAGAGGGTTGTACTTCATTCATCATCAGGCATTGGTGCCACATTATTTCCATTCTCTGTAGAACATCTACCTTCAGGAATTACCCAATTTCTAAAGATCAGTTTGGGAGGTGGAGGTTGTCTTCAGTATTTTAGCTGGAGAACCGGTGTAGGATTATTCCTATAACCTTGAGCTTGAATATCAACATTCCCAAGGCTTCATTTCAGATCTGGCATCAGGCCAAAAATTATTTACCTCCTATCAGCAACAATCCCATCAAGGATTTCACAGTCCATCATTTCCAATCCTGAGGAGGAAGGGAGTTACTAGTATTTCAGCTAGTAATCCTGTGAGGGACCATCCCTTCACCTTTCCATCACCATTTCCATAAGCTTGGAGCTTATTGCAACACATTTCAGCAAGCATATAGCCTCTCCCTCTTGTACAACGCAGTTTCTGTAGCAGCTGCATATTCAGTTGCTACAACTTGAAGGAGGAAGAAGAGGAGACAAGATCTCAAGCTCCTATCTTGTAGATCTGAAAGAGGGATCAACCCTCAAAGCTTAGATCTGGTTGTATAACATATTTCATCCATCTTTGGATTAGATCTAGCTTCATATCTGTATAACCCAACAGTCAAAGGATCAAACCCTAGGCGGGTTATTTTCCAAAGTTGTAGATCTAGAAAATCCTTTCTGGGTTGTCTTGGGTTCCCATCACATTGGCCAAATCTTGAATATTGGCATCATCAGAGCTCCTAAGATACATAGATATTAATTTCATTTTGTAGAATCTTCATGTACATCATCATCAAAAGGGACAGCGCATCATTGCTTTCTGTAAGCTCACCAGTTACGCAGTGCTAGCTGTAACATGTTTGCAGGGTGATTCTAGGTTTCCCTCATCTTTTGTACATTGTGTAACTGAATCCTCTCCACATAATAAAAATGCTCAAATTCTCTATATATTCTGATGTTTTCTTTAGATTTATTGTTTACTTAGTTTTAGTTCTTATATTGTGTTTCAGTATTACTGCATTTTCCATTTTTGGGATGTTACAAAATAAGCCAGTTTGAAATTTTCACTATAACATATTTTTTGGAATGTTTTAGACTTTAACATTTTTAGATACTTGTGAAGACATACAATAGTATCTCAAGAAAACAATTTCAGACTTTGGTTCACTATATTTTTGGACATATGCCTTGTGGAAGTTAGGGTTTCTGAATGAACTTGAAATCAGTTTCAAACAATTCAATTTGTAATTTTTATTGTAGCTTTTGTTCTAGGAGTTTTGAAACCATGAAACATTTATATATCCAAGGATGCATACAAAAGTGCCTTTGGTGAAAATTTTAGAATCGAATTTGCAAAATTGAAAAAGTGGCATCCTGTACAATTTCGTTCTTGGGAATAGGCCAAAAGCAAGGAGTTTTGGGAGAAGCAGAAGTATTAAGTAAAATTGGTGAAGGCATACGGAAATAATAGAATTGGTGAAGGTAAAAGTAGCAAGAAAAATTAGTGAAGTATGTTTCTACGTATAAATATTTGTAGCAATGTGATTATTTTCTCCAATATATTAGTGCCTATGAATATTTACAGTTGTGGGGATTAGTGTCTGTAGTATGTTGGAACCTCTGAATATTTGAAACAATTGGGATCGGTGCCTCTAGTAGGTTGGTGCTACAAATAATTATAAAAATATGTTTTGTGATTTTTTCTCAAGAGGGTTTCCTCATAAATCTTGTGTTTTATGTTTTTGAACTAGTATATCTCATATATTATTGCTCTCTTATAGTTCATAAATGTTTAAATAAGTAAAAATTGTCTTATATAGATTCACCCCCAGACCCCTTCTCCCCCTTGCTGGTCAAGATAATAAATTAATAATTCCAACAAATATTATTGACCATCCATTCATAGACTTAGAGATGCCACAATATATGTGCAGTGTTCAAGGTATCAAAAGTATTTCTAACCTATGCTCTAGGAAAGAAACTGAAAGGAATTCATACAAAAGGTAGATCTAGGATAAGTGTGCTAACTGGGGTGTTAAAAAAAGTCCCTACACCATAGGTTACAATCATTCATAGTGATCCAACAAAGTGTTCATGTATCCAAGGAAGAATTGCAATGTATATCTTCCCCTTTATAAATAAATTTCATTTCTACCAAAACAACAATTTAAATGCAAGCAAGGAAAGAGAAAATAGATTAGATATGGTGATCACTTGGGTTGCACATAAATCCCCTATTTGACAGAGTAAAAATCTATCACCTTGGTTGGATGAAATGGTTATGCAGGCAGGATGGTTGCAATGTGCATCATTTCCATTCAATGATCAATCTTTCTCTTGCAACCAAGCAAAAAATGTAAGTAATAGGACATTTGACGAACTAAGAAACAAACACACGTTGATCTATGAAATTGGAGGAAAAAAACAGATGAAAATCTAAACTATTGTTCTAGGGTATGTTATAACAACAAGGAAAACAAGGCAACGTGGGTTGATTTGGTGGTTGTTGATTTATGGTGTGTAATATTCCCAATTAGTAGCAGCTAATTATCAATATTAATTTTGTTCATATTTTTGCTTTCTAATTTTTAGCTAGAAATAAAAGGGGTGTTGGGACCCATAACCCAACTTAGAAAATAATATTCCTAAAGTTACTTGGCCAACATAACACATTCAACATAGGGCCTAGGTGGGTGGACCAAGTGGCAGCGCAGGAAGAGGGATAGCATGGGCCAGGCAGCCCAGTGGCAGCGTGGGCCAAACAACACAGATTAGGTAGAGGAAACGTGGCAAAGACGATAGTGCAATGTAGTGGGGCCTAAGGGAATGTTGTGGCCTCAAGCATAAAATGGAGTGAGGGCCTAACTTCTTATTCATTCTGTTATCAGTCCATCGGATTTCTAAGGCTAAAAAAGAGTCCAAACAGAGTTAACCACATACCAATATTTTAGCTTGGTAGTTAGCCCTACCAAACCGGAGAGGGATCCCTCCACAAAGTCACAACCAAGAGGGCTAGCTGAATTAGGGTTTTAGGCTAGGTATGAGTACAGGGGTTTTTTTGTTTGAATTGGTTTTGCTGGATGGGTGAATTAGGTCAAAGAGGCTAGGTTAGGACAAATAAGATTAGGATTGCAGTCCATTCAATGGGGCAAGGTAGATAGGAAGGCTAACACTTTAGGGTTTCAGGGTGAGATAGATCAAACTGATGAGGAGCTAGAAAGAGCAAGACAATGTATGTATTCTTTCTAAATTGAAGAAAATGAAAAAATTACGAAGATTTCCCAAAATAGAGCATGAGAGATGTATTCTTCTTATAAACTTTAAAATTGACATATAATAGAGATGAAATGTATCATTAAGACAAAAAAATCATACATATGTAACAGAAGAAGAAACAATGTTAAATTTCCATATCACGGGTATCCCAAAGAAATAGTTGCAACTCTTTCGTTAATTTCCTGCCAAATACTGATTACACTAGAGTCTTTGAACAATGCAACAACATCCAACCTATGAAATGAGTCAAGAAGTGAAATATATAGACATAAAAAAAAATCTCCCAACCTCAGGGGTTTAATCCCTAAGTTGAGGAGTTGTTCCACCAAAAACTGAACTGCATACCTAGAGTGTAGGGAGGTCAAACTGATTCATCCCTCACTCTTTGGAAACTGATTCATTACATCTCATCAAGAGTTTTCACCTAATGTATTTACCCCTAGGTAAGTGTAAAAACATGATTATTAAATTTGAATCCTTGAATTACATTGGTAAAAACTTCATTTTCCAAATTGAAACTGAAAAAACTGAGAAAATTTACAAATTTCATGAAACTCAGAAAATTGGTAAAAAACATAGTGCTAGTGTAAAAAGCGCAGTGCCAACTTCAACTCCACTTTTGAAGGGGTTCCCGATGTCCAAATTGAGGTCAGGATAGCTCATTGGAAAGCTTGTCCTGTCTAGTTTCCATATCTATGCTTAGTTTCCAAAATGGCGTCTTTTGACCCTCCAAAAATTCATTCTCCCAATACTGGTCAAAAGTGCAATGCCAGCCTAAAAATCAGGGCAAAAACATGTTTTTTGAGGTGTTTTTTGAATTTTTGACTAACCAGTTGGCCCCAAAAAAAAAATCAAAGTAGCTAGGGTGACTATATTTGGCATTCTGAATCCAATGGTGCCTTCATTTTTTCCATTGTAGCTCCCTAGAAAAATCGCAGTGCCTAGGGCGTTGCACTTTTGACAGTGCTACTGTGCAAAACTATCAAAATGTGCAAAAACTCAAAAAATTTCAAAACTTGTCCAAAATTTCTTGAAAATTGTGCTATGGAGGCCTCATGAAATATGCTAAGCAATGAGGGATGCCTCTACAAGAATGTCAAACTTGTATCCCTCCTTTTTCTTGGCTAGGGTTTGCTTGTGTTTTTCCTGCAATTGCCTAAGTTTGATGCTAGAAACCTTGTTCCTTGTGATGTACCTGTTTAAAAAATTCCTGAGAATCTTGTTGTCCTTGTTTTCCTTTTGGAGGAGCTTCTCAATATGTATGTTGACCCTTTCAAGCCATTTTTATCTGTCATCCTCAACCTTCTTAGCAATCCTTTCCTCAAAAGTCAGCTTTTCATCTTCAATTCTCTACTACTATAAAGCCCTCTTAAGACCTCTTGTTTTTGGTACTTTTCTACTACTTTGGGTGTAATCATGGTTAAGGTGACTAGGTGGCATCATATATTTTCCTCTGTTTGTTTTAAGAAGCTCTAGCTCCATGAGAATCTGCTTATCCTTCAGTTGCTTATTCTCCAGCTCAAGAAAAGAAATGACAAACTTATATCTCTCTAAGTTAGTCTGAAGCTCTCTAATTTGGGCATCCTTCTCTTTGACAAACAAATTGGAGGCCTCATGATATTCCTGCTCATCCAAGTTAACAAGGTCAAAATATGCTTCCTCATCATGATGGTCCTCATCCTCTTGCATGGCTTCCTCATGCTCATTTGCTTCTGTCATCTTTTACTTTCCCTTTTGTACCTGCTTTGCTGATGAAGAAGGAAAGGTCCCTTCCACTTTCCGTGGAGCAAACACTTGCCTATACCCTCTCTGATATGTTCTGGCCAATGTGCCTATTTCATCCCTTTTAGGCTTGCTAACCATGGCTCTTCTACGTGACCCAATCTGACCCTGAAATGGTGATGATGGTGGTGAAGTGGGTTTATTAGGATGAGCTGATGAAGGAGTAGGTGTTGTGGGATGAGATGGAGGAAGCCTATCTTCAGCATTTTGATCAATAGGATGAGATGAAGAAAGCATATCTTCAACATGCTGAGCTTGTGGAGCTGTGAAGATATAATTGGCAATGAATATGTCCCATGAAATATGCAACTTTTTGAGGTGATGTAGGACAATGATCTTGATGAGAGAGTGGTGAAAGAGGTTGTTCATCTACTGGTCATAATATCTCCTTTGTAAAATGTATGCATTAAGGGATTTTTGAGGTCTAAAACGGGTCTCCTAAGGAAATTATAAAATAACAGTGGAAATAATAAAATAAGATTTGATTACATCATCAAATTTTAGAGGGAAAAATGAAAAACTATTTTTTCAACTCATATTTTCAACTTATCTCCCTATGTGTTTACTTAAATTTCAAGAGGAAACACTCGTTGGATGCATAATTTGATTCATCATCCAAGGAGTACCCATGTTGCATACTTTTGATGGGCCCTCCTACACGAAAAATGAGAAATACATGAAAAATGTGATTGTAATCAAATTTTTTCATGTATTTCTCATTTTTCGTGTAGCAGGGCCCATCAAAAGTATGCAACATGGGTACTCCTTGGATGAGGAACTAAATTTTGCATCCAACGAGTACTCCTGTTTGAAATTTGAGTAATACCTTACGGGTACAAGTTGAAAATACGAGTTGAAAAAGTAGTTTTATTATTTTATTATTTTTACTTTTTTTCTCCCAAAATGGTGAATCATCCCCCATGGTTGACATCATCATCTTGAATCCTATTAGTTCTTATAAAGTTTATTTTGGTTGTACATTTTTCTTAGGAAGCCCTTTTTAGACCTCAAAATTCCCCTAATGCCATTTTGTCCATGCTCCTGAATAGATAGTATGGGATATTAAGCAATTTGACTATTGTGAAGTGCATAAGCAATCTAATATGATATGTATAGAGTCTGGAGAATGTTCCTTCACAATATATGTACTTCATGATGATCTTCATTATGGGGGTATACCTATCAAGAAGGTGCCTGAAAGGGAAAACTCCCCTTCTCTCATTTCTGTACCTTGGCTTGATGAATGGTTCATAATACTAATCATCCAAGTCTTTGGATTTAAACCAAATTTCACCCATGTTTGGAATCCTTGTGGAAAAAAAAAATGATAGATGTAGATATGGTGAAGGTTACACCTATAAGGGTCACCTGATTGTCTTCGAATTTTTAAATGAAAAATCTTCTCAGAATAGGATGGTGTTGAACTCTTTCAATCATATTGCAGAAATCAAGGCAACCAACATATTGAAATCAACAGACTGCCATTGGTAAAGCCATCAGTTCTCTGGTGTTGGTGGGCTCAAGCCTTAGGATTTTTTCTCATTTATGTGGCCTTATCTCTTGTATATATTCCTCCCCTTCCAGTCTATCTTCCTCCTCCTCTTCCTCCATGTAATCTATGTCTTCTTCCATGGTGTTTTTGCTCTAAAAACCCTAGGGATGAGGAAATGGGAGTGGGGATAGGTCTAGGTAGTGAGGATAGGTCTAGGAAAAATTAGGGAGATGGGGGGAGGGGTTGTTGAACTTAGGGAGATGATATGGGGTCAAAATTTTTAAGGGATTGGGAATTAGAATTTTATTGCAGGGTTGATAGGCCTGCCTAGGAAATTGAGATGCCTAGGACTCAAGGTTTAGGGAAAAGGGGATTTAGGGAAAGGGGTATAATGTTGTAGGGGTAGGGATATGGTTTATAGTGATGTAGGAAGGGAATTCACGGTTTATGGGCATAAAATTGGGAATGAGGGAGTGAGACTAGGGTTTTAAGCTAGACAAACTGCCAATTTTTCAAGTAAACAAAAACACCATGAAAATGCTCTTTAGGAATGCAAGAAGGATGTAAATATGTCTTAATTGCTTGATAAGAGGTGATAAGAATCTTTGGTGGAGGTTAGGAGAAAATTGGATGAGTTTTGGAGCTTGCTGTGCCAACTAGGCAAAAGCGCAATGCCTTACCAAGAAGCGCAGTGCCTTTCAATAAAAAAACGCAACGCCGACTTCTAAAAGCGCACCGCCACCCTCCAGAAGTGCAGTGCCACCAAAAAATCAAACTTTGACCCTGCAAATCAATTTTTTGAGCTGAGGGAATGCGAGCTCGATGTTTGAAATGGAAAATGAGCTTCTTCTTTGTCTTATTGTGGTCTTTATACATTGATGAATTTGATGTTTGGGCCTTGGGACCCACTTTTTCTTTTCTTCTTTCACTTTACACTTTGAAACTTTACGCTTTTCTCTTTTTGACTTCATTATTTACACATTTATCATTTGATGATTGAGAAATCTTTACATATGACTTTTGATGCTTTTTTGGCATGTGGAACTCTGAGTTGGCAGCTTGGGAATCATGAACTTATTACAAATTGAGTGACATGAAATTACATAATGGAAAAAAAAAATTACATTTTGAAATAAAAATTACATCTTGGAATAAAAATTACTCTTTACAGATCATATTTACATGGTAAAGAGAGGTTATTTGATCACTTTCTTACTTGCTGCTCTTATGGAATGGAAATGATTTATTATTAGACTTTGAAAAACCCTAGAAACCTAATGAAACCTTGAAAAACCCCAAAGACCTAATGAGAGATTTGACTGAATGAAATTCATGGTGACATGACTAAACAAGTGATTAAAACTCATGAATGATGGTCATTCAAAAAATTATGAAAATGAGTTAGCAAGTAATGGAAATTTAGGAAAAAGTGATTTTTTTTATTTTAGGGCTACCATCAGTGAGTAAATTTTGGAATAATGACCTAGTGGAATGAACAAATTTCTGAATGAGACCCTAATATGATATGAAAAGAGGATTTTTTATCACTGATGGCAGGATACAAATACTGACATTAACACATTCTATCATTCGTCTTCAGAATTTCTGTCTAACATATATTGAGCATGCTTATGTTGTTTAGCTAAGTGTGCAAGTGCCTTTCAGCACGCGGGTGTCTCTGAGTGGAGATCCCAACCTCAGCCTCGGGGGACCTCGAGTTCCTGCTTAGATGAGGAGCTTCATCATACGTTTTCATAGCAGAGACCAAAGAGCCAACCTTCAGGAGTTACACAGTTCACCAAGCAGCACAGTCACTCAGAGGGATTACATAGTTTTGGAGGAGAGCAGCTCCAGGAGTGAGGGAGACTTAGGATTTTCATTTTGGGAGAAGTGTGAAGGGATCAAACCTTCACAAGTTTATTTTTGGAGTAGTGAGAGGCCTTTATTTCCAGTAGATCAGCTCAAAGGCTAGCGTATTCACCAGGAGAGCGTAATTCTCCCAAGGGTGTCAAACTCCAGGGTCAACCTTTCTAGAATTCCTTCCTGGGATTTTTCTGGTTTTAGGAGGAGAGCTCATCGCCAAAGTTTCAGAATTTTCTGAGCATGGGGAACAACCCCAAAGAGAAGCTCCATTCTAGTCAGTAGCAGCATTTTCCAGCAGCAACAACAACCCAGAGAGTTATGTAGTCACTAGAGGAGTAGCCATTCCATAGCAGGGTTTGGAGAGATATTTCAGCTTGCCTTGAGTAGGCCAAGGTGCCATGAATCTGATCACCTCTTATACTCATTCCCTATTTACATAAATATAATAAAATGGCTCAACTTTTCTGAATTGTTTGCAGTAATTTTTATGGTGCATCTCTATTTGTTGTAGTTTTTGTTTATGTTGCTTTGTATTGTTTTCCATTCCCTTTTTGGGATACTAAAATGGTATCAAAGTTCATACAAATGGCTCACTACTTGGAGTAGATCAGTCTATGAAATTCAGATACAAAGAATACATCACTTACCGGAAGAAGCGATACACGATCAGAGAGCGGAGGCTCGATCCCACATTTGGTGAAGGGGACTACATTCCAGAAGAGGACCCAGAGGAGGAAGAACCAATGGCGGATGAAGTAGATGAAAAGAAGGAGTTTGGTAATCTCCTAAAATATGTACAAGAACTCTCTAGAAAATAGAGGAGATGGGTCAGAAGATTGTCAGGGAGAACAGATAGCGAGAGTCCCTAACAGGATTCCACATCTAGGAAGGGTCTGACACTTCTCATCATACACAGGAACATAACAATGCGCAGCAGGTAGTGCTATGCACTCCCTCACGTTCCACTATACCCACATTCTTGACTGAAGGTATGGGAATGGTAGGACCCCAGGAGCCAGAGGTGGCTCATTACGGGGATTATTTTGCAAAATATTATTCATACGGACGGGAGTTTGGAGAAGCTCTCACCTTCCATGATTTCTACCAGTTGAAGAACAATAGCATACCCCGCAAATAGAATAGAGGAGGTGGGTACACGAAGGGAGGTGACCTGCAACGTACCATGGGCATATTTTCTTGCCTACATATGATGATTCATCAAATTTTTTAGAAAAGGCTTGGGTGGAAAAGTTGGACATTTAATTTCAGCTGAACCAAATGGCGGAGGTGGACACCATCAAGGTGGCAACACTGCACCTTGAGGGGGAATCCCATGACTGGTGGTTCCACGGGATGTCCACGTTGGGTCATTCAGGAGTGATAGCTTATGCAGAGTTCACTCAGAGATTGGTGGAAATATTTGATCGGAAGGACCCTGAGGAAAATTTTGCCGAGTTGAAAAAGTTCAAGAAGACCAGGAACTCGAAGACTTACATCGTTGAGTTCTTGAGACTTTCAGTGATGGTGCCAGACTTGTCCATAACCAAGAGGATTTACATGTTCATTGATGGGGTGGAAGAACCTCGGCGTGGGCTAGTAAGGTCTACTAGGCCCACTACACTTCACAACACAGTTGGGAGGACAAGGGACTTGCATGATGCCCTGCCCAAAACTAGACCTCCTTTCCCCCAGAGACCAGCATTCCAGCCAAAGGGGAAAGAAGAGAGAGTTCCACCTCTAAAGGGGAACCAGGGTTGAGGGCCTTTGGATGATGATACCCCGAGAGAATTGAGATGGAGGAAGCTATGCTTCACATGGGAGGAGCCATGGGCACCGGGTCATCGATGTGTCGCAGGAAAGGCACACTACATCAAGGTCTTCTATGACAGTGAGGGAGAAGAAGATGCGTATGAGGAGTTAGAGGGAGATGCCAGTGCTGATGAACCGAGAGGAGATCATCCACCACCACCTTCCCCAGGAGTAGGAGGGGCAGTTTTTTCACCCACATGAGGATTCATTGCATCCTTGTGAGGAGTTCCTAAGTATTTGACACTGCATGTCCGAGGCACAGTCCAAGGGAAATGTGTTTCAGTACTGGTGGATAGCGAGGCCACTCATAACTTCATCAATGCCCAGCTAGGGCAGAGGATGGGCATACCAATAGAGAGTTTTGATGCGTTCTCCATGTTGGTTCCGCGTGCCAGAGCCACGTAGTGCATGAGGTATGTTCCAGCATTAGCAGTGACCATGGGGACATACACGGTGACTGACCACTTCTTTGTGGTTGACATCCCAGATACCAATGTGGTATTGGGAGTGCAGTGGTTGATTACACTAGGTAAGGTCTCTATGGATTGGGAGACATTAGAGATGGAGTGGACAGACAAGAAAAGCGGGAAGCATGTGATGATCAGAGGCATGCACACATACCCTCCTTCGACAGTTTCAACACACCAGATGGAGCTAGACTTCCAGAAGGGGGACATAGAGTGGGCAGTAGAGATGTGTATTTCAGAGGCAGGAGTCACAGGGCAGTTGGTCCACCACGATGTTTAGTCAATATTGGTTTGATACTCCATGGTTTTTGGGGACATGCCACTGGGACAACCACCAGACCGGGGGTTTGAGCACACTATTGAGTTGGAGCAGGGGATATAGGCAGTGATCACCACCCCTTATAGGCACCCCAAGGCCTACAGGGATGATATTTAGAGATCTATCCATGATCTCTTGGTACTAGGACACATCCGACCTAGTACTAGTCCATTTGCTTCTTTTGTTGTTTTGGTGAAGAAGAAGGATGGCACATTGTGGATGCATTGACTACAGGGTGCTCAACAAAAAGACCATAAAGAATATTCTTTCCACAATTATAAATTTATTTTTTGGACCCTGTTTTTTGGTGGGCAGACTTGCCCATGGTTTTGTGCATGGGTTTGCACATGGTTTTGGGGCATGATGGTTTTCGACCCTTGGTATTTTGTATATCCGGTCAAGGGAACTACGATTATGTTCTAATCCAAGGTTAATAGATTGTGGTTTATGAATGCCTAGGCATGTATATATATGTGTTGTAACACTAAAAGGAATATAATGAAAAATCAAGATGATAGTCCCGATTTGGGATCTAGGGGAAAGTCTCTGTGTATATCTGTTTTATGATTTATGCTCTCGCTATTGTTTATTTTATGTTTTTAAGATTCGTTTGCACATAATTTCTTTACAGGGTTAAAACCTATAGAACCGATATCCCATCCCCAGGATTGATGAGTTGATGGATGAGCTGGGGGGATCGAATTTCTTCTTCGACATCGATCTAAGGTCGGGGTACCATCAGATCAAGGTGAGGACCAGGATGTTCCCAAGACTGCATTCAGGTGCCACTATGGCCATTTCGATTTTTTGGTGATTCACTTTGGGCTAACCAATGCATCAACCACCTTTCAGTATTACATGAACCACATTTTCCATAGTTAGCTGAGGAAGTTCATGATGGTGTTCTTTGATGATATCCTCATCTATAGCCGCACATAATAGGAGCACTTATAGCACATTGATGTTGTTATGCGTATCTTGGAGGGGAAATTTTTCTACGCTAAGCTCTCCAAATGTGAATTTGGGCTCACAAAGATGCTCTATTTGGGGCGCATTATTGGTGTGGATGGAGTAAGAGTCCATGAGAGGAAGATTTGGCCCATCCCTGATTGGCTGGAACCAAAGAATGTGACAGAGCTCTGGGGATTTGTAGGCATCTACACATACTACCAGAATTTTTTCAAGTGGTTTTAACAACTTTATGCACCCCTCACGGACCTCACCATGAAGGGGGAATTTGGCTAGAATGATATTGCGCAAAGGGCTTTTGACAAGCTCAAAGAGGTGATAAGCAGTTGTCCAGTATTGGCTTTGCCAGACTTCACACAACCTTTCATTCTGGAGTGTGATGCTTCAGGGGAAGGAGTAGGCGCAGTTTGGATGCAGGGGGGACACCTTATAACTTTCAAGAGCTGGAAGCTACTTCCACATGAGATTTTATATCCTATATATGAAAAGGAGATGTTGGCGATTATGCACACATTGGCCAAGTTCCAATAGTATTTGGTGGGTAACAGGTTTCGAGTGAGGATTGACCACAACAGCCTTCGGTTTTTCTTTGAGCAAAAGTAGTTGTAGGAGAGGTAGTAGAAGTGGGTCAGTAAGATACAGGCCTATGAATTTGACACTGAGTATGTCAAAGGGAAGAACAACTTGGTGGAAGATGCTTTTCCATGCAGGCCAGCGACATTGTCCTTGATGATATTAGACACAAATTGGAGGGCTCAACTGCTGGTGAAGTATTCAAAGGACCGCTTTTCCTGTGAGGTGTTGGATGGCCAGATTACAGATGATAGGTATCAGGTGATGGATGAGGTCATCTATTATCGGGACATGATCTTATTGACTAGTAATTCCCATCTCAAGGAGAAGGTATTGCACGCATCCCACCATTCGCCGCTATCAGGCCACTAGGGGTTTAAAAATACCTACAAGGCCATCAGGGAGAGGTTATCTTGGAGAGGCCTCAAAGAGGATGTACTCCGACATGTCAAGGAGTACGAAGGGTGTCAAAGGAATAAGGAGGAGATGAGCCACCCTGTTGGTTTGCTATAACCGCTTTCCATTCTGGAAGGAAAGTGGGAAAGCATCTCCATGGGCTTCACCACATTGTTGCCCACAGTGCAGGGCAAGGATTGAATCTTTGTATTTTTTGATCGACTAACAAATTATACCCATTTATTCGCCATATATGCACGGTATACAGCTTTAGAGGTGCCCGAGATATTCTTCTATGATGTTTTTAGACTGCATGTTCTCCCCAAGACCATAGTCAATAATAGGAACAACCATTTCATGGGAGGTTTTTGGAAGGAAATCTTTCATTTGGTGGGTACCAAGTTAACTCTCAGTGCCAGCTACCACCCACACACATATGGGTAGATAGAGATAGTGAACAAGTGGCTGGAAGGCTACTTGTAGAACTATGTCATGGGGCAGCAAAGGGCATGGTTGCGTTGGCTTCACCTAGGAGAATACTGCTACAACACCACTTTTCATATGTCTATCGGTATGTATCCATTTTATGCTTTGTATAGATATAATGCTCTAAAATTTTCTGATGTTATGTTTGGAGCTAGCAAGGCCCCCAGGGCCAAGGACTAGATCCAAGAGAGGTAAGATATAATCTGGACTCGTAAGGAAAATGTGGCTACAACATAGAATCAGCAGAAACTGTATGCAGATAGAGGGCAGATAGAGAGACATTTTAAGGTAGGTGACTTGGTCTACCTCTGACTTCAGTCATACAAGCAGTCTATGCTGAAGCAAAGGGCTTTGAAAAGATTAATCCCCGCTTCTATGGGCCTTACAGAGTGAGCAGGCGGGTAGGAGAAGTTGCATATGAGTTGGAACTGCGTGGCTGGGAGCAGGATACATAATATTTTCCATGTGTCATGCCTGAAGAAGGCTTTGGGACAGCAAGTGACTTCAACAGGTGAGCTCCGACCCACGGATGATGAGGGGCATCTGCTTTTACAACTGGAGGCTATTTTAGACACCTAGGAGAGACAGTTGCAGGCAGAACAATCAAGGAGTACTTGGTGAGATGGAGGAACCTTCCAGATGAGGATGCCACTTGGGAGGGTGAGAAGATCTTGCAGAATCCATCCTTGTAGTTGGACAAGAAACATTTTGGTGGGGAGGACTGTAATATTCCCAATTAGTAGTAGCTAATTGGAAATATTAATTTTGTTCAGATTTTTCCTTTCTAATGTTCAACCAGAAATAATAGGGGCGTTGGGACCTATAATCCAACTTAGGAGAAAATAATATTCCTAAAGTTACTTGGCCAACATAACACATTCAGCGTAGGGCTCGGGGGAGGACCAAGTGGTAGTGCCGGAAGAGGGAGAACGTGGGCTAGGCATTCCAGTGGTAGCATGGATCAAACAACACAAATTAGGTAGGGTTAGCATGGCAAAGAGGAAAACACAACGCAGTGGGGCCCAAGGGAACGTTGGGGCCTCAAGCATAAAAGGGTGTGAGGGCCTAGCTTTTCATTTGTTCTATCATTCATCTTCAGAATTTTTTTCTAACAGATATTGAGTACGCTTATGCTATTTAGCTAAGTATGCAAGTGCCTTACAACACACGAGTGTCTCCAAGTGGAGATACCAACCTCATCCTCGAGGGACCTCGAGTGCCCGATCAGGTGAGGAGCTTCATCATCAGTTTTTAGAGCAGAGACCAAAGAGCCAACCTTCATGAGTTACGCAGTTCATGAGGCAGCGTAGTCACTCAGAGGGATTAAACAGTTTTGGAGGAGAGTGCTCCGGGAGTGAGGGATACTTAGGAGTTTCATTCTGGGAGAAGTGTGAAGGGATCAACCCTTCACAAGTTGAATTTTTGAGTAGTGAAAGGCCAATATTTACAGTAGATCATCTCAGAGGTCAGCATACTCACCAGGAGTGCCTAATTCTACCAAGGGCGTCAAATTATGGGGTCAACCTTTCCGAAATTCCTTCCTGTTTTTTCCGGGTTTTAGGAGTAGAGCTCATAGTCGGAGTTTCATAATTTTCTAAGCAGGGGAACAACCCCAAAGAGAAGCTCCATTCCAGCCAATAGCAGCATTTTCCAACAGTAGCAGTAGCCCAGAGAGTTACGCAGTCACTAGAGGAGAAACCATTCCATAACAGGGTTTGGAGAGATATTTCAACTTGCCTTGAGCAGGCCAAGGTGCCATCATTCTGATCACCTCTTATACTCATTCCCTATTTACGGAAATATAATAAAATGGCTCAATTATTCTAGATTATTTGCAATAATGTTTATGGTGCATCTCTATTTGCCGTAGTTTTTGTTTATATTGCTCTGTATTGCTGTCCATTCCATTTTTGGGATACTACAGTGGTATCAGAACTCATAGACTTGACTCACCTTGTGGAGCATATCAGTCTATGACATTCAGATACAAAGAATACATCACTTACAGAAAGCAGTGGTACAGGAGCAGAGAGCAGAGGCTTGAGCCCACATTTGGTGAAGGGGACTACATTACAGTAGAGGATGCAAAGGAGGTATCACCAATGGCAGATGAAGTAGATGACGAGAAGGATTTTGGTAATCTCCTCCTAAAATATGTACAAGAACTCTCCAGAAAAATAGAGGAGATGGGTCAGAAGATTGTCGAGGAGAACAAATAGCGTGAGACCCCAAGGGGATCCGGGGGTCCAACACTTCTCATCATACACAAGAGTATAACACTGTGCAGCAGGTAGCACTATGCACTCCCCCCCGTTCCACTATGCCCACATTCTTGAATACAGGTACGGGAACGACAGGACCCCCGGAGTTTGAGGTGGCTCATTACGAGGATTATTTTGTAGAATATCAGTCATAGGGCGGTAGTTTGGAGAAGCCCTCACATTCCATGATTTATGCAAACTGAATAACAATAGCAGATCCCACATATAGAATAGATGAGGTGGGTACACGCAAGGAGGTGACCTGCAACATACCATGGGCAGATTTTTCTTGCCTACATACGACGGGTCATCAAAATGTTCAACAAAGGCTTGGGTGGAAAATCTGGACATTTACTTTAAGCTAAAACAGATGGTGAATGTGGACGCCATCAAGGTGGCAATGTTGCACCTTGAGGGGGAAGCCCATGATAGGTGGTTGCATGGGATGTCCACACTGGGTCATTCAGGCGTGACATAGTATGTAGAGTTCACTCGAAAATTGGTGGAAAGATTTGAATGGAAGGACCCTGAGGAGCATTTTGTAGAGCTGACCAAGGTCAAGAAGACCTGGAAACCAAATATTTACATCTATGAGTTCTTGATACTTTCAGTGATGGTGCCAGACTTGTCCGCGGGGAGGAGGACTTACATGTTCATTGACGGGTTGGTAGAGCCTCTGCGTGGGCTAGTAAGGTCTACTAGGCCCACTACACTTCAGGACACAGTTGGGAGGATAAGGGACTTGCAAGATGCCCTTCCTGGAACTAAAGCTCCTTTCCCTCAGAGACTGGCATTCCAACCAAAGGGGAAAGAAACGAGAGTTTAACCTCCAAAGGGGAACGAGGGTCGAGTGCCTTTGGATGATGATACCTGGAGAGATCTGAGACAGAGGAAGCTATGCTTCACATGGCAGGAGCCATGGGCACTGAGTCATCAATGTCCCACAAGAAAGGCACACTACATCGATTTCTTCTCTGAAAGTGAGGGAGAAGAAGATGCATATGAGGATTTGGAGGGAGATGCTAGCGCTAATACATCAAGAGGAGATCATCCACCACCACCTTCCCCAGGAGTAGGAGGGGCAATGTTTTCACCCACATGAGGATTCCTTGCATCCTTGTGAGGAGTTCCTAAGTATTTGACACTGCGTGTCTGAGGTACAGTCCAAGGGCAATGTGTTTAAGTACTAGTGGATAGCAAGGCCACTCATAACTTCATCGATGCCCAGCTAGTGCAGAGGAGGGTCATACCGACAAAGAGTTTTGATGGGTTCTCCATGTTGGTTCTAGGTGCCAGAACCATGAAGTGCATGAAGTATGTTCCAGCATTAGCAGTAAACATGGGGACATACACGGTGACTGACCACTTCTTTGTGGTTTACATCCCATATACCAATGTGGTATTGGGAGTACAGTGGCTGATTACGCTGGGTAAGTTCAATACGGATTGGGAGACATTGGAGATGGAGTGGACAAACAAGAAAAGCGGGAAGCATGTGATGATCATAGGCATGCACACATACCCTCCTCAGACAGTTTCAACACACCGGATGGAGGTTTACTTCCAGAAGGGGGAAATAGAGTGGGTATTAAAGCTACGTATTTCAGAGGCAGGAGTGACAAGGTAGCTAGTCCACCCCAATGTGCAGTCAATATTGGTCTGATACTCCACGGCCTTTGGGTACATACCACCAGGACAACCACCGGACCGAGGGTTTGAGCACACTATTGAGTTGGAGCAAGGGATCCAGGTAGTTATCACCACCCCCTATAGGCACCCAAAGGCCTACAGGGATGAGATTGAGAAATCTATCCATGAGCTCTTAGCATTGGGACACATTCGACCCAGTGCTAGCCCATTTTCTTCTTTTTTTGTTTTGGTTAAGAAGAAGGATTCCACATTGCGGATGTGCATTTACTACAAGGTGCTCAACAAAAATACCATGAGGAACTGATACCCCATCCCCAAGATTGATGAGTTGATGGATGAGCTGAGGGGATCAAAGTTCTTCTCCAAGATCGATATGAGGTTGAGATACCATCAGATGAAGGTGAGGGACCAAGATGTTCCCAAGACTGCATTCAGGTGCCACTATGGCCATATTGAGTTTTTGGTGATGCCATTTGGGCTAACCAATGCATCGGCCACCTTTCAGTCTTGCATGAACCACATTTTCCATGGTTAGCTGTGGAAGTTCGTGCTGGTGTTATTTGATGATATCCTCATCTATAGCCGCACATGGGAGGAGCACTTATAGCACATTGATGTTGTTATGTGTATCTTGGAGTAGCAACATTTCTATGTTAAGCTCTCCAAATGCGAATTAGGGCTTACAAATATGCTCTATTTGGGGCACATCATTGGTGTGGACGAGGTAAGAGTCCATGAGGAGAAGATCCGAGCCATCCGAGATTGGTTGGAACTGAAGAATGTGACAGAACTTCAGGTATTTGTAGGCATTTGCACGTACTACCTGAAAATTTTCAAGGGGTTTTCACAACTTGTTGCACCCATCACAAACCTCACCTGAAGCAAGAATTTTGCTAGACTGATACTGTGCAGAGGGATTTTGACAAGCTCAAAGAGGTGATGAGTAGTTTTCTGGTATTAGCTTTGCCCGACTTCACGCAACCTTTCATTCTGGAGTGTGATGCTTCAGAGGAAGGAGTAGGCATAGTTTTGATGCAGGGGGGCCACCCTATAGCTTTCGAGAACCAGAAGCTACTGCCGCATGAGAGGTTGTATCCGATATACGACAAGGAGATGCTAGCCATTATGCACGCATTGGCCAAGTTTTTCCAGGATTTGGTGGGTAACAGGTTTCGAGTGAGGACTGACCACAACAACCTCCAGTTTTTCCTTGAGCAGAAGCAGTTGCAGGAGAGGCAGCATAAGTGGGTTAGTAAAATACAGGTCTACGACTTTGACACTGAGTATGCATTAGGAGATTTTTGTGGTCTAAAATGGGCTTCCTAAGAAAAATGTACAACCAAAATAAAATTTATAAGAACCAATAGGATTCAAGATGATGATGTCAACCATGGGGGATGATTCATCATTTTTTAAGTAAAAGGGCAAAAATATTAAAAAATAATAAAATAATAAAGCTACTTTTTCAACTTATATTCCAAAGTTTTTACTCAAATTTCGAGCGGGAGTACTCATTGGATGAAAAATTTAATTTCTCATCCAAGGAGTACCCATGTTGCATATTTTTGATGGACCCTGCTACACAAAAAGTGAGAAATACATGAAAAATGTGATTGCAATCACATTTTTCATGTATTTCTCATTTTTCGTGTAGCAGGGTCCATCAAAAGTATGCAACATGGGTACTCATTGGATGAGGAATTAAATTTTGCATCCAATGAGTGCTCCCTCTCTAAATTTGAGTAAAAAATTTGGTAGATAAGTTGAAAAAGTAGTTTTTTCTTTTTTCCCTCCAAAATTTGATGATGTAATCAAATATTATTTTTAGATACAAAACTCGGAATCTCCACAGTCCTCATTTTTTAGTCTACGTTTTGGGTCTAAATCAAGACCCATCTTCAGGACAAATCTGCAAAGAAGAGAAACGATTAGGTTAAATAAATAGAGGAAAAGATGACAGGGAAAAGAGCCGACTAGTTACTAACTTTGCAATAAATATGGATAAAAATAATTAAAAATATTTAGAACTAATTAATTAATTAGTTCTAAATAATTTTAATTATTTTTATCCATATTTATTGCAAAGTTAGTAACTAGTCGGTTCTTTTCCTTGTCATATTTTCCTCTATTTATTTAACCTAATCGTTTCTCTTCTTTGCAAATTTGTCCTGAAGATGGGTCTTGATTTAGACCCGAAACGTAGACTAAAAAATGAGGACTGTGGAGATTCCGAGTTTTGTATCTAAAAATCTACACCACAGAAATCTACAATCTATCAAATATTATTTTATTATTTCCACTATTATTTTATAATTTCCTTAAGAGGCCCATTTTAGACCTCAAAATTCCCTTAATGGTCAAAGGGAAGAACAACATGGTGGCAGATGCTTTGTCACGCATGCCAGCGACATTGTCCTTGATGAGCTTAGATGCAGACTGGAGGGCTCAACTGATGGTGGAGTATTCGAAGGATCGCTTTTCCTATGAGGTGTTAGATGGTAATATTACAGAAGACATGTTTCAAGTGATGGATGAGGTCATATATTACCAGGACATGATCTTCTTGACTGGTAATTCCCATCTCAAGGAGAAGGTAGTGCGCTCATCCCACGATTCACTGCTATTAGGCCACTAGTGGTTCACAAAGACCTATAGGGCCATCAGGGAGAGGTTCTCTTGGAGAGGCCTCAAAGAGGACGTACTCCGACATGTCAAGGAGTGCAATGTGTGTTAGAGGAATAAGGGGGAGATGAGCCACCCTGCTGGTTTGCTATGGCCGCTTCCCATTATGGAAGGAAAGTAGGAAATCATCTCCATGGAATTCATCACAGGGTTTCCCACAGTGCAGGGAAAGGATTGCATCTTTGTAGTTTTTGATCGACTAAAAAAGTATGCCCATTTCACGAGGCAACAGAGGTCATGGCCACCTTGGATTCACCTAGGAGAATACTGCTACAACACCACTTTTCATATGTCTATCGATATGTCTCCATTTATTCTTTGTATGGATATAATGCTTTGAATTTTGATTATATTATATTTGGAGCTAGCAAGGCCCCCAGGGACAAGAACTGGATCCAAGAGAGCCAAGATATACTTCGGGCTCTTAAGGACAACTTGGCTACAACACAGAACCAACATAAACTATATGCAGATAGAGGATAGATAGAGAGAAAATTTGAGGTAGGTGACTTGGTCTACATGACTTCAGCCATACAAGCAGTCTACGCTGAAGAAAAAGGGAACTAAAAAGCTAAAGCCCCGCTTCTATGGGCCTTACAGAGTGAGCAGGTGGGTAGGAGAAGTTTCATATGAGTTGGAAATGCTGGCTGGGAGTAGGATACATAATATTTTCCATGTTTCATGCCTGAAGAAGGATTTGGGACAACAAGTGGCTTCAACAGGTGAGCTCCCACCCACGGATGATGAGGGGTATCTGGTTTTATAGGAGGCTATTTTAGACACTTGGGAGAGATAGTTGTGGAGAAGGACAGTCAAGAAGTACTTGGTGAGATGGAGGAACATTCCAGATTCAGATGCCACTTGAGAGGGTGAGAAGATCCTGCAACATCCATCCTTGTAGTTGCTTGAGGACAATAATTTTTTTGGTGGGGAGGACTGTAATATTCCCAATTAGCAGCAACTAATTGGAAATATTAATTTTTTTTCTTCATATTTTTTCTTTCTAATGTTCATCCAGAAATAAAAGGGGTGTTGGGACCCATAACCCAACTTACGAGAAAATAATCTTCTTAAGCTACTTGGCCAACATAACACATTCAACATAGGACCCAGGGGGGGACCAAGTGGTAGTGCAGGAAGAAGGACAACATGGGCTAGGCAGCCTAGTGGCAGCGTGGGCCAAACAATGCAAAGTAGGTAGGGGCAGCATGGTAAAGAGGACATCACAACGTAGTGGGGACCAAGGGAACGTTGGGGCATCAAGCATAAAATGGAGTGAGGGCCTAGCTTCTTATTCATTCTGTCATTCATCTTCAGAATTTCTGTCTAACAGATAATGAGTGCGCTTACACTGTTTAGCTAAGTTTGCAAGTGTTGTTCAGCATGCGGGTGTCTTCGAGCGTAGATCCCAACCTTAGCCTCGGGGGAACTCAAGTGCTCGCTCACGTGAGGAGCTTCATCATCATTTTTCAGAGTAGAGACCAAAGAGCCAACCTTCAGGAGTTACACAGTTCACAAGGCAGCGCAGTCACTTAGAGGGATTACATAGTTTTGGAGGATAGCAGCTCCGGGAGTGAGGGAAACTTAGAAGTTTCAGTCCAGGAGAAGTGTGAAGGCATTGGCCCTTCAAAAGTTGATTTTTGGAGTAGTGAGAGGCCAATATTTCCAATAGATCATCTCAAAGGCCAGTGCACTCACTAGGAGTGTGTAATTCTCCCAAGGGGGTCAAATTCTGGGATCAGCCTTTCCCGGATTACTTCCTGGGTTTTTTCGGGTTTTAGGAGGAGAGCTCATAGCCGAAGTTTCAGAATTTTCTGAGTAGGGGAAAAAATCCAAAGAACAGCTCCATTCCAGCCAATAGAAACATATTCCAGTAGTAGTAGCAGCCCAAAGAGTTACACAATCACTAGAGGAGTAGCCATTCCATAACGGGGTTTGGAGAGATATTTCAGCTTGCCTTGAGCAGGCCAAGGTGCCATCATTCTGATCACATCTTGTACTCATTCCCTATTTCTGGAAATATAATAAAATGGCTCAACTTTTCTGAATTGTTTGCAGTAATTGTTATGGTGCATATCTATTTGCTGTAGTTTTTGTTTATGCTGCTTTGTATTGCTTTCCATTCCATATTTGGTATTCTACATGGTAGCATTAGATGTGATCCAAGTATCAAATTTTGCAGGGAGGCTTAGACACATGTATTCCAAAATACCCAGAACTTTTTTTGGGAAATTCCACTTGGATGGGGTTTCATTAAAATAATTATTTGTTTTTAATGGGAGCGTAAGTCTAAACTTAGGGAATTAAAATAATTAAATGGTATTAAAGAACTAGGTGTGAAACTTCTAGAAAAATATGGAGATCGAGTCAATTTGATTTGAGCCATTGATTAGAATCTAATATGGGTAGTGATTTATCAACGAGAAGATTATAATAAGGACTTCGATGGGCATTTGGAAATGACATCAAGAGAGGCTTTAGAGATCAATTTATCAAGTGAGCAACACAGGGTAGCCGAAGAGATCATCAAGATGATTCTACGCAGTGAGGGGAAGAGATAGTTCTGGTTGGATATTTTTCCTTAGCCGAGAATACATCATAGAGAAGGCAGAGAAGAGGACGTAGAATAGGAAGCGTAGGGGCTATGCTGGGCAGTGCAGAGGCAACACTGAGCCTTTGAAGAGATCCATTATTTTGTTGAGGATAAATCAAATCCAGTGCCAAAGAGCTAAGGTGTGAGACTGAAGGGGAACAAGAGCAACATCCAGCCAGTAGAGAGACCAGCTGAAGGGAGTGACACAGTCCCTATTCAGAGTGACACAGATCTACGTAGAGGCATTGTGGGGATTGTCAGTTCAGGGTTGGGTTAGTGCTAGATCTCTAGTGTTAGTGTGAGATAATTTTCTCACTAACTCTTTGTCAGTTATTTTCTTTGTATGGATGGCTAGTATGACATCCTAGATTGTATTTAGAACTACTGCTTAATAATACAAACTCTCAGCTACTGCACTGATTTTCTCACGTTGGGTTTTTCTGGGGACATTTTTCCAAAAATAACGGTGTCATATGTGTGTCTATTTTTCTTCTTTCTTAGTTCTTGTTTTCGTATATTATTTTATGTAGTGAAGGTTGCAATGTGATGTATTTGGTGTTTTCCATAGAACAAATGCAAATAAATTGTTAAGTAATGAATAAAAATTATGTGAATATCTTCCAGTTGCTGCAATATGATTTCGGATCTAGGAATTTTCACATGGTATTAGAGAAGTGCAGGTGAAGCAAGAGAGAAGACCGGAAGAACTCAACGTTGAAGAGAAAGAGAGAGATCGAATAGATGCGTAGGTAGAAGATAAAATCCCTAAGGGATTGCGTAGTCCAGGCCAGAAAGGGCAAGATTTGCAAGGAAGTCTCTCTCTAAGTGCGTCGACAGGGAGGCAAGACTTTCCAGTTTGTATTTTTTAGCAGAAGCAGGTGCAATGTAGTAGTAGATTCAACGTAGAGCAGTTTTCTATGGGACGCGGTTTTTCTACATCATTTTGTTGGGGAATAAAAGTATCAGAGGAAGGAAGAAGACAATTTTTGAGGGAATTTATTCCTCAGTTAATTCCGAGCCAAGGAATTCATTTTCTCAGTTGCAGAGAAACTATAGCAAGGAGCATATCTACTAACTCCAACAGGGAGTGTGAAGGCCAGCCTAGCAGCTGCGCAGAGGAGAGAGGGAGAAGTTCAACTATTGTTTGCAGAGATGGAAACTTATGGGATGTGAGATCAAGATCGGTTGGAGGGTGCCTCAAAATATGTGATATGGAAGGCAAGGATCACTTGTCTGTTAGATGAGCACAATCTCAAGGCATTTATCAAGAATGTGAAAGTTGTCCCCGCAGATGCAGATCCATTGAAATCCTACATGAAGAATATGGTGAAGGCTAAGTGGTTGATCGTTGACGGAGTGCAGGATCATGTGGTATGTCACATAGCTAGCAAAGGGACTACTAAGGAGGTGTGGGATGCCTTAGAGACATTGTATCAAGGATCTTCCGAGCATCGGAAGATGTACTTGAAGGAGAAGATGTGATCTATAAGGATGCAGAAGGGAGAACACATTGATCTATTACTTGTAAAGCTTCCAGAAACTCGAGATCAGTTGACAGTTGTTGGATCAACGCCTCATAACACAAATATGGTAATATTGGCATTGAACTCAGTCTCAAAAGAATGACAAGTCTTTGACCAGAACAACTTGGGCAAAGAAAGGTTGCCTAATTGGGAATCGATGTGGGCCGCTCTTCAACAGGAATATATGAGGCAAGATATGATCAAGTGTAAACTTGATGGAAGAAAAAGAAGTAGGTGGAAGCGAAAGGAGGAGGAAGAGAATGCAACCCTTGCATCCAAGAGGCAATAGGAGCAATGAAGGCGGAAAAAGGACGTCTCAAAGATCAACTGTTTCTAGTGTGGTGATATGGGTCACTACGCTACACATTGTCCTCTCAAGAAGAAGGACAAGGATGAGAAACATGATCTGTACGCTGCAACTGCTAGGATGGAGGAGGAGGAGTTCGCCATGATTTCCCACATACCTCCAAGGGAGAGGTGGGGTTATCTAGTACTGTAGTTCCAGAGATCTGCAATTGGGCAAGGTCCTTGAGGATTCCACCTCTTGGAGCAACACCTTGCTATGGGATCCCATATCAGAAGTAGTAGAATGGGCCAATGTAAGTTGGTGCAAAGGAGTGTCAGAGTGACATTGCAATGGCTAGAAAAATTTCAGAGTTTGAGCAGCGCAAAGAAGAGTTAGCAGTAGTGTAATAAGGCACAACGCAAATGTAATATTCCCATTTTTGGTATCATCCATGACAGGGCTAGGAGGGACTTCTAGAGTTAGGAGCAGATAGGTCACATGTACAGATTGGTGCTATTAGTGGGCTCAGGAGCTTTTCAGAGGAGTTTTGAGGAGTTTTCATGGTGTCTGGAGGCATTCGCTTGATATACTCCGTCATCTGAGTAGTTTGGCTTTCGTTCCGATGCATTCCGATAACTTTCGGAATTTTGAGTTATTTATGGGCTTAACTCAACTGATTATGCTCAAGGTGGCATTCCGGGAGGAATATATGATGGAACACCTTAGTGTAATAGCTCATCGGAACCGGGACGAGGAGACCTACACGATGGGACAGTTAGACAGAGATTTCAGTGACCAGAGGAGGCGTGGTAGCCGATATACCCTTTTTTGCATTAAAAAGGAATATTTTATAATATTTTAATAAAAAGGGAAAAGTGCTCCATAAATAAAATAATAATAAAATAATGCTCTAGAAGGCTCCAAGGGATCTATAAAAGAGAGGGAGGAGGCCATTGGGAGACATCTTTGGAATAGATCATTTTCTTGTGTATGAGAGGTTTGAGGACGTGGTTCTCTACTTCAGCCGTAGCCCCAGGACGGAAACCCTCGGGTGATTCGTGAGTGTTGGACGAAAACCCAACTCTCTTGAGGAGACTTCACTTAGGAGTTTCACAGAGCTTCAGAGTTTGGTGTGAGGATCATTCAGATCTTCAACTTGGGCTTCATCAGTTTCAGTGGGTTCAGTTTCAGCTGTTTCCGGAGGGAGAGTGCAGCAGTGCAGTTTGTGGCCAGTGCCGTTCAGCAGCTTATCTTGGTGGCCAGTTTTCTATCTCAACTCTTCTTGGGTCAGATCTATATGTAAACCCCTGTTTATTATCTATAATAAAAGCTGAGATTTTTCTTTTGTTCTATATGGTATTGGATTGCAGTATTTCTTGTCTTTTAATTTTACATGGCAATCTTCTGTTGAATGAATGATTATTTTACGGAAAATTGTGGTATTCAGTATTTTCCTGCATTTTAGTTAAAATATCCCATCCGGGATATTACAACAAAGTTAACAGCAATGCAACAACTTCAGAGTGTCAGCGCAGAGACTAGAAACAATCATATATTCATTATTAGATGCATCATGTTGAACACAGTTCACTATTTTGGATGTTTTTTTGCTGCAACAGTGGCAGAGTTGTAGTGCAGATGCAGTTGGTAGCAGTATGCAGGGTCAACAACAACATATATGCAACAACGTAGTAGTTTGTGGAAAATATATTCATGCATCAATAGCGCAGAGGGAGATGTTATAAAATTAGTGTAATGCTTCCGCAGGATGAATTACTAGAGCACATTACTCTCTAGGAGGGAGTGTTGATTTTTGGTAGCATCAGATGTGCTCTAAGTCTTAAATTTAGTAGGGAGGCTTAGACATGTTGTGTAACCAGCTCCAAAAAGAGAAGAAAAGAGATATCAATGCCTTAGAAATGAGCCACTTCGAGGGGGAAACCTCCAATACATTACATAAATGAGTCATGATCAGTTTTTACCTTGAAGTGTCTTCCCATTAGGTAAGTTCGCCATTTTTTTAGTGCATGCAGTATTGCTAACGTTTCCTTCTCATAAATAGGTTTATGTAAATACTTTCCTTTGATTGGACGACTTTCAAAAGCAATGGGTCTTCCTTCTTGCATTAAAACAACACTAATTCTATTTCCTGAGGCATCACATTCCACAATAAAGGTTTTTGTGAAGTTTGGCGTAGCTAAGACCAGTGCTAGGCACATTACCTCTTTAAGATGTTCAAAGGCCTTAGTTGCTTCAGGAGTCCATGAAAATGCATCTTTCTTCAATAATGTTGTTAGAGGTGCTGCTATTCTCCCATAATTCTTAACAAACTTGCGATAATAGCCCGTTAACCCGAGAAATCCTCACAACTGCTTTATTGTCTTGGGGACTTTCCATTCCTTAATGGCTTTAATTTTGTTAGGGTCTACTTTAACACCCTCGTGAGATATAATATGACCCAGATATTCCACCTCTTGTACTCCAAAGAAACATTTGGATGTTTTTGCATATAATTGTTTCTCCCGCAATAGTTTGAGCACCCTGTCAACATGTTCAACATGATCCTTCCAAGACCTGCTATAGATTAGTATATCATCAAAAAATACTAGCACAAATTTTCTAAGGAAGGGTTTGAAAATGGAATTCATCAACCCTTGAAATGTAGAAGGTGCATCGGTAAGACCAAAAGGCATGACCAAAAATTCATAATGACCCTCATGAGTTCGAAATGCTGTTTTTGGAATATCTTCAGTCTTCATTCTAATTTGATGATATCCCGAACGAAGATCCAACTTGGTAAAATAAATTGCTCCATGTAATTCATCCAATAATTCATCAATCACAGGAATGGGAAATTTGTCTTTAATGGTGAGCTTATTGAGCTCCCTATAATCCGGAAACATTCGCCATGATCCATCCTTCTTGTGTACCAAACTACAGGAGCAGAGAAAGAACTTTGACTAGGTTGAATTATACCCGCCTCTAACATTTCTGCAATCATACGTTCAATTTCGCTCTTTTGGAAGTAAGGATATCTATAAGGCCTGATGTTTGGAGGAACACTTCCTGGAATCAAATGAATAGTATGATCATGATCATGAATAGGTGGGAGTCCTTTGGGAGTTTCAAACACCTTGGAATGATTGTCCAAGACTTGTTGGAGATATGCAGAAATAGATGATTTTGATGTCGGAACTTCTAGTGAGCATAATTGTGCAATTACGACTCGTTGTTCTTTCTTTAGAAGCTTTGTCATGACATTAGAGCTTATTATCCTTCTCGGCTTCCCTTCAATACCCCGTAATTCGACTTCCTTTCCTTCTGAAAAAAATTTCAAGAAAAGTTCTTGAAAATTAAAAGCTACCGTCCCCAAAGATTGTAACCATTGTACCCCTAGTACAACATCAGCACCTCCCATAGGAATGGAAAGCATTGGACTAGTCAATACATATTCCCCCATGGTTAGCTTAATATTATGGAATTTTCCAGAGCAATTTATAGTTCCTCCATTTGCAACCATCACTTGACATTCTAGTGATGGGTATAGAAAACAATTTAATTCCTTGGCTACCTTACAATGAATAAAATTATGGGTGCTACCTGAATCAATCAACACTATTACCTTTTTCTTCTTGATTTTTCCTTGTATCTTGAGAGTTTGAGGAGTGGTAATTCCTGCCAGTGCATTACACGATATGGTCGGATTCATTTCTTCCTCTTCTAGGGTTGGTTCCCGGTGTATATCCTCTTCTTGTTCATTTTCTTCTTCCTCTTCACAATCTATGTAAAATAATTTCTTCTTAGCACACTTATGACCTTTAGTGTATTTGCTATCACAACTGTAGCAAAGCCTTTTTGCTCTTTTTTCTTCCAATTGTTGTGGTGTCAACCTTGTAGGTTGTGGAAATCTAGGCGTAGCAACACTTCCTTCTTTATAGAATTGAGTGGTAGGCTTCCTTGTCGCCATAATTTTACATTCAACTTTTCTTGCCAACCCGAATGCCTTCTCCAATGAATCAGGTTCCAAAACGCGAACTTCATGTTGGATGTTATCCTTTAAAGTGCCTATGAAGAGATCGATCTTGTGTTCCTCTGGAATATCAGTTACCCTTATATTCAATTTTTGGAAGTCCTCAATGTGCTGCCCCACTAAACCCTTTTGTTTGAGATTTATCAATTGGCTAAAGAAGGTGTTGCTCCTTGTATCCTCATAATGTGCTATCATTTCCTCCGTAAAAATTGACCAAGTGACAATTTTTTTACGGGAGCAAAGCCATCGATACCATACAAATGTATTTTGTTCTAAATGCAAAGTTGCAATGCGTACCTTTTGTGTGTTTTGCACATTATGGATATCAAAATATTGCTCCATCTGTAGTATCCATGTTACAGGATCCTTTCCATCAAACTTCCTCATATCCATTTTTGGAATATGGTGGTTCTTCCCTCCAACAGTAGAGTTTATGAAGTCACGATTAACATTTATTTTGTTCTCATCATGAGATTCCTCTACTATCTTTTCACCATTAGGAAACATTTCTTGTATCAACTTTCCCAAACCTTCGATGTCTACTTTTAGATCTTTCTTCATGTTTTCCATGTTGTCTTTCATCTTTTCATCGATCTTAGCTTCCATGTCATCCATCTTAGCTTCCATGCCCACTTCCATGCCATCCATCTTAGCTTCCAAACCACTCATCTTAGCTTCCACGCCTTTCTTCAAACCATCCATCTTAGTTTCCACGCCCTTCTTCAAAAATTCCATTTCATTTTTTGTTGTTCTTTGCGAGAGCGAAATTTGTTGCACTTGCTCTTGTAATTTTGATATGTCATGTTGCCATTCTTCGTCTTCATGAGTCATAGTAGAGCCTTCTAAAGGCTTAATGGGTGTTGAATTATTTTTAGGGTCCATTTTAGACTCCAATATTGATATCTATTCTACAATAGGCCCTTGAAATCAATTCAACTTGATTCTTCAAACAAGACTTATGCAATTCGGAAAAAAAATACACACCTTTTACTTGCTTTGAGGAGCTCGATATTGAAATTGTATTATATCTGTGATTGCGGATCTTCAATATCTGAAATTAAGCACTGAAGTAGCCCTCTGAATTCTCTTTTGAATGCCATAGGTATGACCTAATTTGGATTCTCCAAGACAAAGTTGTGTCCAATCTCCCACAATGACCTAATTATAGACTGGTTCAGTAGAGCGAACTTGTACGACTTACCACGTGTCACTGTTTTGTCCTTTGTCTCTGAAATTGATAGCCAAGAAACTATATTCTGTGTAATTATGACCAATTTTTACGGCACTCCAATCTGATGCCCAGAGAGAGTGTTATTGAACTTTTCCCACGATCACCTCTTTGAGATGCAATTCAGGAGCCTGAAAAAGCACTACCTTCCACAGATCATATCTCCAAAAATATTGCGAACCAAACTCTGAAATTTTTTGAAAAATTTCCTCAAGATTTTAGCTTCGAACCATACGAATTTCATATTCTGACCCTTCTTAAAAAAAAATTTATAGCGCAAATTCCACGATGACCTGTTTAGGAGCCTGAAAAAAAACCTAACTTCCATAGATCATATCTCCGAAAATATTGCGAACCAGGCTCTGAAATTTTTAGACAATCTTCCTCAGGATTTCGGCTTCACACCCTAAAAATTTCAGCTTCTGAAACTTCGTAGAAAAAAAATTATAGCGAAACTTCCACGATGACCTGTTTGGAGCAGCGAAACCCTAGAATCCAAAGCTCTGATACCAAATGTTGTGTAACCAGCTCCAAAAAGAGAAGAAAAGAGATATCAACGCCTTAGAAATGAGCCACTTTGAGGTGGAAACCTCTAATACATTAAATAAATGAACAATTATTGGATGATACAATTTACAAAACCGCCTTTCTATATATAGGAGTCCATGGGGCCATAATGTAATCCTAGTGGGCCACAATGTAATCCAGCCGACCTAACAATAATAATTTAAGGGCACAATAATAACAAAATGGGGGTTACAAGGGTTCAATAATAACAATAAGGGGGTTACACTAACAATAATAAGGGACTATACTAGTGATGTAGGTACCTAACAAGACATGTGTATTCCAAAATACCCAGAAAGCGTTTTAAAAAATTCCACCTAGATGTGGTTTTATTAAAATAATTAGTTATTTTTAATGGGAGCCTAATTCTAAACTTAGGGAATTAAAATAATTAAACTTTATTAATATAAATGGGTGTGAAAATTCTAGAAAAAGACAGAGATCAAGTTAATATGATCAAAGCCATTTATTAGAATCTAATATGGGTCGTTGATTTATCAACAAGAATATTATAAGAAGGACTTCGATGGGAATTTTGAAATGACATTGGGAGAGAGTCTAGAGATCGATTTCTCAAGTGAGCAGCGTAGAGCAGCCGAAGAGATCATCAAGTTGATTCTACGCAGTGAGGGGAAGAGATAGTTCTGGTTGGATATTTTTCCTTAGACTGGAATACATCCTAGAGAAGAAAGAGAAGAGGACGCAGAAGAGGCAACGTAGGGGCTACGTTGGGCGTGCAGAGGCAACACTGAGCCTCTGAAGAGATCCACTATTTTGCTGAGGATCAATCAGATCCAGTGTCAAAGAGTCAGGGTGTGAGACCAGAGGGGCATAAGATCAATATCCAACCAACATAAATACCAATTGAAGGGAGTGACACAGTCCATAGCTAGAGTGATGTAGATCTACACAGAGGAATAGTAGAGCACGGGGCTTGTCAATTCTGTTAGGATATTTCGACACATAGGAAATAGATTCCTTTTGTGTCACCTTTGTAAATAATTCAATCCTATCCCAAGTTGTTCTTAAGGGGGGGATGTTAGTATATTTCGACACACAGGAAAGAGTTAAGTATAACTTGGTCTAGTGTAGAGTTAGGTAAAGTGTGTTTCTTTACTATGTACATTTGTAACTTATAATCCGACGGTCATGATTTGTAGTGATCTAATGGTCACAATTTGTAGTGATCCGATGGTTCACTCTCTCCTCGGTATTAACGACACGATATGTGGCTTAACACCCGATTGGTCCATGATCTCTATTTAAAGGGCATGGAGGGTCATTTGTTTGGTAACTTGTTTATGAGAGAAGCTTATGTAAATTTTCTTTTTATATTAATAAATTGCCTAAAGTGGCCACGTTAGCTCAGGCCGTGGAATATTTCCCTCTTTGAGGGTTTTAACCACGTGATATATTGGTGTACTAATATGTGATCTGTTTGTGATCGGTGACCTTTGGTGTTTTATCTAAGGATATTACCCTGTAACTTCCTACATGGTATCAGAGCCATTGTGAGGGCTGCATCCATTGTTGATCCAAATCCGAAGGCGGTTTGACTGCATGCGACTGTCATTTTCCAAATCTACTATTTTTGACCACTTTCGAGCTAGGAAAACTGCTATGTTGTGTCTGGAGCATCTGTTACAGTGAGGAACCCCTTTCTTTTAATGCGAAAAGGTTTCTGATTGCCCGAGTTATGTCATTTTAGATTTGGAGGTATAAAGTATATTTTTTGTAGTTATATTTATTAATTGTTCTGCTTATTTCGGTTCCCTTTATTTCAATTTTTTTTTCTTATTTTCCAGATCTATACCCTCTTCTATGTGTATGCTCTTTTCTATGTGTTGTGTGCGATCTCGGCAAATTAGAAACAAGAAGACAAGATTTTTTTTATTTTTTATTTTGCTTCGTATGCTCTTTTCCCACATCTTTGTGCGATCTCGGGAAATCAGAAATAGTGTAAAAAAGGATAGTTGTGGGTAAGGGTAACCAAAAATCTTACGTTCTTCCATAAGGCTTGCATTTCATTTTTTTGCGCTCAGATTTTGTGTTTTTTTTGCAGGAAAAGACACGCACATCGAAGACTAAAAAAAAAATCCCTTCCTCCTTTCAAACAATTATAGAATCCTTTTACTAGCTCACTTGGTGTAAAGTTAGTTTATGAGAATAGAGGTCTTGGGTTCAAGTCTCTCTCTTAAGCTTCTTTTTGTAATTTTTTTTTTTTGTTAAGTTATTTTTTCTTATAAGCCCTTTGGCAAGTTGCCGGTTTTAAAAAGAGGGTTTTATTTCAAAATCAAATGTAAAAGTAACATTGTAAAAGTGACTCTCACATATTTATAAAAGTGGGTCACATAATTTTTTTTAAAAGTGAGCTTATTGTATTAAGTTTGGAAAGTGGGGGGGATTTGTTTAAAAGTTGACCTTCATCATCAAATTTCAACTGTTCCCGTAACTATTCAACATCTACAACACATGTTTTTCAAAAAGGCATAACGTCTTCATCTGGAAGCCATTTTTCGAGCCGTTTTTTTTTATAATCAACCTAATTTTTCGAGATCTTTCCATTGGAGTAGTTAGTTTCAGCCTTTTCAGATTCAGGTTTAAAAAAAATGGAAAGCGCATGCCCGATTATTCTTAACATCACCAATTATTTCCAATGGCTACCCCACATGGTATATTTTCTTAGAAGTAAATGGCTTTATAGAATAGCCACATGAAAAGAAAATAAACCTACCGATGGAGATAAAGCCGCTAAATGGGAAAATAAACAAGATTAAGCACGAGGGTTAATAGGAATGTCCATTGCTCAAGATCTTCGATTTCATATCCTAGAAATTGACACCCCTGATGCAGCCCTGAAAAATCTAAATGTTGTTTTTGGCATTCAAAATGAAATCAGAGCCCACCAACTTGAAAATGAGTTGCTTACTTTGGACTTCAATAATTTCTCCTCTATTGAAGATTTTTTGTCCAAATTCAAGACCCTTAGACTTCTTTTAGAGGGTTGTAGGGTCAAAAAGGAAGATGGTAGCCTTCTCTATTCCATTCTTTCTAGGCTTTGCCCTGCATACTTTGTATTTGTTTCCACCTTCCATTCCACTAGATAAGCCATCATTTCTCAAGGAACAGACTACAAGAACCCCTCTTTTGATGCCTTTTGCGATTCTTTGATCAGAGAACAAGAAAAACTCTTAAAACTTGGTCTTATCAATAATAGAAATGCTTCTAAGAAAGCCTTAGCAACCCAACAACAACCATATCAAAATAATCCCAAGGAGAAGTATCCTAAAAAGTATGGTCCTAAACCAAACAAGGGACTTAAGCAATTTTAGCCGCAAACTGAAAAAGAAACTCACCAAACTGATAAGGTAAATAAAAACAAAGGGAAGAAAACATATAGACATTGCAACTTTTTATAATTGTGATGGCCATGTAGATCCAAATTTTTTAAGAAGATGGAAGCCTTGGAAGCAGCAATGAAGAAGCACCACATCAATTTGGAGACCTCTTCAACTTCATCTTTAGGAATGGCACTTTCTGTGGTTGTCAAGCATCTGGTTATGCATTAAATGTATCTTCTTCTTCTCATTCTCATGAGTGGCTCATTGATTTTGGAGCTTCTTACCACATGGCCAAAAATAAAGCCATGTTTTCTTGTTTAAATGATTGTAACACCAAAAATATTTATGTTGGTGATGATAGATCTCTTAGCGTTGTAGGATCTGGAACCATTCATCTAGATAATGGTCAGTTTAATGATGTACTATGTGTTCCTACCTTGTCATGCAACCTTCTATCTGTTTATCAAATAACTCATTCAGGTGAAGGGAAAACAGTAGAATTCTCACCTCATGATGTTGTAATCAAGGACCTCAAAGATCCTAAACATATTTTAGCTACTGAAATTGCTGATGATTCCACAAGGTTGTATAAGTTTGACAAATTTGGGTCATCATGTCTTACCTCTGTTTTTGTTGCTCATAATGATGAAGTGAGCAAACTTTGGCATGAGAGATTTGATCACTTAAACTATCGCTCTCTTCAAACTCTATGTAAAGAAAATATGGTGACAGGTCTTCCTATGGTATCTTGTCGAGATGGTGTTTGCTTCGGATGTGTACTCGGAAAACATCATCGGGATAGTTTTGATAAACGTGCCTCTTGGCACGCTTCAGCCCCTTTGCAGCTTGTACACAGTGATTTATGTGGTCCACTTCCTGTTATTTCTTTCTCTGGCTGAAAGTACTTCTTAAATTTCATTGATGATTTTTCCAGACGCACTTGGGTATACTTCTTAAAACTCAAGAGTGAAGTTTTTAACATGTTCTTGGCCTTTAAGGCCTTTGTCGAGAAAAAATCTGGACATCAAATTCTTAAGTTAAGATCAAACAATGGAGGAGAATATTTTAACAACAAATTTATCAACTTTTTCACTAAGCATAGCATTCAATTGCAACATACTATTCCATATACTCCACAACAAAATGGTGTAGCTGAAAGGAAGAATCGCACCTTAAAAGAAATGGCTAATTGTATGCTTCAATGTAAAGGACTTAGTCTCAATTTTTGGGCAGAAGCAATTAAATGTGAAAATTACATAATAAATCACACTCCTATTAAGGTTTTAAGGAATATAACTCTAGAAGAAGCCTAGAGCTCAATCAAACCAGATGTAAGTCGCTTTCATGTTTTTGGAAGTGATACTTGGGCCTATATTCCAGATGCGAAACATAAAGCCTTAGAACCTAAGAGTGAAAAATGCATTTTTGTTGGATATTCTGAAGATGCCAAAGGATATAGAATTCTTCAACCAAAATCCAAAAATATAATCATTATAAGAGATGGTAAATTTGATGAAAATATATCGGCTTGCGAGCCTTGTTCAGCGGGTGTGCCACCTTTGGCCTACGAGCCTGATTCGACATATGTGTCACCTCTCTCTATCTCTTTTATTTTTTATAGAATTCCTTCTAGTTTAGATGATGACAGCGAGGATGAAAATCCTCCTCCACCTCTTGAAGATATTACTTCAGCTCCATAACTTCCAAGATGGGTCCACTCTACTCGGGATGCAGTAGGTTCTCTTACAAGTGGCCTTGTAGATCGACGACCTACACGCTCTCAGTTCGAAAGAGTCTCTTCCTTATTGGCTCAAGTTCTAGAAAATATTGATCTAGAGATCTTTGAAGAAGCTTTCGGTCATCCAGATTGGGATGAAGATATGAATGAAGAATATTGTTCCTTATTGGCAAAAGATACTTGGGATATTGTTCATCTTCCAAAAAGAAGAAAACTTGTCAGATGCAGATGGGTTTACAAAACAAATTTTGGACTAGATGGAAAAGTGGATAGACATAAAGCTCGTCTTGTTGCTAAAGGATTTCCTATACTTAAACCTTCTCCCCTGTTGCCAAAATGAATTCTATCCGCCTTGTTCTTTCCCTTGCCACCTCCTTTAAATGGGAAGTCCATCAGATGGATGTTAAACCCACCTTCTTAAATGGAGATTTGCATGAAGAAATATACATGGAACAACCCCTGGCTTTATCCAAAATGACTCTATCCTTGTTTGTCGCCTTAGGAAGTCTCTCTATGGTCTCAAACAAGCTCCTCGGGCTTGGTATGCCAAAATGGATAGATTTTTATTAGATAATGGCTCTTCTAGGTGTCATTCTGACAACATTGTCTACACCAAGAAAGTGGGTAATTCCTTCACCATCCTTGTTCTTTATGTTGATAATCTTATCCTTACTGGTAGTGATCCCAAACATATAAACCATGTGAAGTCTAGCCTCAAAAATAAGTTTGAAATGACAGACTTAGGACACTTGCATTATTTCCTTGGTCTTCAAGTCTTGCAATCCAAAGAAGGTATTACCCTTTCTTAGTCCAAGTATGCCTGTGATCTTCTATGCCACTTTCACGTGGAAGACTGTAAGCCAACCCCTTCTCCCTTTCAGTCTAGAATCAAGCTTGCAATCACTTGTACTACTCCTGAAGTTGATGCTACCTTATACCATCAATTTGTTGGTAAAATTTTGTATCTAACCCATACCCGTTCTGACCTTTCCTTTTCCGTTGGTCTTGTTGCTCGGTTTATGCACCAACCTCATGAAAGTCACTGGAAAGCAGCTAAAAGAATACTTCGATATATTCGAGGTACAGTTTAGTTCAAGATTCATTACAGTGCAGGAGAATTTCCAAAGTTGATTGGTTTCACTAATTCTGATTGGGCTGGTGACCCTGATGATTGAAAGTATACTACAGGATATGTATCCACTCTTGGTTCAAGACCTATTACTTGGTCTTGTAAGAAAAAAAGTGCCATATCTCTTTCTTCAGCAAAAGCAGAGTATCATGGTGTCGTTGAAGCCAGAAAGGAAGCCATGTGGCTTCGTCAGATCCTGTCTGAATTTGGTCTTCATCAGCAGCATCCAACTACACTTTGGTGTGATAATTAGAGTGCCATTTAGCTATGCAAATATCTAATTCAACATCAATGTATGAAACACATTGAGCTTCATATACACTTCATTGGAAAGCTCATTCATGATCGTGTTCTTGAAGTGCAATATTGTTCAACCAATTATCAAGTTGCTGATGTCTTTACAAAGGCTCTGACAGAAGCAAATTTTACCAAACTTCGATCCATGCTTGGAGTTCAAGAAAGTTATCATTAAGGGGGGATAGGCTCTAATGCCTCCTTCCTTCTCCCATTGTGTCACCTTTGTAAATCCTTCAATCATATCCCAAGTTGTTCTTAAGGGGGGATGTTAGGATATTTCGACACATAGGAAATAGGTTCCTTTTGTGTCACCTTTGTAAATCCTTCAATCCCATCCCAAGTTTTTCTTAGGGGGGGGAATGTTAGGATATTTTGACACAGAGGAAAGAGTTAAGTATAACTTGGTCTAGTGTAGAGTTAGGTAAAGTGTGTTTCTTTACTATGTACATTTGTAACTTATAATCCTACAGTCACAATTTGTAGTGATTCGATAGTTCACTCTTTCCTCTGTATTAACGACACTTGATCCGTGGCTTAACACCTGATTGGTCCATGATCTCTATTAAAAGATCATGGAGGGTCATTTGTCCGGTAACCCGTTTATGAGAGAAGCTTATGTAAATTTTATTTTTATATTAATAAATTTCCTAAAGTGGCCGCGTTGGCTCATGCCGTGGACTGTTTCCCTCTTTGAGGGTTTTAACCACGTGATATACTGGTGTACTGATATGTGATCTGTTTGTGATCAGTGACCTTTGGTGTTTGATCTAAAGAGCTTACCCTATAAATTCCTACAAGTTCAGGGTTGGGTTAGTGCCAGATCTCTAGTGTTAGTGTGAGGTCATTTTCTCACTAACTCTCTGTCAGTTATTTTCTCTGTATGGATGGATAGCAAGGCATCCTAGAGTGTATTCATAACTATTGCTTAGTAATACAAGCCCTCGAATGTTGCACCAGTTTTCTCGCATTGGATTTTTTCAGGGACATTTTTCCAAAAATAACGATGTCATATGTGTGTCTATTTTTATTTTTTCTCAATTCTTGTTTCTATTTATTATTTTATGTAGTGAAGGTTACAGTGTTATGTATTCAATGTTTTTCATAGAATAACTGCAAATAACTTGTTAAATAATGAATATCTTCTAGTTGTTGCAGTAGGATTCCAAATCTAGGAATTTTTACAGTGGGACGTCCTGAATGAGCATCATCATTCCTAAGAAACTACAAAAACAAGCTTAAGTTACATTGCAAAATATCTTGGGCACCAACTTTAGCAAATTTTCATTAATCTAGAGATGAAATCAAAGTTACATAATTCCTAGTAGCTCCAAATGATCATATTAAAAGGTTACATAGATGAATTGACAACAAGAACCCCTAGTTGATCTAACTCCTAGAAAATATAACTCTCAAATACACGTCTATCCATCAATTTATATAGAGAAACAAGGGGGTAGATTGAAATCAATTTCCCTAAATATGGACTATCAAACTATGGACATATTACAAAATATTATTTTTTCTTGTTTTTAGAAAATCTTGGTTGTAGAATAGTTTAAATATGATTACACTTGATCCATTTGACATAAAATGTGCTAAGAATAGGATGGATTTGGTATGTTTTTTTGGTTGGTTTCTCTGTTTGGGACGCATTTTGGGAACAAATACAACCGAAAATATACCCTTCAAAGAACAACACATAAAAACTTCCAAGTCATGCACATTCTAGGAAAATCACTTGTGATTTGTTAGAGAATCAGAAAGGCAGAAATATTCTCTTATTCTTGATTATTTAATTGTGATGTTCTATAGTTATTATTACGTTCTTATTTTCTTTCTTCTTAGTTCATCAATAAAATATCAAAACAAATTCACAAAGATCAAGGACACCAGATATAGGCCAACAACCAGGGAAAAAGCCCACTCTCGGGGAAAACCTAGTTAGTAATTATTCCTTCAATAGTAATTATTGAGACTCTAGACCTTGAATCAGACTTCCTCCACATCAAGTCAACCTTCATTTTGATCCTTCTTCAATCTGGCAGCAACAAAAACAATAACAACACTATGCAGTAGTTTTTTTGGCCTGGAACTTCAACATTGCTTATAGAACTTTGATCTTGAGGGAACGAATTTGATATTGCTACTAGGAGCTTGATTTTGACCAATACAAATTCTCAAGGAAGCAACATCCAACATAATAAACTTCGACCTTTTCGTCTCTTGGAAACAACAACTGGCAACACCTGATGCAACAACTAATGCAGTAAATGATGGAGAACTTCGATCTTACAAACTATAGCACTTGAGAGAGAGAGAGCAGCACCAAAATTTTGATTTTCTTCAACTCATTTATCTTTCCAAAAACCACACTCCAAAATAACTCTTCATTCACTTCGCACTTTTCCCTGATGCCACAAAAGATATCAAATTTCTCTGTGTGAGAGAGATATCTCCAAATGAATTTGAACTTCCTGTATTTATAGGCTTCTGATGGGTTCGATTTACTGGACTTGAGGCTGACTTAATCACCTGAAGGCCAACTTGATGTGGAGGCTCCATAAATCATATTTGGCTCAATACTTGACCTATTTTCATTATTCGAAAGCCCAATATGAGTCAATTTAAATATGCAGTAATCCTATAGACTCAAAATAAAACATATAAGTCCATAATGGGGATTTTGACCTAAAATAAGTCCACGCTTTGATAATTCATTTAATAATAATATAATATTCGTTTATTTATTCTTTCGACAAGTACATTAAATATTGAATTAAATACAATTTATGAAGACCAAAACTAGTTACAATATTCAACACTCCCTCTTAACTAGGAAGGTATTCATAGTACAATAATACAAGGTAGATATCAACTATGCCATGGAATAGATTCTTGAATAGGGAAATATATCCATTGGTCACTCAACAATTTAGGCACAACAATGCCATGGAATAGATTCCTGACCAAGTAAATCTATCTAAGTGAGACTAAGATGGACTAAAGCTTTTAGCCTCTATAGGTACCATCTGTCTTACTTACTAACCATAAACCTAGGGAACTAGGTGCACATCCACTCGATGCCACCCTCCCTACCAGAAATCATTACAAAGTGTCGGCCCAATGTATTTTGAGGCAATGCTTCAATCACAAAGCCTCAACCCCATTGATCCAATAGATCAAGGATAACCAATCACTCCCAATAAAACTGATTGGTAACCAACATGCTATCAAATCCTTCGAGAGATTCACGTGTACAAACAGAACCCAAATAAAAAATATACTTTCAAGTACATAGTCAAAGAAAACATTTGGGGTTTCGATTTTTCCCTTCAACTAATCTCAGTAGGTATATCAATTGAATCTTTAAGAGAATATTCCTTTCCCTACTTCACATGTAGCAACATTTCTTCCATTATATATTATCCAATCAAGACTTATATGGTGTCCTCCCTCTTAACCTAGGGAGAGTTATTTTATCTGGGCTCCCTCTTAATGTAGGGATATTAACTTCTTCCTTCGGTGTTGGAGAATATTTCATGGATTCCTTTCTTCTCATCATATTAACTTCTCTTACGGAATTATTCACCAATATGATTTACCTGCATAACTTAGATACCAAGTACAACCAATTCTATAGAAGCATGAAGTTAGTCATAACAAAAACTTATAGTAGCGGAAGCATTTAGACTTTACATAATCAACAAGAGACTATACTTCAATACTTCAATCACCTATCCCAGGTTTGATACAAACCCTAAATCATGTCAGCAATTCAATCAAGATAACAAAATATTGGGAACCATATGATAGACTATCTACTAGAGTTTTATGTAACCCTAGATTTCATTCAATCAAGTCAAATCCAACATGAATAACATTTACTAGGGTTTGATGTAAACTGTAGATTTCAATCAAAACAAAACACATCATAAACAACTTCTACTAGGGTTCGATGTAAACCCTAGATTTTAATTCTATAAATTCTCAGCAAATATTATATAGATTCAGATGAATACAAATACTAGAGAATTTAATCATTACCCTAGACTTTTTGAACATCATCCTAGAACTTCAAAATTTTACTAGAGCTTGTTTCCAAACCCTAGAAATTATGGCCATAAGAAAATTGAGTTAATACATATTTCTAGGAGATTACCATCATGCATAAGCATATCAAAAAATTATACAATATTGAATATATCAGACATACATTGACCTAGAATAATCTAGGGATTCAATCAAATAAATATATACCTAGGGTTTCATTCCTAGGATTTTTCATAACAAGGATTTTTCTTGTAGACCTAACGAAAACCTAGGTTTTTGGTTCATGTCAAAGAAAACCCTTATTTTTTCAAGACTTAAAAGGTTAGAGATTTTGAACAACATCATTTTAACCCTAATTAGTTAGAGCTTCCATGATCATATCAAAATCCCAAACATGACATTATCAATATATCAATTAGTAAACAAATTTCTTCATTCATAACCCTAAGTAGGTTTAGGGTTTCAGAAATTATCAACATACCCTTAGGTTAGGGTTTCCAGAGAATATTTTTAGGGTTCTATTTATGCAAACAACTTGTGATATATAAGGTGGGTAGATTCATCAGATGATGAATCATCCTAAACAAGAATATTTTAATATTCATGAGAGCTAGGAAAAACAATAGTTAGTAATGTAGAACGAAAATACAAAAAAGGAATAACAATACTTTATAATCTAAGACATACCTTTGATTATTTGACAAACCTTTCTTATTCCAATGCTTTATCTAGTGAGGGATTCCTTCTTAATCCTTGAGACCTTCTTCCATAATTCTTGAGGAGGTTAATTCCTAGACAAGGAAATAGAGGTAGACAAGCGAATAGTATTTAATATAATAAAAAAATTAAATAAGTACATGAAAAAAATAGAGAGGGAATGCGATACTTATATTGAGTATTATTGTGGGCTTCCTCCAAATATTTGAGGGATTATAAAACAAGAAAAATGTCTTTCCAAAATATGTTAAACCTATATCTAAACATAAAATGTACAAATGAAATATATAAAGCTAGGAGCAAGGGGATCAGTAAGGTAAGTCCCTTATGTCATTCTCTTCGGGATTTGTTCTCTTGGGAGAGGATACTTCTTCAGCCACATTTTCTCTATCTCTTTTATTATTTCTTGGATTGTCGGGACACTCACTTCTATAATGCCCCATTTTGTGACAATGATAACATTCAATATTGGATATATCGACCTTCTTTCTTGGTCCTTTCTTCTTAAAGTTTCCCTTGTGATGAGAAACATAGGCATATGATACTTATTCATTGTTGGCTACCATTGAAATTCTTAAATATTCTTGACTGCAGGTTGTCAATAATTCCTCAATGGTGGGAGTTTCTTTCAAGCTGTTGAGACCTACAACAAATGTACCCCAAGTAGGTGGTAGGCCTAGTATGGTTGTGATAACTAGTTCTTTATATGACACCATTTCATCAATGACAATAAGGTCATCTCTTATTCTTGCTTTCTGCACAAAGAAAGTAGATACAATATCCTCCTTGGTCATCTTAGTAGTCTTTATTTCATTCTTGAGGTTTTCCATCTTTCCAATATTCTTGGTGGTGAATAGTTTTGACAAGGCATCATTCATTTAATAGGCATGATCAATGTTTGCTATGAAGGGGACAAGGTTGTCCTTTATACCTTCAACCATAAAATTCATAGCCACTAATTCCAATTCTCTGAATTTTACCTTATCAACATCACTTGATTCTTTTGTGGGCTTCTTCACTTTTCCTTTCACCAAGTCTAAGACCTTGTTCTTTTCAAGAAGGAGGTCAATCCTCTTTTTCCAAGATCTATAGTTAGCGGCTCCTTCAAGCTTGTTTTATCCCTTGATAGTGCTATACATATTTCTTGAATGTAGTCAATAATTCATTCCATTAGTGAACTTCTTATGTATCCTTGATCAAATCCTTGAGATTTCCTTTTCCTTCTTCCTTCACCAAAGATCTGTTACCATGTTATAGAATCAGAAAGGAAAAAATATTCTCTTATTCTTGATTATTTACTTGTGATATTATTTAGTTGTTAGTATTTTCTTCTTATGTTCTTTATTCTTATTTCATCAAGAAACTATCAAAGCAAATGCACAAAGATCAAGGACACCAGATGTAGGCTAAAAACTAAGGAAAAACCCCACTCTCAGGGAAAACCTAGACAATAATTATTCCTTTAATGGTAATTCTTGAGACTCTAGACCTTTAATTAGACTTCCTCCACACTAATTCAACCTTCCTTTTTATCCTTCTTCAATCTGGTAGCAACAACAATCATTAGAAACACTATGTAGCAGTTTCTTCAACCTCAAACTTTGACCTTTCTTCTGGAGCTTCGATATTGAGGGAAAGACTTCGATCTTGATTCTCAAAGTTTGATCTTGACCCAATAAAACTTCTCAAGGCAGCGACATCCAACAAAATCAACTTCAACCTCTTCTTCTCTTGGTAGCAACAACTAGCAGCACCTAATGCAACAATTGATGCAATAAATGATGGAGAAATTCAATCTTCCATACTATAGCACTTGAGAGGGGGAGAGAGAGAGAGAGAGAGTACCATCAAAATTTTTATTTTATTCAAATCCTTTAGGTTTCCCAAAACCGCACTCCAAAATACCTCTTCCTTCACTTCGCACTTTTCCCTGATGCAACACAATATATCGAATTTCTGTGTGTGAGAGAGATATCTCCTAATGAATTTGATATGCTTGTATTTATAGGCTTTTGATGGGTTCAATTTACTGGACTTGAGGTCAACTTGATCACCTGAAGGCCAAATTGATGTGGAGGCTCCATAAATCATATTTGACTCAATACTTGACCTATTTTCATTATTCAAAAGCACACTATGAGTCAATTTAAATATGCAATAATCATATAGACTCAGAATAAAACATATAAGTCCATAATGGGGACTTTGAACTAAAATAATATGACCTAAGCATGAAACCCATGATTTAATAAGTCATTTAATAATAATAATATACAATTATTTTCTTTATTCCTATGAAAAGTTCATTAAATATTGAATCAAATACAATTTATGAATACCAAACCTATTTACAATCTTCACCATGATTCACCTAATTAGGGATGTTTTAGAAAAAAACCCATGTCTTATATTTCTTATATTTTTCTTCATTTCCTAGGAAACCACGCTTGAAGTTAATCACTCAATTCTGTCTTGCACAAGTTGTTCGAATTGCTGATCATGAGATGGACACATGTTGAATCGACCTGTGTAAATTGTAGAAAACATGAAACCATGTCAACAACTATAGGAACAAAACCCATGCATCATAATGCCACGTGGAGTTGTGTAGATATGCCAACCTTGGATGTCGACAATAGGAGTTTCATAGGAGCTACATGAACACAACTAGAAAAAAACCTGTATTAGTAAAACCAAGCATATTCCTTGCTAATACATTAAAAATAAATAAACATGATGACAATTATGTTAGCATTTGTAAGTTTTTCTTAGTAAATATATGAATAAATACATTAAGGTTTGTGATAGATGGGCAAAGAAGTCAGATGAAATGGCATAATATGGGTGTTCTGAGTGGTGATACATATGAAAAATTGGTGAGTTGACATCTCCCCCATGCCTACACTTTTGCATGCCATCATGGAAATAAGGTAGGGCTGGTCAATAATCCTTCTTGAGTTGCAGAAGCCGTAGTGTCATAATTTTCTATTCAACATTCAAAGGTGACCATACTATAATCAAAGTATTTTCCAGGCGGGGTATGGTGAACAAGGGATTTTCATCCATCTAATTATAATCTTGTCCACTACATCTTCAATTATGTCTCCAATGCAAAGCTGCCTAATCTTCTTGTTATTTCACAAAAAAATTTGGAAATTGTCTTTTCTTGGTGCTATTTTCCTTCAATGCATCTTCTAGTTTTGTATTTAGAACAATAACTCTGTCTCTATGGTGTTTCCCTCCTCCTCATCCATATTAGTATTGACTATGATTTTAAAATTCTTTGGTTTTTCTTCTTTCATGTATGGCCTAATTTGGTATTATTAGGATAATTCTAATCACCTAAAGCATTAAAACACACGTTTCTCATGTTTTCCCTCTCACAAATCTAGCTAAAATTGCAAGGAATTTTCCATAACATCTGAATGGACTGCCATTTTCCTCTTTGGTGTGACAAGGATACATGAAACTTAAAGGTGAACCCCATTCCTTCCTTAAAATAATGGGGAATCACCCCAATTTTTCCAATTAACTCCACTGCTTGCAACTTATCCTTAAATTCAATTTTCCAATACTTAATGCCAATATCCATTACAAAAATTTTGGGGCTCCATTTTTCAATATGTTAAGTCCTTACATTAATAGTGTAGTCCCTTATTATGTTAGTGTAGCCCCCCTTATTGTTATTGTTGTACCCCTATAACCCCCATATTTTTATTATTGTGCCTTTACATTATTATTGTTAGGTCGGCTAAGATAACATTGTGGCCCCACTAGGATTATATTGTGGCCCCATGGACTCCTATATATAGAAGGAGGTTCTGGTCATTTGTAGCTTCCAAGAATTGTTCATTCATGTAATTTATTGGAGGTTTCCCCCTTGAAGTGGCTTATTTCTAAGGAATTGATATCTCTTTTCTTCTATTTTTAGAGTTGGTTTCACAACATTTGGTATCAGAGCTTTGGATTCTAGGGTTTCGCTGCTCCAAACAAGTCATCTTGGAATTTTCGCTATAATTGTTTTTCTACGAAGGTTCAGAAGCTGAAATTTTTAGAGTGTGAAGAATAAATCTTGAGGAACATCCTCGCAAAATTTTAAATATTGGTTCGCAATATTTGCAGAGATAAGATCTGTGGAAGTTAGGGCTTTTGCAGGCTCCTGAATTTAACCTAAACAGGTCATCGCGGAATTTTCACTATAACTTTGTTTCTACAAAGTTTCAGAAGATGAAATTTTTAGAGTGCGAAGCCGAAATCCTGGGGAACATCATCGAAAAATTTTAGATCTTGGTTCGTATTATTTTCGGAGATATGGTCTGTGGAAGTTAGGTCTTTTGCAAGCTCCCGAATTTCATCTCAAAGAGGTGATCGTGGGAAAATCTTCATAACTCTCTCTTTGAGCATCGGATTGGAATTATGTAAAAAGTGGCCGCAATTAAATGAACTGTAGTTTCCTGTCTAGAAATTTCAGAGTCTAAGGAGGGAACAATGACATGTGGCAAGTCGTACAAGTTTGCTCTACTGAACCAATCGATAATTAGGTCATCATAGGAGATTGGGCACAACGTTGTCTTCAAGAATCCAAATCAGGTAAGACCTGTGGCATTCGAAAGAGAATTTAGAGGGATACCTCAGTGCCAAATTTCAGATATTGAAGATCCAAAATCACAGAGATAATTCAGTTTCAATATCAAGCTCCTCAAAAGCAAGAAAAATGTGTTTATTTGGTTTTTAAAATTGCATAACGTTTGTTTGAAAAAGCAGTTTGAAGTGATTCCAAGGGCATATTTTAGAATTTTTATCAGTATTGGGTTCTATAATTCCTCCAAAAAATAATTCCATACCCATTAAGCCCTCAAAAAGCTATACTATGATGCATGAAGAGGAAGAATTGCAGTATGAGATATCAAAATTACGGTACCAAGTGCAATAATTTTCGATCTTACGAAGAGCAACCGAAGATGACATAGATGGTTTAAAAGAAGAAATGGAGGCTAATTTGGATGGTTTGAAGGATCAAATAATAGATAATATGGATGATAAATTAGTGGAATATCACATCGAGCATCAACAACAAGTTCTCCAACTCTCAAAGGATAACCTAACTTTGGTGCAGAATCTAATGAAACAACAGGACGATCAAAATCACATCGAAAGAAGTTCTGAAGTAGTCACAGAAATAAGAACTCGACAAGTACGATCAATTTCAGATTATCTCAGCAAGTGGAAGAAATTTCCTGTAGAAGATTCCACATGGGAGGATGAGAATTTTATACAGAAGCATCAAGAAATAATCAAGCGTTGAGGACAACACTTGTTTGAAGGAGAGGGGCATGTTAAGTCCCTATATTAATAGTGTAGTCCCTTATTATGTTAGTTTAGACCCCCTTATTGTTATTTTTATACCCCTATAACCCCCATATTGTTATTATTGTGCCTTTACATTATTATTGTTAGGTCGGCTAGGATTACATTGTGGCCCCAATAGGATTATATTGTGGCCCCATGGACTCCTATATATAGAAGGAGGTTCTGGTCATTTGTAGCATCCAAGAATTGTTCATTCATGTAATGTATTGGAGGTTGCCCCCTTGAAGTGGCTTATTTCTAAGGCGTTGATATCTCTTTTCTTCTATTTTTGGAGCTGGTTTCTCAACACAATAGATTAATGAATATAAGTTCAATGTTGGATCCCTCTCCTTCGACATCTTTCCATCTGTGCAATCATGATTATCCTATCGTTTGAAATACATCCACATTTTGGTCCCAATCTAGAAATTCAAGATAAGACTCATGTTGAAACTTTTAATAAATTCACCTTATTTAATATGATGCACCTTTATCCATCGTGTAAAGGGTGTCATCTTGGATTAGGCCTAGAGCATTGGTTCCTTTTTCCACTTCTTCCATGTTTGAGGCAATCTCAATTATTATTTCCTTTTCACTTCTCTTGTAATTGGAGATGGTTGTTCTGGTAATTCACCTCTATCAATAATAGAGAACATTAGCATGGTTAGTATTCTTGAGTGAAAAATGTCAGATATGGGGGAAGATTACAGATATCCAAAATAAAGATTGCAATATGAAGATTGTTGGAATTTTTTTTTGGATACCCAGTTTGGATACCATATATTTGAAGGTATTTGTGCTCTAAATATCTAGCTCAAATGGGAGCATATAATATGAGGTTGTAAATATTATTCTAAGACATTTCCAATGATATATGATAATCCCTCTATCTCCATAGGAATGTGGAGATATGAAATATTATATCAGGCCAGCGCAACGAGTTTTACAAGTTGGCCCATAATTGAACATAGAAACACTATAAATAAAGGATAAATGAGTGTATTTAAAGATCATTTAAGCAAGAAGATATCTCAGTTATTCAAGAGAATCTAGGGAATACTCTTTGGGTTTTAAAGGTGGAACAAGAATGTGATTTTTTTAGTGAACAAGTCATATTGGATGTTTTGTTGTAACTTCTCTTTTATGATGTTTCAAATAAATAAATTTTGAGGATATGGAGGCGAGATTATCATGTACATGTGGTAAAAATTTCAGGCATTGGTTCACTATACTGTTTTAGATATTCCCTATGGAGGTGAGGGTGTTTTATTGATCCTGAAATCTACTTCAAATGAGTCATCTTGGGATTTTCGCTAAAACTTACATTCTGGGACTTTTGAGACCATGAAAAATTGATTAAATAAAGGAAAGCTATGGGTACCCATGATAAAAAATTAGACATTGGTTCACTATAATTTCATATATATGCCATGTGGAAGTTAGGGTTTATAAATAGTCTCGAAATCAATTTCAAATAGGACAATTTGAAATTTTCACTATAACTTATTTTTTGGGATGTTTTAGACTTTGAAATTTTCAGAGACTTGTGAAGACATATAACGGCATGTCAAGAAACAAATTCATAATTTTTCTCACCATATTTTTGGAGATATGCCTTGTGTAAGTTAGGGTTTTTGACCTTGAAATCAGTTTCAAAAAAGTAAGTTTGGAATTTTTGTTGTGACTTCTTTTCTAAGAATTTTCAAACCATGAAACATTTATATATCCAAGGAGACATACAAAAGTCCCTCATTTGAAAATTTTAGAATGAAATTTTCAAAATTGGAAAAGTGGCATGCTCTACAATTTCATTCTTGGGAAGAGGCCAAAAGCAAGAAGTTTTGGGAGAAGGAAACTCGGTAAATGAAAAAGCAGTAAGAAGACCTAGTGAATGCAAAAGTAGTAAGCATAATTCGTGAAGGAATAAGAAAATAGTAGACTTGGTGAAGGTAAAATTAGGAAGCAAATTCAGTGAAGTAGGTTGGTGCGTATAAATATTTGTATCAATGGAATTATTTTCTCCAATATATTGGTGCCTATGAATATTTGCAGTTGTGGGGATTAATGTCTGTAGTAGGTTGGTTCCTCTAAATATTTGGAACAATGGGGATTGGTGCTTCTAGTAGGTTGTTGCTATACATAATTATAAAAGGAAGTTTTGTGATTTTTTCTTGAGAGTGTTTCCATGTAAATATTGTGTTATATGTTTTACAACTAGTATATCTCATATATTAATGTTTTCTTATGGTTCATAAATGTTTAAATAAGTAAAAATTGTCTTATACTGATTCAACAGCACACACCTCCTCCCCTTTGTTTGGCAAGCTAATCGCGTAATAATTCCAACATAGATTAACGACTAGGAGTTCATAAACTTTGAGATACCACACTATATGTTCAGTGTTCAAGGTATCAATAGGCTTTCTAACCTATGCTCTAGGAAAGAAATTGAAAGGAATTCATAAAAATGGTAGATCTAGGAGATCTGTGTTAACTGGGGTGTTAAAACAAAGTCCCTTCACCATAGGTTGCAATATTTCATAGTGACCTAACAAAGTGATCATGTAACTAAGGAATAATTTCAATGTATATTTGTCCCTTTATAAAGAAATTTCATTTCTACCAAAAGAACAATTGAAATGAAATTAGGGAAAGGGAAAAGAGATGAGATATGGTGGTCACTTGGGTTGCACACAAATCCCCTATTTGACAGAGTACAAATCTATTACCTTGGTTGGATTAAATGATCATGCAACCAAGGGGTTGCAATGTGCATAATTTCCCTTTAATGATCAATCTCGCTCTTGCCGCCCAAGCAATAATTGTAAGTAGTAGGATATTTGATAAACTAAGAAACAAACACACACTGATCTATGAAATTGGAGGAAATAAAAAGATTAAAATCTAAAATACTTTTCTAAGTTATGTTATAACAATAATGAAAATAAGGAAATGTGGGTTGATTTGGTGGGCCATCTCGAACGAGCACCATGATTCCTAAGAAACTACAAAACCAAGCTTAAGTTACACTGCTAAAAATATTAGGAACCAAATTTAGCAATTTTTCATTAATCTAAGATGAAATCAAAGTTACATAATTGCTAGTAGCTCCAAATGATCAAATTTCAAGGTTACATAGATGATTTGACAACAAGAACCCCTAGCTGATCTAAATCCTAGAAAATGTAACTCTCAAATCCATTTATGTCCATGTATTTTTATATATAAGCAAGGGGGTAGATTGAAGTCAATTTTCCCTAATATGGACTGTCAAACTCTGGACATATTACAAAATAATTTTTTTTTTCTTGTATGTACAAAAAATTTGTTTTAGAATAGTTAAAAATATGATTACACTTGATCCATTTGACATACAATCTGTTGAGAATAGAATGGAGTTGGTTTGTTTTGTTGGTTGGTTGTTCTGTTTGGGACGCATTTTGTGAATGAATGCAACCAAAACGATACCTTTGGAAGAACAACATATATTTCCCAAGTCTCACACATTTCGGTAAAACTGCTCATGATACACCTAATAAGGGATGTTCTCGAAAAAACCATGTGTCATATTTCTTATATTTTTCTTCATTTCCTAGGAAATCACGCTTGAAGTTAATCGCTCAATTTTTTCTAGCACAAGTTGTTCGAATTTTTTATCATGATATGAAGGCATGTTTAATTGACCTGTGTACAATCTAGAAAACATGAAACCATACCAAGAACTCTAGGAACAAAACCCATGTCTCAAAATTCCACCTTGAGCTTTGTATATATTCCAACCTTAGAGGTCGACTATAGGAGTTGCATAAGAGATACATGAACACAACTAGAAAAAAAACTTCATTAGTAAAACCAAGCATATTGCTCGCTAATACATTAAAAATAAAGGAAAATGATAATAATTAACTATGTTAACATTTATAAGCTTGTATTAGTAAATATATGAAGAAATGCATTAAGGTTGGTGACAAGTGGGAAAAGAAGTGAGATGAAATGACATAAAATGGGTGTTTTGGGTGGTCATAAAGTTGAAAAATTGGCGGCTCGACATCTCCCCATGCCTACACTTTTACACGTCGTCATGGAAACAAGGTAGGGTTGGTAAATAATCCTTCTTGAGTTGCAGAAGCCTTAGTCTCTCATCATTTTCTATTTAGCATTCAAAGGTAACTCTACTGTAATCAAAGTCTTTTCCAAGCGGGATATGGTGAAAAAGGGATTTTCATCCAACTAACTATGATCTTGTACATTGCATGTTTAATTATGTCTATAATGAAAATCTTCCTAATATACTTGTCATTTCACAAAACATTTTGGAAATTATATTTTCTTGGTGTTATTTTCCTTCAATACATCTCCTAGTTTTGTATTCAGAACAAGAAATATGTCTCTATGGTGGTGCCCTCCTCATCATCCATATTAGCACTGAATATGATTTTACAAGTCTTTGGTTTTTATTCTTTCTTGTATGTCCTAATTTGGTATTATTAGGATAACTATAATCACCCGAACCATTAAAACACATGATTCTCCTGTTCTCCCAATAATAAATCTAGTTAAAAGTGCAATGAATTTTTCATAATATTTGAATGGCCCACTATTTACTCTTTGGTGTGACAAGGAAACATGAAACTGAAAGGATAACATCATCCCTTCCTTAAAATAATGAGAAATCACCCCAATTTTTCTACTTAACTCCACTTCTTGCAAATTATCCTTAAATTTGATTTTCCAATACTAAATGCCAACATCCATTACAAAAATATTGGGGCCCTATTTTGTAATAGATATCAAAACTATAAGTTCAAATTTGGATCCATCTCCTTTGACATATTCCCAGCTATGCAATCATGTTTGTCCTATCATTTGGTATACACCCACATTTTTCTCCCAATTTGGAAATTCAAGATAAGACTCATGTTGAAACTTCTAATAGATTCTCCTCCATTAATATGATAGACCTTTATCCAATATGTAAAGGGAGTCATCATGGATGTGGCCTAGAGAATTGGTTCCTATTTCCACTTCTTCCATGTTTGAGGCAATTTCAATTATTATTTCCTTGTCATTGCTCCTCTTGTAAGTGGCCATGGTTGTTCTTGTAATTCACCTCTATCAAGAATATAGAATATTATCATGGTTAGTATTCTTAAGGAGTAATAAATTTCATATATAGGGGAATAGTATAGATGTCCAAAATGAAGATTGCAAGATGAATATTATTGGAAATATTGTTTGGATACCCAATTTGTATACCATATCTTTGAAGGTTTTTTTACTCTAAATACCTGGCTAAAATGAGAGCATATAATATATGGTTGCAAATATTAATATGATACCTTTCTAATGATATATGATAATCCCTATAACTCCATAGGAATGAGGAGATATAAAATATTCTATGAGGTCAGCCTACATAGTTTTACAATTTGGCCCATAAGTGAACATAGAAACACTATAAATAAATGATAGATGCGTGTATTTAAAGATCATTTAAGAAAGAATATATCTGAGGTATGCATGAGAATCTAGGAAATACTCTTTGAATTTTAAAGGTGGAACAAAATGTGATTTGTAGAGTGAACAATCCATCTTGGAATTTTTTCTATAACTTCTCTTTTAGGATGTTTGAAATTGAGAAATTTTTAGGAGATGGAGGCGAGATATATATTCATGTACATGTGGTAAAAAATTTAGGTATTTTTTCACTATACTTTTTGAGATATGGCCAATGGAGATTAGGTTTTTTGATTGATCCTAAAATCTTCTTCAAATGAGCCATTTTGGGATTTTCACTATAACATAACTTCTGGGACATTTCAGATCATGAAACATTTAGGAAATAAAGAGAAGATCTCTATACACATTATAAAAATTTAGACATTGTTTCATTATAATTTCATAGATATTCCCCGTGGAAGTCAGGGTTTATAAATAGTCCTTAAATCAATTTCAAATAGGCCAATTTGACATTTTCGCTATAACTTATTTTTTGGGACGTTTTAGACTTTGAAATTTTCAGAGACTTGTGAAGACATATAACCCTATCTCATGAAAAAAATTTTGGACTTGGGGTCACTATATTTTTGGATATATGCCTTGTGGAAGTTAGGGTTTCTAAATGACCTTGAAATCAATTTTAAACATGTCATTTTGGAATTTTTGTTGTGGCTTCTTTTCTAGGACTTTTTAAACCATGAAACATTTAAATATCCAAGGAGACATACAAAAGTTCCTTCGGTTAAAATTTTAGAATCTATTTGAAAAATTGGAAAAGTGGTGTTGCGCAATTTCGTTCTTGGGAAGAGGCCAAAAAACATATTTACCAATCAAATAGGTAACTGAACTGGTACCTACTTTTTTGAGGTAGCAAGAAAAACACCCGATTTTGAAAAGTGGTGATGCAGAATCACTTTTTTTTTGGAACATGTTTTTGGCACATTTATTTATTTATTATTTTTTTTATTTTTTTATGTCATGATTTTTATGTCGATTTTGAATAGTGGTGGTATATCATCACCAACGTTTTTTTAGAGGATTGATTTTGACACTATACATTTTTTAATGTCTTCTTCTTCCCTGAGATGTTTATTTTTAAGCGCATTTATGTACTTGTGTTTTAAAAGGAAAAAATTAAATTTTTTTAAATAAAAATTTGTAATGAAATTTTCATTTTTTCACATAGATAAAAAAATGAAAAAATGGTCAATATTATAAAGTTTAAATTTTCTACATGTTTATGTAATGTTAATTAATATTTCAATGCACATCAAATAATTGTCGCTAAAATACCAATATTTTGAACTATATAACAAAAAAATACAATTTTTCAATCTAAATAAAATGCAAAAAATACACTTTTAGAGACTTTTTGTTAAAAAAAACATGTTAAATAAACTAATTTTTTAGGAAAATATTAACACAAAAACTTACGAAAATAGCATTTGTATTGACTTTTATGTCAAAAAATAATAGTAATCACATGTTTTTTGCAATAAATAAGGATTCTTCTCATAAAATATCAAAATCTAAACATTACAAGTAAAACTGATTAATAGATCTCAAAACTAAGCTTTATTTGGAAGCATAACTTAAACATCATCAACAATATCAACTAATCCATGTTCAACATCTTCTAGAACATCATTGATGTCTTCTTCCGCAACATTTTCTGCTTCATTTTGGTCATTTTCATCTTCTAATGGATCTTTCATCTCTGCAAATCTTCCAAAGTGTCCCTTTCCAATCATTCCATATAATGGTGGTTGAGGTTCCTTTGATTTTTTTGCCACACGTGATTCATTAAAATCCCCTTTCCTCAAACCAACTTCTTACTTCGCATCTGGAAGGAATTCAAGAGCGTTAATTCTTTGTTGAATAAATTTGCATTGCACTGGGTCTTTCTCAATGGCAATGCAATTTCTTCCTTTTGGTAGATAGCATGCTAGTTTTGTACCTAATCATCAAGCACAAAAGAAATAAATAAGAAAATTAGTATAAAGACATAACAAGTAAAAAATAAAATATTTAAATTCAAATTTGTATAATAAAACTTACCTGAACCTAAGAATAAATCCAAAACCCAATCTCCTTCATTTGAACATAGATCTATAAGATAGATAATCAATTCTTGTGGTTTTTTATAAAGGTTAACTATATCTCTTTTTGCATCTTTATCCTCATATGTTAGTTTTCTCACAACTACATCATGAACCAATACTTGAATATGACTCTTCCCATCTACTCGATTCATAAGAATACGCTTATAGCTATCCTCTTTTGTCCAACATTCAACATGGATGAACTCACAATCATTTATAATAGGCTGATCTTTGGAAGAAACAATATTTGACTTCTGACTGTAACATAACATAGTAAAAGTTTAATTAAATTGTACATAAATAAAAAATTTAACAGTAATCAAACATATAATTTCAAAGTCATACCATGTAAGTCGCATCCTTGAGTTTGTTTTTCCCTTGAAGCTTGTTAATAACATTGCAAACTGTGTGTCTGAATGAAATGTCACAAATCGCCAAAGTGGTGATGTTGTCACTTCTTGAAAACTTGCAACCACTTTACTAGAAGCTTGATAAGTATATGGTTCAATATCATATTCAATGTTTGGGAAATTGAAACCATGAGGAATATCTGCAATAACTAGGGCATATTCCCTTTTAGGTATTAGTGATGCAATGTCTTCATATTCACCTTGTATTATTTGATATTGGATACTGTTGAGCCCATTACAAATGTAATGATTAAGAGTAGGCACAAGTTCAACATTCATAAGATGCTTCTTCCTCATCTTTTCCAGCTTAATTTTTTCAATAAAGCTTTTGAAAGCATCTGGTACTTAATTTCCATCCTTCTTCGACATCTTTAATGACATAAAAATATATATCTATAAGTAATAAAATAAAAATAGTTTAAATATGAATAAAATGAATGTATAAATCAACATACCTTATTGAATGCAATATAAAAATCTTTAAGTGTTGCTGTAGAACTTGCTTCTGGGTAGTGGCGCACAACATCATCCCAACTATCTTCATTCAACATTTTAACCATATGTTCTTGTATTTTCATAAAAATCTTCTGACTGAATAAATAAAGTTAAAATTGTTAGTATAGTGACATGTATAAAAAATTCTACCAATAACATTATGTTTTATTTAAAATAAAATTATAATGAAAGGAAAATAAGAAATCATTCAAGAAACTTACTTTTGAAATTCTGTACACATTTTATCCATTGATAATTCACCCAACTTCACACGGGCTATTACTGATTTGACTAGTTTCTCATCCTTCACACCTTGCATTGTTCTCCAAGGTGTGATAGTCATATCCTATGGAAGTTGCTTCATTTCAGGACCTATCTTACTGTTGGTACATATTATGGGTTTACTCTTTTTAACCTTCTGATTTTTTATGGAAATATTCTCCCACCGCTCAAAAATCTCATCAATCAAATCCCATATCTCCTCGGTTATAAATGCCAACTGAAAATATTATCCATGCTTCTGAATATACTTGAATGCATTTTTCCATATTTTGCTTTGAATTTTTCATCAATTTGATAACCTGTTTCCATTAAACATTCCCTCCAAAATGTTAGAGTAACTTGTGTCTTATCCCCACCACATTTTTCTATGAATTCATTATGAATAAATCTGACACTTTGGATGAAATTCATTTTCATTATGTACTCATTATCTGCATTATGATCCCATTCCAATAACTTTGATTCTATTTTTATTAAGCCAACGTAAATGATGCATTTCATTGTTTGAAAAAGATAGGTATTTGGATATTCCTCAATCAACTATCTTTTAGCCTCTACCGAATGGTTCTCTCCAATTACATAATACTTATAATCAAAACATTTTGTCTTGTCAATTTCCTCTTTGTTGGGAACTTGACGTGGATCAACAAGAACCACATAATCCACCACATGCGCATATGGATTGAACCTGAACAATGTTTTCAGATTATGTACATGTAGGTGATGGGCCTTTCTAATTTTATATTGATATTGTCCTTCATTTGGTCTATAAAATTGGCTGACATTAAGCTCAAATGTTTGGCCACCAAGAATTAATTTATTCTTCCTCAACACATATCGAATGGAATTTTGTTTTTTTTTAATAATGCCATCCTACAACTCAACACCTGGTGTTATGATTTCTCTCCTTTCGTTAGCGCTTTCAATTTGTTCTTCACTACTGCTGATGAATTTTATAGGTTGACCAATATTTGATTTCCTCTTCTTATTGGTTAACATATTAGTTCTTTTATAAACAATCTCTTCATCATCAGGTAAAAGAGAGACATCTTTGGCTATTTTTATTTTTGGTGTTTGATTTGTTTTCTCCTTTTGCACAACAATTCTAATCTCCTCCTCACTAATTCTATCATAATTTTCAATTTCATGTTCCACATCTTCAAAAGCAACATGTTTAGGTTTACTAGATTGACCCACCTTAGTGACTCTTAGTTGATCCCCTCTTTGTACTATTGCAATGTCACGAGCTATTGATATTTGCTTCAATCTCCTTTCCTTTGCTTTGTCTGTGTGGAAAGTGTTGATCACAGTCATAACATTTGGCTACAGATGATAAATACCTTCAAACATGTTTGAAAGAGTCGGAAAAAAATCCTATGAAACAAAATAAAATATGTCAATGATCAATAATTTATAAAAAAATGAATGATCCTTACAATAATGCATAGCGTAAATATAAATAAGCATACTTACAATTTTATTTGCAATGTTGCTTGAGATTTATTCAGAAAACTTAGCAGATATTTCATTTGTGTCATACTTGACCTTTGATAGACGATATCTAACCTTCTCGTGTTTATTAGCCTCCCTTGCAAGAACATTAATAGTGTTTGTATTCGGGACCATACATATGTCTCGTACTCTGCCAATCACTTCATATGGTTCATTTAAGTCAACCATACCACAAACCAGATAGATATGTATATTAGCCTCCGTTTCACTGTCTTCAAGATACCATGAGAAATCAATTTTATTTATTTCCTCGGTGTTCTTCCAATCATGAATAAGATTTAATGAACCTGGTGGGCCACTTGCTTGACTTTTATTAGTGTGTGCAACAATCTCCTTATTGCATCTAGAAGTATCCATAGTGCGTCCAGCTGCAACTTTAGATTTGGGAGTTGTATCCATAGTGCGTCCAACTGCAACTTTAGATTTGGGAGTTGCAGCCCTAGGTGCAAAAACATTCACATAAATATTTTTTGATGCCATTTTCCTGATAAAAAGAAATATATATATTAGTTGATTAGAAAACACATAAATTAGTTAATCAAATTTGTTTTTAAGTTTACCAACATAAATTTAAAATTTACCAAATAATGTCTATAAAATAAATTAAAAAAACAAAATTTATTTGTAAAACTAATAAATTGAAAATAAACAATAAAAATAACTATTGAAAATTTTCATTTAAAAACAAAATATTAAAAATCATATTTAGATATCTGTATATATATCTATATAATATTGTTTCAGTACATTTTATAAAAAAATTAAAATTGATTTTAAATTGTATAAAACAATTTAAAAAAAATAAAAATTAATTTCAAACTTAAGTTTATATTTAAGATTAAAAACAAAAAACACAAAAAAATATTTACTGTTTAAGAAATGTTAAAATAATTTACTATTTAAGAAATGCTAATTTTTGGTTTTAATTTTAATTTTTTTGTTTTATAAATTGTTTTGTTTTGTTTGTTTTAATTTTTTGTTTTTTGTTTTAATGTTTTGTTTTGTTTTATATTAAATAACAATTTTTTTAATATAACTGTTTTAATTTAAAAAAAAAAAATTTAAAAAAAAATTAAACATGATATACATATTATTTTGCTTATATTATAAAACAATTAACTATATATATATATATATATGCTCTTTATTGTTTTTTAATTTTTTAAATTACAAGTTGAATAGTTTTAATTATAATTATAAACATATATATTAATTACAATTATAATTAAATTGAATAATTATTATTATAATTTTTAAAACATATATATATTTAAATTTATATATTAGTTTTAATATATATATATATATATATTAAACAATAAAATTTTTTATTTATTGATGATGATGATGATGATGGTTAACATTCACTGAGACCAATCTTTGGTCTATCGGACCTAAAGAAAAGAGTTATTTAGTTTGATTTAAGATTTTATTCCTATGCTC